>CM044887.1:26836980-27244340 GCA_024500025.1 Syzygium aromaticum | reverse complement strand
CTGTTTCAATAGCAGGGCAAAAGATTGCGGACTTATCAGAATTGGAATTTGAGGCCAAGTCATCAAAAGATGAGGCATGGTAATAGCTCAGTCATTTGAAGTAAAGGCTCTATTGCCAACATTTTTGTTTCTTTAATCAGATTGTGAACATTATTTTTTTGAGGTATAAAGGCTCAATGGATAGCTATGCTAAAAGCTCGGATATGTGGTGTGAGCCTAACAGACTCTCATGAGCAGTATCTGTTCAGGTGTAAAGGCTCAATGAACAGCTATTAGCTAAAAACTCGAATATGTAATGTGAGCCTAACAGTACTCTCTTGACAAGGCTGCTTGTTCATTTAATACCTTGGCCATGAAAGTTGAGCTAATAATCTCCTTGGAGTATAACAGTACTCTACCTCCTGTCATGAAATTTTATGCTTGTTTAATCTCACCCTGAAGCAGCCAACTGCTTGATTTGGTGATTATATACTAAATTTCATTTATAACTAATCTTGTGCACATGGAATTTGGGGTTAGATTCAATATTGCTTGTGTTGTATATGTACAAATATATAGAGGTTCCCTTTTCAACTGGAGTATAAGAGTCGCTGAAAGACTTTTCTCCATGCAGGTATGATGTCGATAAGTTTCTTGGCCACAGGTTTCTAGGCTCAGGTGAAGCTGTAAGTGTCTATACAAGAATCTTAACAAACAAGCTGTTTATGTTTTGTCCTACTAGTCACGTAAATTCATAACAATTTGCCATTTCTTAAAGGAAGTTCTTGTCAGATTTGTTGGGTTTGGGGCTGAGGAGGATGAATGGATTAATGTGAAAAAGAATATTAGACAGCGCTCAGTCCCACTGGAGAATTCGGAATGTCACAAGGTTAAAGTTGGAGACCTTGTCCTCTGCTTCCAGGTGTTTATAGATGCAACCCGTTTATGTTACTGATTTATATTAATTTACTGTCCATATTAAGGCACTTGTCTGATCTCTCTTTTTTTTTTACGTTTACAATTTCTTTAACTTCAGGAGAGGAGGGATCAAGCAATTTATTATGATGCTCATGTCGTAGGAATTCAGAGGAGAATGCATGATATTAGGGGCTGTAGGTGCCTCTTCTTGATACAATACGATCATGATAACACCGAGGCACGTGTACATGACGCTTGACATTCTATTTCTGTATATGCACCTTTGTCTTTTTTGAGATCGTTATTATGCTGAAATAGTTTCTCTTTGCCAGGAGAGAGTTCGCTTGAGGAGATTGTGCTGGACTTCGGCATGACAGATGGTTGCATACTCAAACTCTGTTCTCAGGGATCCAGTAGGCTGCTTCTTCGTCTTCTCAGCTTGCTTTCTGTCTAGGGTTGCTGGGACATGTTATTGAGGGTTGAAGGGGCAAATTTTGTTGGTTTGATGGTTCTCTGTTGCCCTTGATGATAGGTTTTTGGTAAATAATATACAAAGTACAGTTTTCAATTTTGGCGGCACTTATATCTGCGAATACATGTGTATTTGCTGTGATGCTGCTTGATACAACTGATTGGGCAGATGTTAATATGCAACTGTGATAAAGCATAGGTTTTGATTCTTGGATGAAAAAGTTTACGGTGATGGGCTGTCCTCGGAAGGGTTAACCAGCATGAAGTTGGCTATCTTACTCATTTTATGATTGGACTTCATATATGCCGTAGTTTCCCTTCTTCATGACCAAGAACACGAAACCAAAAATGCGATGGGCAGACCTTGAGGCGAAATAATCAATGACCCCATTTAAATTAATCTTATATCTTCAAAAGTTGCAATGCTAACATGGTTGTTTTTCATCTTATATATATTGTCAAGCAAGCAAAGTTTTAACTTCATTGCAAAGATGGGATAACTACAATAGTAAAATAGCAAGACAGATGGTCTTCCCCAGCCACTTGCTAATTGAACAAACCGAGTATTCGTATGTGACTCTGCAGTCCTGAAGTTGGAGCTGAGCCCCCACGGCGAGTGCACATCTATATGGTATCTGGTCAATGGCAAACTTAATGCACGAGGTGCAGTGATCAAAGATTAAATATCCATTCTCAAAGATTTCCTTCATTGCAAAGAAGATAGGATAATAGCAATGTCAAAGTAACGAGAGATGGTCTTGTCCAGGATTCTCTCAAACCGCTTGATCATTCAACAAACTGAGTTATTTTCGTGTCTGACTCTGCAGTACTGAAGTTGGAGATGAGCCCCCACAATAAGTGGACATTGCTATTGTATCTGGTCGACGACGAACTTAAATCAAGCAGTGCAGTGATCCCTTGAAACTCCATAGCATACACTGTGGCCATAGCAGATGACAGGAACATGTTCATTCATCACGTTGTTGTTTTTGTTATAATTATGATCGTAATTTGCGGTTTCTGCAACCAAATCGCTGAGGACTATGTACATCGCAGTATGGTAAGACCCCCAGAAAAAGAAAATGGTCTCCATTGCAAATCATGCTTAACAATGTCGTGTCTGGACCGCATCTCTTAACATTATTGCTCTGAACTAAGAGCAGCCCCAGAATGATAACTATTGTTAGTTGGAAAGCGACCATCCTGTGGTTATCTCTATTTTCCAAAGATTTTTGCTGATCCTTACTTCGTCTGCAGACAAGCGGATGCAAAATCAAGCACTCAGACCCTTACTTCGTCTGCAACTGCTTGGTATACAGAGGAGGGGTCATTCCTCTGCATATATACTTCTCTGATGACAGCTTCTTCCAACCCTGATGTTCCTAAATTTCTCCTCCTGCTGATAGTTTAATGTATCACTTGAAATGATCCCCAAAACTAAGTTGGTCAACTTTTTTGTTTCTCCCTTGTTGTGATCGAGTATTATTAGAAAACTAATGCAGAACTTCTCTGCAAATTCATGAACTTTTGTCTGAGTTACATTTATGCATATATAAGGTCAACACTAGGTCAACCTCTGGTGCAAAATGGATGTTTTCGCTGAAAGTTACGAATCAAGTCGGGTTCTTTGACTGCTCTGGTTTCCAAAACTCCAACCACGCAAGACCAACAATCCACAACATTGAATACTAACGTGTACTGAAATTTTTGTCAAGAAATGTTGCGTCTCATTTATAGAAGTTGGTTACCTCTTGGCCGAATTTACCAAATGTAGACCTAATTTGCTTTTTTTTTTTTTTTTTGTTGTTGGTAAGCTTAAAAAGTTCCAGAATCGGTACTAAAACTTTCCTGTAAAAAAGTATGACAGAGGGTACAATTAATTCCATACTGTATAAGAGGAAGTGGCTATTATTCAATTCTAGACAGGCTTGATCAGTGACTTGTTGAACTTGCTTCCCAAGAAATGGGCAATAGACAGCAAAAAAGGCATGCAGAGAGGTTGTGTCATTTGCTAAGACGTCCTTGATTGCATGTATATTTGGTAGCTTAAGCAACGGTTGAACCGTAGCAAAGACGAGCAATATAGTAATGTTAAATATGTCTTGAATTTTATGTATTTGGTCCGGTTTATGACTCGACCCGACATATTTTTGTGCGACCCGAAAAAAGAAATTTAGTTTGCGATGTGGAGGGTTGGGTCGATAGGCTCAACCCGTAACAAACGAATAAATTTCTATGGCAGTTTGCTTGAGCCGAAGTAAGCGAATGAATGTTTTGGGGGGTTCGGGGGCTACGCCTCCGAGAAAATTTTTTTGGGAAGCCTTATTTATACCGCGGCTAGGTTTTCTCATAAAACAGAGAGATAATTTTGTTTTCTGAGGGTTTGATGAGCCGTGAGATTTTGTCAAGTCATTGTTTCGACTTCTGAAAATTGTACTCTCTTTGATTATAGTGGAATCTTGATTTGCCTCGCCCGTGGACGTAGATCACATTGTGATCGAACCACGTAAATCCTGTGTTCTGTATTTGTTTTTCCGCACCTGTTTTTTCAACAAGTAATTCCTTGCCCGCTTCTCCTGAAGAAGATGAGAACAAGTTCTTGGTGAAGCAGAGCTACTGAACCAAATAGATGCTGGTAAAAGGGCCAAACTAATCACCTCGATCATGTTATCATCTGGGAAATTTATGGTCTGAAGTCTCTTGGTCTACACTTTCAGTTGCTGGCACTCCTCCTATATTACTAAAGATAAAAGCAACCTCATCCAAAGTGGCCGCGACCGAAGTGATATAATAGCTCTGCTTCCACCTTTCATGAATTCCTTCGGCCGGAAACTGGAAATCTAGCTCTACGGCCTTCAAAGTTTAGCGCAAGAAACCGAATCAGAGCAAAATCTTCCAGTTCCAGACACGTCAAAGGAAAGTCTTGAAGTGAGGAGTCATTGGGTAGTCTTGGAAAAGGAGAAAGAAAGAAGAACCTGGTTGGTAAATCTGGTTCCACTGGACAAACTACTACCCACTGACTCCCGGCAGTGGCCATGGCGGTGACATGAAAACCTTCTGCCCACTTCTTCTTGATCAACTTGAAAGGAAATTTACCGGTAACATGATAAGACTGCCGAATACTCTTCATCCCTATGCGTATATCAGGAAAAACCGGTCAAATGGTAAAGTATAACCTTATTAATTAGTCATCGAAATAGATATTTAGCATTCACGGACCTACATCTGCCTTGGACATTACAACTAAAAATCTGCCGCCATCTGCTCCAGCCACTGCAGTGATGCAGTAGTTCTTCGCCCAATATTCCCTAATCCAATCCTTCAAATATGGAAATAAGCAGTCAAGACTGGCCCAATAGGTCTAATGCAAAACTTCTTCCTAATACGTATTATCAGGATTTAACATGCAGCGATTGGGATCTTCCATGCATGAAAGTCGAAAGTAAAGCCACTCAAAGTAGAACCTTGGGAAGAGAATCGTGAGAAAAAGCACAAAACTGAGCAATGAAGCCGGTGCTATCATCCATTATTATGGTCCATGACTTAGAGCGAGAACTGTAAGCCACACTGGTGACAAACATACCCTCCTCACTTCCCTTCTCAATGTGTAAGGGCACGTCCTTATCTTCCATATTAAGGAAATATCTTCAAGAAAGAGGGAGATTATAAATAAACTCAAGGTACCAAAAAAAATAAATAAATCTGAAATGCAAGTCCTCACCTTTGGTTTATGGATGGCTGCAACTGGTAAACACTTATCCATTGTGTTAGTTTCAACCCCATTCGAATTTCCTTTGATGGCTTGCCGTCATCATTTAACTGCACTCGCTTACATGGTACCCGATGCGTGTGTATCACATGAAAGAGAAAGATATGGCTTGATCAGACAACAAGCTTGAATCAGAAATTTTATGAACATCTATTGCTTATCATAGGAATAGGATACTACCTCCTGAGCGACATCAGTGTGCCCAGGCCAAATGTATGGATTTTGACCAATGATCCCACAGAAGAGAGAAATGTATCTAGCATAGTTTGGTTCTTCTTCGAATTTCAGATTAAGCACACACGCGGTGAACTGCAGGTAAGGCTCAGGATAAGTGTCACACAAGGTGTCCGGAGGAGTGGCCATCTTTTGCTTGCAAACAAGAGCCTTATCCACTCCCTGAAAGAATTGTGGCATTCAAAAGGTCGACGCAGGTGTTTGGTTTAAGAACTCTTCTTTGGGTATAGGGAATGAAACCTGATGTCCTTGCCAAGGCAAACGACCGCGGATAAGATAAATGAGCATGTAAACCAGAGACTCTAGGTCATTTCTTCTGCTACTTGTTCTACCAAGTTGAGCGTGCACACTTGCAAATCGAATTGTTCCACTGCATCAATTGGTTTTTGGTGCATGAACAGTAATTACACAATTAGGGCACGTGATATGTGCAAATGGACATGTTAACACTATTTTGACTGAACCTGAAATCATCTGGAGTTTGGTTGTACTTAACGTGCGAGCCAGTGGAGGGATCTTGCCATCTCATAGCTGCAAGGTCATGAATAAACGGTGAGACATGTGCATTTCTCCTTCTCAATCCCTAATATCTAGGGCATAAAAGTATTCGTGCAATTGGCAGATACCTAATCCAAGGTCAGTCAGAAACAATTTTTTCTCTTCAGGAGTTCCTGGAGGACCAAGCAAAAAGTTTCTTGGTTTTATGTCCCCATGGATGTACCTGGCCGGATAAGAAGTGTACATGAGAAACATCACAAAAGCTGAACCTTGCATATATTTCGGATAGTCTGGTCTAGCAAAACCTTAATTGACCTCTCAATAGACAAAAAACTATAGAACATGCGGTTGGAAGCTAGTCAGCCATTACCCTCTAGAGTGCAGCTTCTCAAGTATAGAGATTGCTTCAACGGCAATACAAGCAATTGCTTCCATTGGTGGGCTGAAGTAGTAAGGAAGGAGAAAACTCAGAAGCTGAAAGAGAATCGGATATTGTTTAACAGAACCTGAAAAGTAGACACCGCAAAAGCTGTTAACTTAATGGGGAAATATACGTTGGTAAGTTGTTGACCAAAGGGGCTTGTATACTAGGTCCAAGCAAATCCATGACCTGCATATATTAAGAAGATCATCGAAAACGTTGCATTGTAGAAGTACAGAATACGAGTCAAAGGGAATGCACATACCATGACATGATAGTCACCTTGTTGTCCCTTATAATGTACTCGTGGCAGTGGTATGCCATGACTTTCACCCAGATCACTACACAACATGCAGAACTCAGATGCGAAATTCAACACCCAAATCCAATTTCACATGCAAGATCATGGCATGGCAAAATCGTTCATGCAATTATTCCAAAGGACTCACTCATAAACTTTCCACTCATGAGGGATGCCGCATTCACATCCTATGTTGTCTTTATGCTCGAATTTTATGGCCACCTGGATAGTGCCGCATTAATTCATGTGAAGAAACCACGCAAAGGTAACGAATTCATATAAATAATTGGAGCTCGAAGCCATACCTCTGTGGTTTCCACATCTGTTTGATCACTTGAAGTTGAAGGACTGACGGCTCGACCAACATATACATGCCCGAAACTACCCTTTCCCAGTTCTCTTCCTATTCTGTACACTGGAGAATCATCGATCTGAACCTGAGACAAACAAATTATCAGTAGATATTAGGAAGTTGCATGGTGAATGATCGAACTGATCGCATTATACCTAAAAACTTAACAACTGTTGGTAACATATAATTTGATACGGTGATCCATGGAGTTTTGAAATGGAGCAAAAGTAGTTGATGACAGGAACCAAATTTATGGAACTTGCACGGGGATTTAAGTTATCAATCTGAATTAGATGAAAATTTCCCCTTTTTCTCTTCGGCCGATATAATAGCCAAAGATGACCCACCAAAATCTTTGTCAAGACCCAAAAAAAAATAAAAATCTTTGTCATGTTTCACCCTTTTGCTCCGTTTAATTTTGCCGAACCAACTCAAAAACAAGAACTGCACTGATTGCTCCCTGGAAATGAATTTCTCAAACCGAAAAGCAAGAACGGTCCCATATTTGCAAACTAACGAACATCGGATTTGGCATGCATTTTTCGTTCTGTCACCATTAAACAACCCATTTTCAAGAACAATCCAAGTACCTCTTCTGGGATTGGAGGAGTCTTCCTTCGGATCTTGTGTTGAAGCCCCTTGTCGGCTTCCCAACTTCGACTTCCAGACTGATCCATAATCTGCCCTCCTAAGCTTTAATCTAAATCTTGCTTGTTCCGAACCGTGTTGTCCCCACAGGTCTCAACCGAGCTCCGATATCGAGGAGATCTTCGTTGGAAGAGAATGGGAAGATCCAAGCAGAATTCTTCCTTTCCAATCTAGTTTCTTCTTTTCCTTGAAGAAGATGCTGCAGGTTCTTGAAGAGAACAAGTAGGCAGCGCGAGGCGAGAGTCTGTTAGTTTTTTGGCGCGAAGAAAGAACTTTGGAAGGCGAAGATATGCCAAAATGCCGTTTTTTCGGTTGACGTGTGATTGCTTATCATAATTTATTGGGACATCGCATTAGGGCATCCTCATGTTTTACGCTAATATCAATTTTCACCCTCTATTTACCAAAATTACTGGTTCGCACCCTGAGTAATGGCTACCAATTTGCATCGCACCGGACATTAGTGACCGTTATGATTTTTCTTTAGAAATCGCTATTTACCTCCCCGAAAATAATTAGTTTTAGATATAGAGCGCAAAGCAGTATAATGTGAAAAATAAGAATGATGATTGTTATTTTTCTTTTTCTTGATTGAAATCTATGCGACAGCAAAATGCTTAATCTAACATAACATGGTCAAATATCCATTTTTTTCAAAGTTGTAACCTTCATTGCGTAGAAGATAGGATAAAAAAACAATGGTAAAGTAACAAGGGAGGTGGTCTTGTCAAGGAATGTCTCTCAAACCGCTTGATCATTATTGCTCTGAACTAAGAGCAGACCTAAATGATGATTATTGTTTGCCGGAAAGCGACCATCTCGGGTTATCTCTCTCTATTTTCAACAGATTTCATTTTGCTGATAAGCTTAAATGACACAATGTAGCGAACAAGCAGATACAAATTCAAGCACTCAGATCCTTACTTTGTCTGCAATTGCTTAGTATTCAGAGAGGGGTCGTTCCTCTGAATATATTACATCTTTGATGCCAGCTCCTTCCAACCCTGATGTTCCTAAATTTCTCCGCCCGCTGACAGTTTAATGTATAGTTTATCACCAACACTAAGCCAGTTGCATTTATGCATATGTAAGGTCAATGCGAGGTCAACCTCTGGTTACAAGGTCGGTGTTTTTGCCGAAGTTACGAATTATGTCGTGGTTGTTTGGTCAGTCTGGTTTCTGAAACTGCAATCATACAAGACCAACAATCCATACGATTGAGTCGCATCGCGTCCTGCAACAATTGTCATGAACTGTTGCGTCTCATGGAGAAAAGTTGTTTACCTCTTGCCAAAATTTACCAAATGTAGGCCTACCTATTTATTTATTTTTTTTTAAGCTTGAAAAGGTTCAGAATCAATACAAAAAACTTCCTGCACAAAAGTTTGACAAAGATGTTTCAATCAATTCCTTACGGCATTAGAGGAAGTGACTTGTTGAAGTTGCTTCCTATGAAATCGGCAATAGACGGCAAAAAATGCATGCAGAGTGGTCGTGTCGCTTCCTAAGAAATCCTTGGTTGCACGGCAATGGTTCGACCATAGCAAAGAGAAGAAATATAGTAATTCCTTGCCTGCTTCTCCTGCAGAAGATGAGAAAAAGTGCTCGGTGAAGCAGAGCTAACACAACTGAATAAAATGCTGGTAAAAGGGCCAAACTAATCACCTTGATCTTACTATCAACAGGAAAACCAAAAGTCAGGAGCGTCTCTTGCTCTACACTCGTGGTTGCTGGTACTCCTTCTGGAATACTAAATATAACAGCAACCTCGTCCGAAGTGGCCGCAACTGAAGTGATATAATTGCCCTGCTTCGACCTTTCATGAATGCCTTCCTCAGGATACTGAAAGTATAGCTCGATGGCCTTAAAAGTTTAGTGCAATAAGCCGAATCAGAGCAAACTCTTCCGGTTCCAGACACTTCAAAGGAAAATCTTGAAATGAGGAGTAATCGGGTAGTCTCATAAAAGGAGGAGAAGAAACAAGAACCTGGTTAGTAATTCCGGTTCTGTTGGACGAAACTACTGCCCACTGTCTCCTGGAAGTGGCCATGGCGGTGACATGAAAACCTTCTGCCCACTGCTTCTTGATCCAGTTGAAAGGGAATTTGTTAGCAACATGATAAGACTGCTGAACACTCTGGGTCCCTATTTGCATATCAAGAAAAACTGGTAAATGGTTGAGTATGACAGATACTAAGGAGTCACTGAAATAGAAGTCAAGCATTCACGGACAGACCCTTGGACATTACAACTAAAAATCTGCCGTCATCTGCTCCAGCCACTGCAGTGATGTGGTAGTTCTTCGACCAATAGTCCCTAATCCATTCCTTCAAATAAGGAAATAAGCAGTCAAGACAGTCCTAATTGATATCCCACTATAAGAGGTTGATGTATCTTCCTAATGGGTCTAATACAAAAGTTCTTTCAGTTACGTGTTATCAGGATTGTAACATGCAACTATTGGGATCTACTAAAGATGAAAGTCCAAAGTAAAGCCACTCAAATAAAACCTCGGGAAGAGATCGGTGTGAAAAACCATAAATTCTTTGAGCAGTGTAGCCGGCTTTATCATCCATTATTAAGACCCATGACTTTGAGTCAGGATTGTAAGCTACATATGCGGTCCCTTCACATGTCCCATCTGAAAGTGTGAGGAGAGGTCAGCGTAGGCCAAATTAGAGAAATATCTGAGAGAAGGAGGAAGATTATCAATAAACTCAACGTACCCCAGAAAAACTAAATAAATCTTAAATGCAAGTTCTTACCTTTGCTTCATGGGTGGATGCCCATTGTAAACGCTTATCCATTGTGGTACTTTCAACCCCATCCGTATTTTCTTTGATGGCTCGTTGTCGTTGTTTAACCGCGCTCGCTTATGTGGTACCTGATACGTGCATATCACATGAAAGAGTAGGACATGGCTCAATTACAGTACGAGCTCAAATGGGAAATTTCATTAACGCCTACTGCTTTTTACTGGAATAGGATACTACCTCTTGAGTAACATCGATGTGCACGGGCCAAATGTATGGATCTTCACGAATGATCCATTGGAAGAGAGAAATATATCTATCATAGTTCGGTTCTTCATCGAATTTCAGATTAAGCACAAATGTGGTGAACTGCAGGTAAGGCTTAGGACAAGTGTCACACAGTGTGTCTGGAGGAGTGGCCATCTTTCGCTTCCAAACCGGGAAAGACATTTTTTCTCCCTGAAAGAACTGTGGCAATCAAAAGAGCGATACAGGTGTATCGTTGAAGAAATCTTCTCTGGGTATAGGGAGTGAAACCTGATCACTTTGCAAGGTCAAATGACCGCAGATAAGATAAATGAGCATGTAAACCAGAGACTCTAGGTCGTTTCTTCTGCTACTTGTTCTGCCAAGTTGAGTGTGCACACTTGCGAATAGAACCTGAAATCTTCTGGAGTTTGGTTGTACCTAACGTGAGAACCAGTGGAGGGATCTTGCCATCTCTTAGCAGCAAGGTAATGAATAACACGATGAGACATGTGCATTTCTCCTTCGCGATCACTAATTTCTCTAGCATAAAAGTATTCACGCAATTGGCAGATACCTAATCCAAGGTCAGTCAGAAATAATGTTTTTTCTTCAGGAGTTCCTGGAGGACCAAGCAAAAAATTACCTGGTTTTATGTCACCATGGATGTACCTGCCCGGAAAAAAAGCTTACATGAGAAACATCACAAAAAGTTGGACCTGGCTTATATTTCCGATAGTCCGGCCTACCAAAAAACTGATTTGAATAACCGATAAAGAAAATGCTAACAAACATGCGACTGGAAGCTAGTCATCTATTACCCTCTAGAGTGCAGCTTCTCGAGTATAGATATTGCTTCAATGGCAATACATGCAATTGCTTCCAATGGAAGGCTGAAGTAGCAAAGAAAGAGCTAACATCAGAAGCTGAAAGAGAATTAAAGATTGTTTAAGAGAACCAGAAGAGCAGACACTGTAAAAGCTGTTGACTTCACAAGGAAACATACGTTGGGAAGTTGTTGACCAAATTGGCTTCTAAATTAGGACCAAGCAAATCCATGACCTGCATATACGAAGAAGATTATCGAAAACTTTGCATTCTAATAGCAAAATATACAAGTCGAAGGGAATGCACATACCATGACATAATGGTCACCTTGTTGCCCCTTGTAATGTACTTGTGGCAGTGGTATGCCGTGACTTTCACCCAGATCACTGCACAATATGCAGAACGCAGATGCAAAATTCAACACCCTAATCCAATTTCACTTGCAAGAGCAAGATATGGCCAAATCTAACATGGAATAATTCTAAAGGACTCACTCATAAACTTTCCACTCATTAGGGATGCCACCTTCACATCCTATGCTGTCTTTATGCTCAAATTTTATGGCCACCTAGGTAGTGCCACATTAAATGATGTTAACTAACGCTGCCAATGTAACAAATAATCTGAAAATGATAAAATTAGAGCTCAATGCCATACCTCTGCTGCTTCCACACCAGTTTGATCACTTGAGGTTGGACTGATGGCTTGACCGACATAAACTTGCCCGAAACCTCCCTTTCCCAGTTTTCTTTCTATTCTGTAAACTGGAGAATCATCGATCTGAACCTGAGACAATCAAATTTTCAGTACGTATTTCGAGCTTGCACAGTGAATCATCGAACCGGTTTCATTACAACTGTTGGTAATTTATAATCTGACACTGTGATGCATGGAGTTCTTGAATGGACCAAAAGTAGTTGATGACAGAAAATTTATGGAACTTGCACGGGATTCTAGTTATCGACTGAACTAGATGAAATTTTCCCCTTTTCTCTTCGGCCGATAAAGTAGCCGAAGATGACCCACCAAAGATCTTGTCATGTTTTCCTTTTGCTCTGTTTAATTTTGCTGAATCTACACAAAAACAAGAAAGACACCGACTGCTCCATGGAAATGAATATCTCGAATAGAAAAAGCAGGAACGGCCCAAAATTTTGCGGACTATTCAACATGGGATTTGACTTTCATTTTTTATCCTTTCTCCATTGAACCACCCATTTCCAAGAACAATGCAAGGTACTTGTTCAGGGATTGGAGGAGCGCTGCTTTGGTTCTCATCTTGATGCCCCTCATCGCCTTCACGACTTTGGCCGCCAGATTGGTCCATATCTACCTTCCCAGCTTTTTAGATCAATCTTGATGGTTCTGAACCGTGTCGTCTCCACCTATCTCAACCGAGCTTTGACGTTGAAGGAGATCTTCTTTGAAGAGAAAGTGACGATCAAGCAGAATACTTCCTTTCAATCTTTTTTGTTTGTTCTCTTTGTTTGAAAAAACGATTTGGGTTCTTGAAGAGAATGAGTGGGCAGTAGGAGGTTGAGGGCGTTAGTTTTGGCGCGAAGTAAGAACTTTTGAAAGCGAAGGTAGCCAAAATACTGTTATTTCGGTTGACCTCTGATTGATTATGATAATTTAATGGGAAAGTACGCAAAGTCATCCTCGCTTCTTGTGCTAATCCTAACTTTTATTCAGCAGCCGCCGCCGATATTGCCACCACCTGTCATTGAAGCTGCCGATCGTTTCTCTATCTCTGGTGGTGCTTGCATCGCTCTCTTCTTTGCGTTCTCTCTCTCTCAATCTCGTGACAACCATGGAAGAGTTTAGATCAAAGTCGTCCATGACGTCTACATGCCCGTGACCTCAAGGTTGTCTTCAAGTGCGTGCGCGAGCTTAGATTGAGGCAATCAAAACCTTTTTACTAGTAAAGCTTTCTGATAAAATGTCAAAGTGGTAATTTCAGATACCAAGACTGCAAAGTGATAAAACGTGAAAAGCAAGAACAGCAATTGTTATTTTTCCTTTGCTTATCTCAAAATCTATGCGATACAAAAAGCTTAATGTAACCTTGAGTTAAAAATCCACTTTCATCGACCCCCCGTTCCAACCCCCCCCTCCCCCAAAGAAAAGTAGTCCACTTTCAAAGTTTTAACTTTCATTGCAGGGAAGACAGGACAAGTGCAATAGTACAGTAACAAGAGAGATGATCTTGTCACGCAATATCTCTCCAACCGCTTGATCATTCAACAAATGACTAGTTTTTGTATTCGACTCTACAGTCCTGAAGTTGGAGTCGAGCCGTCACGGCAAACGGACATCTATACTCTATCCCAACGGCAAACATCTTGCACATAGTGTAATGGTCACATGGAAGTCCATAGCATGCACCCTGGCCATAGCAGACGACAGTAACATGTTCATCCATCACGCTCTAGTTGTAATAACTACGATTGTAATTTGCGGTCTCTGCAGCCCAATCATTGAGGACTATATGCATGGCATCATGGTACGGCCCCCAGAAATGAAGTTGGTCTCCTTGCAGATTATGCTTACCAACTCGTGTCTGGATAGCATCTCGCAACATTATTGCTGTGAACTAAGAGCAGACCCTCAAAATGATGACTGTAATTTGTCGGAAAGCGACCCTCTTGGGTTATCTCTCTCTATTTTAAACAGATTTTTTTCTGATTAAGCTTAAACGGCACAATGCAGCAAACAAGCAGATACATAATCGAGCACTCAGATCCTAGCTGTTTACAATTGCTTGGTATTCAGAGAGGGGTCGTTCTTCTGTATAAATACTTACTTTGATGCCAGCTCCTTCCAACACCGATGTTCCTAAATTTCTCCTCCCGCTGATATTTAAACTATCACTTGGCATGATCACCAACACTAAGCCAGTTGACTTTTTTCTTCTCCGTTGTTGTGATCAAGTATTAGTAGAAAAATGATGCCAAACTTATCCGGGAAATTCTTGAACTTTTTGTCCAGTTGCATTTATGCATATATAAGGTCAATGTGAGGTCAACCTCTGGTACGAAGTCGACGTTTTCGCTGGACTTACGAATTACTAGTCTGTTTTCCGAAACTCCAATCATACAAGACCAACAATCCATACGGTCAAGTCCCAATGCGTACCGCTAAATTTGTCATCCTGTTGCATCTCATGGAGAAGAATTGGTTACCTCTTGGCAAAATTTACCAAATGTAGGCCTAATTCTTTCTTTTTTGGTTGAGCTTGAAAAGTTTCAGGAGCAATACTAAAAACTTCCTGCACAAAAGTATGACAAAGAGGTTACAATTAATTCCTTACGGCATTAGAGGAAGTGACTACTATTCAACTCTGTACAGGATTTGATCAGTGACTTGTTGAACTTGCTTATTAAGAAATCAGCCATAGAAGGCAAAAAACGCATGCAGAGTGGTTGTGCCGCTTGATAAGAAATCCTTGATTGCACATATATTTGGTAGCTTAGGCAATGGTTCGACCGTAGCAAAGAGAAGAAATATAGTAATTTCTTGCCTGCTTCTCCTGCAGAAGATGAGAACAAGTGCTTGGTGAAGCAGAGTTAATACAACCATATAGATGCTGGTCAAAGGCCAAACTAATCACCTTGATCCTACTATCAACAGGAAAACCGTAAGTCAGAAGCGTCTCTTGCTTTACACTTGTGGTTGGTGGTACTCCTTCTGGAATACTAAATATAACAGCAACCTCATCCGGAGTGGCCTCAACTGAAGTGATATAATAGCCCTGCTTCGACCTTTCATGAATGCCTTCAGCCGGATACTGTAAGTCTAGCTCTACAGCCTTAAAAGTACAGCACAAGAAACCAAATCAGAGCAGAATCTTCAGGTTCCAGACACTTCAAACGAAAATCTTGAAATGAGGAGTAATCGGGTAGTCTCAGAAAAGGAGAAGCAAAAAGAAGAACCTGGTCAGTAAATCCGGTTCCATCAGACACAACTACTGCCCACCGCCTCCTGGAAGTGGCCATGGCAGTGACATGAAGGCCTTCTGCCCACTTCTCCTTAATCCACTTGAAAGGGAATGTACTGGTAACACGATAAGCCTGCTGAACACTTTGGGTCCCTATGTGTATATAAAAAAAGACTGGTAAATGGTAAAGTATAACGTTAGTGAGGAGTCATCGCAATAGAAATTAAGCATCCACTGACTGACCCATGGACATTATAACCAAAAATCTGCCGTCATCTGCTCCAGCCACTGCAGTGATGTCGTAGTTCTTTGACCATTGTGTCGCAATCCAGTCCTTCAAATAAGGAATAAGCAGTCAGGAGAATGCTAGTTGAGAATCCCACTATAAGAGGTTGATGTATGGATGTCCCTAATGGGTCTGGTACAAAAATTCTTCCAGTTATGTATTATCGGGATTATAACATGCAACTATTGGGATCTACTATAGATGCAAGTCTGAAGTAAAGCCGCTCAAACAGAACCTTGGGAAGAGAGTCGAATGCAAAAGCATAAATCTGAGCAGTGTAGCTGGCGCTATCATCCATTATTATGGTCCATGTCTTAGAGCGAGAACAGTAAGCCACACTGGTGATGTACATTCCCTCCGCATGTCCCTTCTCAATGTGTAAGCGGAGGTCGCCATAATGCAAATTATAGAAGGATCTGCAAGAAAGAGGAAGATTATCAATACAGTCAAGGTACCGGAAAAACTAAATAAATCTGAAATGCAATTCCTTACCTTTGCTTCATGGGTGGATGCATATCGTAAACGATTATCCATTGTGTTAGTTTCGATCCCATTCGTATTTTCTTTGATGGCTCATCGTCATTTAACCGCTCTCGCTTACGTGGTACCTGATAAGTGCGTGTATCACATGAAAGAGAAAGACATGGCTCATTAAGAGGACGAGCTCGAATGACAAATTTCATTGACATCTATTGCTTTTTACTTGAATAGTATACTACCTCCTGAGCGACATTGGTGTGCACAGGCCAAACGTATGGATTTTCATGGATGATCCCATTGAAGAGAGAAATGTATCTTGCGTAATTGGGTTCTTCATCGAATTTTAGATTAAGCACAAACGTGGTAAACTGCTGGTAAGGCTTAGGACAAGTTTCACACAGGGTGTATGGAGGAGTGGCCATCTTTTGCTTGCAAACAGGGAAAGCTTTACCTCCTCCCTGAAAAAACTGTGGCGATCAAAAGACAGATACAGGTGTGTGGTTCAAGAAATCTTCTCTTGGTATAGAGAATGAAACCTTATGTCTTTGCCAAGGCAAATGACCGCGGATAAGATAAACGAGCATGTAAGCCAGAGACTCTAGGTCGTTTCTTCTGCTACTTGCCCTACCAAGTTGAGTGTGCACACTTGCAAATGGAATTGTTCCTCTGCAACAAATTTTTTTGTGGTGCATGGAACACTAATTACACAAGTAGGGCATGTGGTACGTACATATTGAAGATGTTAACAATATTTTGACTGAACCTGAAATCATCTGGAGTTTGGTTGTACTTAATGTGCGAACTAGTGGAGGGATCTTGCCATCTTGTAGCTGCAAAGTCATGAATAAACGTTGAGACATGTGCATTTTCTCCTTCACAATCACTAATTTCTAGGGAATAAAAGTATTCATGCAATTGGCAGATACCTAATCCAAGGTCAGTTAGAAACAATTTTTTCTCTTCAGGAGTTCCAGGAGGACCAAGCAAAAATTTATCTGGTTTTATGTCACCATGGATGTACCTGCCCAGATAAGAAGCACAAATGAGAAACAACACAAATGTTGAACCTGGAATATATTTATGATAGTCTGGTCTGCTGTAACTATGATTTTTCTGTTTGATGAAGAAAATGCCGACAAATATGCTATTGGAAGCTAGTCAACTATTACCCTCTAGAGTGCAGCTTCTCAAGTATAGAAATTGCTTCAATGGTAATACATGCAATTGCTTCCAATGGCAGGCTGTAGTAAGGAAGGAGCTAACATCAGAAGCTGAAAGAGAATTAGAGATTGTTTAAGAGAACCTGAAGAGCAGACACTGTAAAAGCTGTGAGGTCAAAGCTGTTAACTTCACGAGGAAATATACTTTCGAAAGTTGTTGACCAAAAGGTCTTGTAAACTAGGTCCAAGCAAATCCATGACCTGCATATACGAAGAAGATCATCGAAAATTTTTTATTCTAAGAGTACAAATTACGAGTCAAAGGGAATGCACATACCATGACGTAATAGTCACCCTGTTGCCCCTTGTAATGTACTTTTGGCAGTGGTATGCCATGACTTTCACCCAGATCACTGCGCAATATGCAGAACGCAGATGTGAAATTCAACACTCTAATCCAATTTCACATGCAAGAGCAAGATATAGCCAAATCTAACATGAAATAATTCTAAAGGACTCACTCATAAACTTTCCACTCATTAGGGATGCCACCTTCACATCCTATGTTGTCTTTATGCTCGAATTTTATGGCCACCTAGATAGTGCCACATTATATCATGTTAAGAAAAGGTGCCAATGTAATGAATTATCTGAAAATGGTAGAATCAGCACTTGAGGCCACACCTCTGTTGCTTCCATGCCGTTTTGATCACTTGAAGTCGAAGGACTGATGGCTCGACTGACATAAACTTGCCGGAAAGCTCCCTTTCCCAGTTTTCTTTCTATCCTATACACTGGAGAATCATCAATCTGAACCTGCGACAATCAAATTTTCAATAAATATTTAGAACTTGCATGGTGAACTATTGAACCAATGGTATTGTACCTAAAAGCTTTACAACTGTCGGTAACATATAATCTGATATTGTGATGCATGGAGTTCTCAAATGGAGCAAAAGTAGTTGATGACAGAAACTCAATTCATGAAACTTGAATGGGGGGTTTTAGCTATAAATACGTACTAGATGAAAACTTACTCTTTTTCTCTTCAGCCAATAAAATAGCAGAAAATGACCCACCAAAATCTTTTTCATGCTTACCCTTTTGCTCTGTTTAATCTTGCTGAATCAGCACAAAAACGAGAACGACACTGATTGTTCCCTTGGAATTGAATTTCTCAAACCTAATAGCAAGAATGGCCCAAAAACTATTGAACATGGTGTTTGACTTGCATTTCTATACTACCTCTACTGAACCACCTATTTCCAAGAACAATGCAAGTACCTGTCGAGGAGTCTTGCTTCTACGACGTCGACTTCTAGACGGATCCATATCGATCCTCCCAGCTTTTAATCCAATCTTGAGACAGTTCTGAACTGCGTCGTCTCCACTGGAAGTTCCCTTGGAACTGAATTTCTCAAACCTAAAAGCAAGAACGGCCCAAAAACAATTGAAACATGGAGTTTGACTTGCATTTCTTTACTTCCTCTACTGGACCACCCATTTCCAAGAGCAACGCAAGTACCTGCCGAGGAGTATTGCTTTTACGACGTTGACTTCTGGACTGATCCATATCTACCCTTACAGCTTTTAATCCGATCTTGAGACGGTTCTGAACTGCGCAGTCGGCCTGAGTTGATATGGAGGAGATCTTCTTTTCGAAGAGAAAGGGACGGATCAAGCAGCGTTATTCCTTTCAGTTCTTGCTTCTTCTTCTCTGGAAAGAATGATACGGGTTCTTGAAGAGAATGAGTGGGCAGTGCACGAAGAGTCTGTTGGTTTTAGGGGGGAAGAACGAACTTTTGAAAGCGAAGATGGGCAGAATGCCGTTATTTCGGTTGACGTCTGAATGCTTATTATATAATTAAACGGGAAAAATACACGAGGGCTTCCTACTGAAATGACCGGTTTACCCCGAGCTATGGCCACCAATTTGCCAGGTTTTATTTAGAGCTTGCCATTTTTACTTCCCCAAAATGCCCCTATCACTAATTCCGAATTCCTTACCCACAGGAAATCCCCAAAACAACCCCTAGCTTTAACTCCGGCCGCCGGCGGCAATTGCCACCGCCTGTCACCAAGGCCGCCGATTGTTTCTCAATCTCCGGCGGTGCTCACACCTACCTCTCTCTCTGTCTACATGACCATGACAACCATAGAAGAGCTTAGCTCAACATCGTCCGCGATGTCTACTCATGGTGGCGAGATTTTGAGGAGCCACATTATGGAATTTGGTGCGAAGATCAGAAAGAAGGGCAATCAAGTCTTTTACACTTGTAAGGCTTTCTCCAAAGATGTAGAAACGGTAATTTTGCGTATAGAGAGTGCAAAACGTTATCAAGTCTTCCTCACCAAAAAAAAAAAATAATAATGATAAACGTTATCAAGTCTTTGTACTCGAAAGCTCTTTCTTCCCGCCAAAAGATTCCAACGGTCAAATGGACTCGAAAGGACTCGGCCTCACTTTCACAGGCTTGCACTTGCCATTCTCCAAAGAAACCAAAACATCGATTTGGACCAACGCGAGGATTCGTTCATCTTGTCAAGAATGTGTTACCGACGAGTTTCGATGCTTTCTGTCACGGTGCATTTCGTTCAACGATCTTGACGTGCAAGTTTCGTCTATGCCGTGAATGTTGAGCACTGAAAATTTCACTTTCGCAGGTTCAGATTGGTGATTCTCCTATTTGCCGAATAGAAGACAATCGGGAAGGGAAGTTTGGCACGAGTTCATGTTGTTCGACCCAATGGACCTTCGACTTCAAAGTGGTCAAACTGGTATGGCCTTGGAGCTCTTAATATACTGTTCACTTTTGGTAGAATGAGAGTTAATATATGCTTTGTCACTTAAATTTTACTGCACCTCCATCCAGGTGGTGTTAAATTTGGGCGAAGACACCCTGAAGGTTACACTCCTCACGAGTGGAAAGTTTATGAGTGAGTCACTTAGGATGGTCCCCAAATTTGTGTTGTTTACTTCACTTTATTGTGCTTGAGATCAGATCATGCTTTTGAGTTTTGCATCTGCTTTTCTGCATATCGTGCAGCGGCCTAGGTGAAATCAGGGCATACTACTGCTAGGAGAGTATGTTGCAAGGGGCAACAAGGCGACTGTAACATCATGACATGTGCATTTCACTTTGACTCTGATTCTGCATTTTTTCTGATGCTTGAGCTTTCATTGATCCACCTCACATATGCAGGTGTGGGATTTGTTGGACTGAGTTTACTAGTCTGTTTGACTAAAAACTGTCCAGCGCAAGTTTCCTCATGAAGTGCCTATGCCTTTGCTGATATTTAGCTCTTCCCTTTCTTCTATTCAGCATGCCACTGGAGAGGGTAGTTGCTTGTGTTGTCATCGAATCGATCCCTATACTTGAGAAGCTGCACTCTAGAGGGTAATGGTCGATCAATTTCCAATCTCATTTCCGTTTTCAATGTTCATATTGCTTTGCTTGTCAGAGTGTCAAGTTTATGATCTCAGAAAAGCCGAACTTCCCAGCATTCTCACATACTTGGGTGGAGCTTTTATGAGACAGCTAAAAACCATTTCAGTTTTTGCTTATACTTGGGTGTTCCTGGCAGGTACATTCATGGGCACATAAAGCCCGCCAACTTTTTGCTTGATCCTCTAGGAACTCCTGAAGAGATAAGGTTGTTTCTCATTGACCTCAGATTAGGTTAAGATTTATATCCTAATGATAAAAATAACTAAGAACAAATGTTACTCCTGTCTCATTGTAATGTCAATTATGACAACTGTGAGATGGGGAGATAATTCGACCACTTCGCATGCTAGGTACCATCAATATCCAGGCAAACTCAGGTGGGGTTGAAGTGGTTTCTACCATCTATATATGTGATATGCCTGCTCTATCTCATAACTCCCATTCAACAGAAAGGAAACAAACAAAATTTTTGTTGCAGAGGAACGGCTCAATTCACAAGCATGCATGCACCAAGAGATGACCTGGAGTCCCTGTTTACATGCTCGTTTTTCTTCTCCATGGTCATTTTCGTTGAGAAGGATTTCAGGTTTCAATTTGCTTAAAGCCAGAGAAGATGGATCTTAAAAAACCTCACACATTGTTATCTGTCTCTTTAACCACTATGGTCATTTAGGGAGACGGTAGGCCTTTACTTGTTTTCGACAAAAAGATGGCCACTCCTCCAGAAACCGTGTGGTTCGTCTTTGGCCACTCCTGCAATTCACCAAGTTTGTCTTGAATTTGGGATTCAGCAAAGAACCAACTATGCACGATATGTTTCTCTTTTTTGTGGGATAGTGGGTCAAAACCTGTCTGTTTGGCCTGTCAATGCTTATTCTGCTGGGGAGGTAACTATCTTATTCTTCTCATTGCACGGCTTTTGGGTCGCTGAAGAAGCAACCCATGTCGGTGAACTTTCTAATCTGAGCTTATCCACATGCCCGTGTGCAGTTAAATGAGGAAGACTATCTACCACAGAGAGCACTAACACGGACAGGGTCGAGCTTATCATGATGGATAAGCATTTTTTATCCACACCCATCCATGTTGCAGATGGAAGGACTTATGCCTCACATGTTCTTTTACGACACCTAGACTTTGTCCTTGAATTATTACACCTCAATTATAACTTTTTAATTGAAAAATGCATCTTTTTTTCATAGGATTTGTTGCAATTTGCAAGATGTCGACATGCGCTTGTGCATTGAGAAGGCGTGTTTGGCTGGGATGTATGTTTGCAGCATGGCTCCTTTCTCAAATTTGTGGGCCTCACCTTGGTGATGGTTGCTGGCACCTGCCTCACTGCTCAAGTTCATACTATTTCGTCCAAAGTTCTTCCCAGTATCGGCATTTCGGCTGCTTTAAATTTGGTCATTCAATGTTACTATTCTGTTAAGACATAGCATCATGAAAAAATAATTGAACCCAACCTGGTATGAACCACTGATATATCAAAACCTGTTCAACCTCATTCACAGTTAGGAGGAGCTTGACTTTTCTTATATTGTTGTTTGAAGGACTGGATATCAGAACAGCTGTGCAGATACCAGAACACCAACATCACTGCAGTAGCTCTGAACGGTTATTGGTTGTAATCTCCAAGGATAAGTCGGTGAGTGATGATGCCTCAATTTCTATTCCCAGCAGCGATTATTGTCCGCTATTGTTTTACTGATTTGCTTCTTTGTTTGCCAAATCTAGGGACTTGAAATTACTTGCAAATTTTTCGCATCAGCTACATGTTTCCTATCAAGTGGATTAAAGAGAAATGGGAGCACAGTCATCACGTCACAGCCATGGTCAATGCAGGAAGTACATGGGTAGTCGTCTTGTCCTACA
Source organism: Syzygium aromaticum (assembly GCA_024500025.1). Taxonomy (NCBI): domain Eukaryota; kingdom Viridiplantae; phylum Streptophyta; class Magnoliopsida; order Myrtales; family Myrtaceae; genus Syzygium; species Syzygium aromaticum. Next base: position 27,221,732 of record CM044887.1, on the reverse strand, counting down.
ACACTGGGATCATGCGCCAGGGTCTACAGTGACATTCATGCATGCTCTGCAGTCTGGATGCGAAAGTGCTTCATAGCTGCTTTGTGACCATAGCAGATGGCAGTTACATACTTGTCCATCACGTTGTAATTGTAATAACTATAATCTGAATCTGGGTAACTCCCTACGAATTGTTCATCTCAGATTTGCTTACTACTGTCGTTTCTGGACTACACCCCATGACATAGCTTGCGTCCTATCTTAATTGTGATAGCTTGCTATACACAGAAGGGGCTGTTCCTCTCTATCTACTTCTTTGACGGCAGTTCTTTCGAGCCTTTGTATTTGCACTAGTAGTGATCACCACTACCAATCCGGTTGGCTTATTTTCCTTCTCAGTTTTAATCAATAACAGAAAAAATAACGCAGAACTTCTACTGGTCCTCTGGGAAATTCATGAACTTTTGTGCAGTTGCATTTCTGCATTTACAGGTGAGGAGGACAAATCCTAGGCCAGCTTCTGCTATAAAATTGATGTCTTCGCGAAAGTTATGAGTTATAATGGTCCTTTGGCTGGACTGGTTTCTAAAACCCCAAATCAAACAAGATCATCAGGCCAGTTCGAGTCCCAATGATTGTAGCAATCAACTTCGGATATCTCTCAAGATTTTATTTAAGCTCTGGACAGTTCCATAAGGTTCAGATCTTAAATCATAAGATTTTAAGATCTGGATAAGGACTTTAACAACCCCATTCTCCGAGACTCCTATCAACTTTGCTTGTAATTAGTCCAAAATTTGCCATATAGCATGTCATTCATTCTATCAGATTACATGCAGATTGCGTCATGTAACACAAGTCTCAACTAGTACTAAGGTAACTAATCAGCAGAGCGTTCTCATTTAAGAAAAAGTACCTAGATACAGATAGCGTCATTCTCATTACCAGATTTTGGTCTACTATTATTCTTAAAATGTTTCAAAAGCATCACAAATGCGTGAAACTTTAATGAAAACATGCATACAAGGAATACAAGAATTGGTCAGTATTCAATTGTGTACACTACCAGGGGAAGTGGGTTCATATCTGGACATGATCGATCAGTGGCATGTTAACCCTTGCTTCCCTTTGGTCGGGATATAAATGATAAAAAATGCACGTTAAGCTCGTCGATCACTCATGAAGATGCCAGTAAATGCACGCACCATACTTGGTGGTTCACGAAACACGTCTGCCGTAGCAAAGAAGGGACATGTAGTAATTCCTAGGCCAACTCTCCTGCAAGAGATGAGAATCAGAACCATATGATTTATCTCATAAAATCATAGCAAATTCAACCAAAAGTCAGATGCTTGTAAAATGGCCTAAAATAATCACCATCGCTACTGTTTCAGGAAAATGTGAAGTCTGGACTGCCTCTTGGGATCCTCTTACGGGTACTTCTCCTGGAATGCTGAAGACAAAAGCTACCTGATCTGGAGTAGCTGCAACTGAAGTAATGAAGTAGCCTTGATTCCACCTTTCATAAATTCCCTCATACGGGTACTGGAAATCTAGCTCTACAACCTTAAAGTTCAGCGCGAGAAACAAATCAGATTGATTTTTCCAGTTCTAGACACTTCGAAAGAGAACTCTCGGAAAGGAGTATAAAAAGGAACCACAGAAGAATGGAAAACCTGGTGGACGAATCCGGCAGCAGAGGACATGACAACTACCCAGTTACTTCCCACGGTGGCCATGGCCGTGATGTAAGTACCAAGCACCCATTTCCTCTTGATCCACCCATAAGGAAATGTATCGGTGACGCGATAAGATTGCTGAAAGTTTCGAGGCCCTGAATTCAGTAAAATGAAGAAGAGCTCATATAATCGATGAGGTACAACAGCTGTTGCTGGAAATAGAGATTAAAGCATCGTTCACTGACTAAACCTTGGACATTACAACTAATATGCTACCGTTATCTGCTCCGGCGACTGCAGTGATGTGGTAATTCCTTGCCCACTGTCTCCTAATCCAGTTCTTCAACAACAAAAATAAGCAGTCAAGTCATGCCCGATGGGGGATCCCATCGATTGGGCTTGATGTATTGTTGGTTCCTTTGAGGTCGAATGCCTCTTTTTATTGATGCAATCTGTTAAAAGAATAGTAACGTGGAAGTACGGGGACCTACAGTACACGATGCAAGTCCAATTTAAGGCAGCTTGAATCCAACCTGGGGAAGAAACTCGGGCGAAGTAGTATGAACTTGAGCAGTGAAGCCAGTGCCAGAATCCATTACCATGACCCACAAATTCAAGCGGGAAGCCACACTGCTAACGTACAGTCCATCTGCATGTGCCTCCTCAATGAGTAAAGGCAGGTTCATGTCGTCCACATTGTAGCAAATCCTTCCCAGAAAAAGAGGTGGATGAGATGATGAACACTTCATCTTTATCTTCCATTGGACAATTAAAGTCAATAATCGAGGCGTAATGATCTGGAAACAAACTCAAGGTACCGAAAAAGAAGGAACTGCGAGGGGGTAAGTCACTCTTAAGTCCTTACCTTTGCCTCATGGGTGGACGTTCGTGGAAAATGCTTATCCATCGTGATCTCCTCAACCTCCTTCGTGCTAGTGAGCTCTCTGGTAGCATGTCGCCTTCATTTGACTGACAAATGCATGTCCAAACAAAGAGAAAGATATGGCTCACATATAGAACGAGTTCCAATTAGAGAATTTAACAAACGTCTTGCTTCTTGAGAAACTGCAAAAGGCACATACTTAGAGGAATAAGATGGTACCTCCCGAGCAGCATCAGCATTCACAGGCCAAATGTATGGGTTTTGACCAATTATCCCATGGAAAAGAGAAATATATCTTGCATAGTTTGGATTTTCATTGAATTTCAAATTTACTGCAAACTTGGCGAATTGCAGGAAAGGCGGAGGACAAGAGAGACACAGAGCTTCCAAAGGAGTGGCCATCTTTTTCTTGCATAATAGCATATCCTCTGCCTGACACAGCCACAGTGATTAAAAAGCCAGATTCATCTGTAAGGTTGGAAATCATCTTCTCTGGTTTTAAGCACATCAAAACCTGAAATCTATGCCAAGGCAAATGACCGCGGATAAGGAAAGCAAGCATGTATGCCAGTGACACCAGGTCATCTCTTCAGCTACCCATTCTACCGAGATGAGCATGCACTCTCGCGAATTGAGGCGTTCCTCTGCAGCAAATAGTTAATTTGTTGTATCTTTGTGAGCAGAGGCTCACTGGACAGGGCATTTCTTGTAAAGATACAAAAACCACTTGAACCCCACCTAAAATGGTTTGGAGATTGATGGTACCTAACGTGCAAACCTGTCGAGTGACATCGCCATCTCACAGCTGCGAATAATGAAACAACAATGAGACAGATCGTTTTCTAATTTTTGTTTCTTAGGATATAAATCTGTATATGCAACTGGCAGATGACCTAATCCAAGGTCAATCAGGAACAATTTTCTCTCATCAGGAGTTCCTGGAGGACCGAGCAAAAAGTTGCTAGGTTTTACGTCCCCATGAATGTACCTGCCAAGAAAAAGCTCTGGTTTTTTAAATTGACTCGATACTCCGATAAAGGGAACACTTGAGGAACATCAAAAAGCAGAAATGAAATCAGAAGACCATCGTCCATTACCCTCTAGAGTGCAGCTTCTCAAGAATAGAGATTGCCTCAACGGCAACACATGCAACTACCCCCAATGGCATGCTGAAATGATGGTAAAGGTAAGAGTTGATATTACAAAGACGTGTAACCCAATACAACGTTTGAATTTCAAAGAGAAACCATAGAGTAGGCACTTCACAAGGGAACATACGATGGACGGTTATCGACCAACTGAACCTGTAAACTAGGTCCAAGCAAATCCATGACCTGCATATGTGAAGCAGATCATCGAAAACTTAAGCGTCAGAGAAAAATTTGAAATCGTTTTTCAAAGGGAATTGTGCATACCAGGCCGTTATAGTCACCTTGTTGCCCCCTGTAATGCACCCGTGGTAGTGGTATGCCGTGATTTTCACCCAGACCACTGCACAACATGCAGTTAAAATCAATGTGACATTCGTATAACTGATACGATTTCATGTGCTAGAATCCAATGTAAACAAAACGAGCATGGAAACATTTTTAGTGACTCACTCATAAACTTTCCACTCATGAAGAATGCAGGCTTCGCTTCCACTGGGATCTTTCCGCTGAAACTTTACTGCCACCTAGATAGTGTTGTACTGATTATCTAAGCAACAAAGCATGTGTTGACTTTACAAAAATGGAGCTTCAAGGCCGTACCTCCGCTGCAAGTGGAACAGTTTGACCACTCGAAGTTGAAGGACCGATGGGTTGACCGACACATACTTTCCCGTTACGTCCCTTACCCAGTAGTCTTCCTCTTCTGTAAATTGGAGAATCATCAATCCGGACCTGAGACAGTAAAGCTTTCAGTATGTAGTACCCATTTAAAGGCACATTCGAAGCTTGCACATGGTGAAATCATTGACATAACTGCACTTAACTAAAATTATTACGACTTTAGATCGGTAACACAGTCTTCAGGGGATGCATGAAATCTCGAATAGGGAAAAAGTAGTTGATGACATAAAGTCCTAATCTGTGATAATAACATCAGCGCATTAATTTCCTGAAGAATAGCCTGAAACTCCCTTTAAGATTATCCTCTAACATGCTGCTTTCCGCTAATTAGGGTCAATCCAAATCAGACGAGCGTTTTCCCTTTTCTTTTCTCTCTCTAATCGAGTTTCTCATGCAGTCATAAAGAAGAAAACAAGAATATCCCAAAATGTGCAAACTATCGAGCATGACTTTGCGGACCATTTCCTTTTCTTTATCCATGGAAATCACGAAAAACACACTAAAAGATTCAGTCAGACCGGAAAACAAAATATCCAAACATTTTCGAGAAAGAAACACGCACCTCCTCTGGAATTGGAGGAGTGCTGCTTTGCCCCTCATCTTGAAGTCCCCAATATCCTATGCGACTTACCTGAGTACTAAACTCATCCATGGCTATCTTGTCTATAAAATAGTATGTACCATTCCGAAGCTGCCTTCTCCTTCTCCTCCTTCGCAATCTAGTCCTTCCAATGAACAACTGCGAGATGTGTGTGCGAAGGTTTTCTTAGAACCGGAAAGCTGAGAAATTTCGCTCTTCTGAATGGGATGATTCAGTCTTCGTTTTGGTTGAAGTTGTTTTGGGTTTCTTTGCAGAGAGAAAATGAAGTGGGGAAGTGCGAGCCTGTGAGAGCGAGGCCGAGTCCTTTTGACTCCATTTCAACCGTTATTTTTAGGCGCGAAGAAGGGCAAAATGCCGTTAATTCGGTTGACGTCCTAAATGCTTAAAAGGAAAAAAAAAAAAAAAAAACAATGGGCTATTTCAAGAGGAATAGCGTATTCATTCATCCCTCCTACTGATTTTATTTTGCATCCTTTGATTTGGTTCATTGATTTCATGCTTCCTCCTTAAATTCTATTGTTCCTGGGTCTCCATGCCGGGAATTTCAATAAATGGTGATGGTACTTACAAAAAGCTATTGGTAATAGATGATAGGCGATTTTGTTTTTTCAGGTAATTTGATGGTAGCTTACCAATATTTTTATAAAATCACCAACCTTTCTATAGTTTGCAAATGAGCAACTCTGGCACTAACTTACCGACTTTTATTTACATAGCTTACTAACGCTTCATATTTGCTAACTCTTATATAAAATTACCAACTTAAATTAGAGTGATTTGCCAACTTTTGTTTTATCAAGTTACCAAATCACGTTTGAGTTATTTACCAACGTTTAGATGTTAATTTATAGGGATAAGTACTTTGAAAGTCCTAAAACCTGTTATGAAAGTGTAATTGAGTCCTAAAACCTTCAAAAAAGTGTAAATAAGTCCTAAAACTTATTACAAAAGTACACTTGAATCTTAAAACTTTCAAAAAGTGCAAATAAGTCCTAAAATTTATTACAAAATTACAAACAAGTCCTAAAACTTATTAAATCGGTTCAATTAAATCTTTCCATTGATTGTACTTTTTGAAAATGTTAGGACTTGTTTGCACTTTTTGAAAGTTTTAGGACTCAAGTACACTTTTGTAATAAGTTTTAGGACTTGTTTGCACTTTTTGAAAGTTTTAAGACTCAATTGCACTTTCGTGATTAGTTTTAGGATTTTGAATGCACTTGTCCCTAATTTATATCTTATCAACTTCTTATTGAGTAACCATCATGTATATATTTGCCTTGGTTAGCAACTTCTCACATTTACTAACTCTTTCTAGGGATTGCCAACCTAAATTCACGTGATATTAATTTTTCACCCGTTAGATTACCACATGGTAGTGGATTAATAACTTTCATTCGAGTTACTTATCGATATTTACTTGGTATTTTTAAATTTTCTAACTTTTTATGTCGTTTACAAATTTTTATTTGCATATCTTAGCAACAACTTGAATTTATCGATTTTTCAGAAATTACCATCTTTAATTAGAAGGAGTTGTTAATTTTTCTTCAATCAAGTTATCAACTAATTTTGGGTTTCCAACTTTCATTTGAGTTATTTAGCAAAGTTTATTTTTCTTTCAACTATCAACCTTTTTTCATCTTTTAGGAATAAAGGCACGGGATGTCCTTGACTTTTCACAAAATGTTCAATCACACCCCTCCAACCTTTTTTTATTTGCAATTTGGTCCCTAAGCTATGCAATATTTTGTCCGATTGGTCATGCTGTCAAAAATATATAAAATGGAGATGATGGTGTGGCTATTAAATGCTGACGTGTTACCTTAGGTGGCATCTTACATGGAAATCAAAATATAAACAATTGTTTTCAAAATTTTCAAAACTAGAAATATGAAACATCTAAAAAGAGATCTTTACCAAAAGAAAAAAACATCTAAAAAGAGAACAAAAGAAAAAAACCAAATGCAAGAGAAGGTGAGGGGCAGCTGCAGTTGGGGAGGTGGCGGCCCTCCTCACTAGGACTGGGCAACCGGCTGTGCCGTTTGTCTTAGGGCTGTGCTGGGCACGGTCGTTCTGCCCATGGACCCCCATGGCCCGATTCTTGCATGAGCCTTTTTTTTTTTGAAGCCAAATCTAATTGTTTGGTCCATGCGAAACGGGGAGTTTACATGATTCCCATGCCACTTCCAGAATATGCCTCTTCACAGAGTGACAAGAAATACTCACTGTTTCAACATGTTCATGTGCCCCTGTAGCAACCACTCCTCCAAATACATCCATTGAACAACTTACAACTGATGCTTTCAGTATTTCAATATTGTTCAACTAATGCTAAATGCTAATTGATGAAGCCTGGATTTCTATGGCCAGGAAGCAGAGAAAAAATGGGAAGGCAAGGTTAGTGGCCAAGTGAGAGGCAGCAGTCCTGACCAGATATGGCCGCTTCTGCAGGAGTTCTTCAACCTTCAAAAGTGTTGATTTAAGAGTGATCAACCAAAGAAAAGAAATTATAAATTAAAAAAGAAGAAGAATTAATAGACATTGGTGAGCAACTCAAAGGTGAGTTGATAACTCAAAATTAGTCGGTAACTTGATCGGAGAAAAGTTTGTTAGTCACACAAGAAAGGTTGGCAGTTTCATTAAATAATTGGTAAATTTAAGGTGTTGATAAGAAAGGTAAATAAAGTTTGATCAACTTTTAGAGAGCCGGTTTTTTGTTAGCCATAAGAGAAGTTGGTAATTAAAAAAACAAACATTGATAACTAACTCAAAGAAATGTTGATAACACAAAATTAGTTGGTAATTTAATTAGAGAAATGTCGGTAATCACTCTATTGAAAATTGGTTGTTTTCAAAAAGAGATGGTAAGTTAAAAAAAAAAAAAAAAAAGGGCAAGCAAGACAAATAGAAGTGGTAACTCAATAGAAAAAATTGGTGAACATAAGCTGTAAACAACTCAAATGATAGAGGATGACCTAAAACTAATTAATCAGAGAAGGGTTGGTAAATCACTCAGAACAAATTTTGGAATTTTATATACTAGTTGATAGACGTGAGCAGTTGGTAAGAACGTAAGTAAAAGACAAGAGGTCTTTTATTATATATAAGAGAATTTAGTAATTTAAAGCAATCAAACAAACATTGGTAACTATCTTACCAAAAAAAAAAAAAATAATAAACTTCGTTAACTAACTCAAATAAAAGTTGATAACATGAAACAGTTAATAATTCAATCAGGAAAAAGCTGATAATTACTCAAAGTAAGGTGATAATTCCTAAAAAGAGTATATAAATTTAACATAATTACTCAAAGGCTACTAGTCTTTGGTTGTTGAGGCTCAGGATCAGAAGTCAAAGAGGTATCAAGGAGCTTCAGTTTGTCGTGCCGGAGTCCCGACCGATGGTGCTAGGCCCGCGTCTATTTTCAATTTTTTTTTTATAGCCACTTGTACTCACCAAAATAATAAATAAATATATAGATAAATAATCTAATACCAGAAACTTGACTTTCGGTGAAGCCCAACAACTTTCTTGAAAATTATTATGACCAATGCCTATTTCGAGCGAGACAACTGAACCCCCAACTTCTCATGCCACTGAAAACATTTTTTTTACGTTCCTATTATATTAAAAATGTAAAATCAACAACAACCTCACCAAATTACCCCAGAGGTCTCTTGTTTGAATAATTAATTACTCGATTGCTGTCAAAACGTTAAAATAATTGTGATAAAGAAATAGTTGTAATTTATTGTCTTGCTATACCTGTCATTATGTCATGACTGAGAGTTGTAATTTCCCAACCCACAATTATTTGTCATTATGTCATGACTATATGTGTAAACTCTCTTCTCATGTGTGTTTCGGCATAAAAGAAGAGTGCTAAAGCATGAATCAAATGGAGTCCCAATTAGGTCACAAGTGGGAAGGCAAGGTCTCTGCTAGAGTCACAAAGGCCAGTGCAGGCCAGATATGGCCACTCTTCATGGACTTCTTCAACCTCCACAAATGGTTTCCGGGCATACCCGATTGCCGCGGCATCCATGGTGAGAACGGCGAGCTTGGTTGCGTGTGATATTGTGCTGGCTTCTCCCTCTCGTCTGAAGGCACCGATGACGTTGGCAAGAACCATCCCGTTAGCAGGGCCAATGAGCGATTGGTTAGTATTGACCCGATCGGACGAAACTTAAGCCACGACATGGTGGGCTATAACATCGGATATAATTCATACCTAGCGATGTTCAAGGTCGTCCCTAATGACCAAGAAGGTGAAGGTGGGTGCACGATCGAGTGGTCGTTCGCTGTCGATCCAGTGGAAGGGTGGGTTGGAGGATTTGGTGAGGGTGGTATATGAGGCGGGGTTACAAGGCATGGCCAAGAAAATGGAGGATTCGTTTGGGAATTAATTTTTTTTTTTATTAGCCGACAACTATAGTCCTTGATTTTATACATCCTGCTTTATATAGTGTCGGTTTTGGGCCTTTTGTTGCTGTGATGCAACTCCCTTCTATCTTGTTTTTTTCTTCACACGCGTCCTTTGTAAGAAAAGGCTATCATTAATGTAGAAGATTCGCAGTGTTGGTCGATCAGTAATGCTTGTGTTTTTATGCACAAGTGCACGAAACGTTCTAAAATTCATGGTCGAAGTGCAATCAATCTTAAAATTAATAAAAAAGTGCCATTAATTTCTTTAATTCAAGATGACTGAAAAATTCTAGATAGATTATTTCAATCGTTTCATTGCTATGATGCAACTCCCTTATGTCCTCCTTTTTTTCTTCACACACGTCCTTGTAAGATTCGCACTGTTGGTCAACCAATAATACTTGTGTTTTTATGCGTAGGTTCTAAAAATTACGGTAGAAGTGCAATCAATCTTCAAATTAATACAATCGTGCAATCAATTTTTTTTTTTCAAGTTCTTTAATTAAAAGCGACTGAAAAATTCTGCATTGATTATTTCGATCATTTCATTGTTGTGATGCAACTCCCTTTTGTCCTTCTTTTTCTTCACACACGTCCTTGTAATAAGATGCTATCATTAATGTAGAAGATTCGCAATGTTGGTTGACCGGTAGTGCTTGTGTTTTTATGCGTAAGTGCAGAAAGGTTCTAAAATTTACGGTAGAAGTGCAATCAATCTTAAAATTAATAAAATTGTGCAATCAATTTTTTTTATCAGTTTCGTTAATTAAAAGTGATTGAAAAATCTTACATAGATTATTTCAATTGTTTCGTTGCTGTGATGCGCTTCCCTTTTGTCCTTCTTTTTTTTTTCTTCACACACATCCTTGTAAAAAGATGCTATCATTAATGTAGAAGATTTGCAATGTTGGCCGACCGGTAGTGTTTGTGTTTTTATGCGTAAGTGAACGAAAGGTTTTAAAATTTATGGTAGCTGTGCAATCAATCTTAAAATTAATAAAATTATGCAATCAAATTTTTTTATCGGGTTTGTTAATTAAAGGCGACTGAAAAATCTTACATAGATTATTTCAATCGTTTCGTTGCTGTGATGTGCTTCCCTTTTGTCCTTCTTTTTTTTTCTTCATACGCATCCTTGTAATAAGATGCTATCATTAATGTAGAAGATTCACAATGTTGGTCGACCGTAAGTGCACAAAAGGTTTTAAAATTTATGGTAGAAGTGCAATCAATCTTAAAATTAATAAAATTATGCAATCAATTTTTTTATCAGGTTCGTTAATTAAAGGTGACTGAAAAATCCTACATAGATTATTTCAATCGTTTCGTTGCTGTAATGCAACCCCCTTTTGTCCATTCTTTTTTGCTTTGCACACGTCCATGTAATAATATGCTATCATAAATGTAGAAGATTCGTAGTGTCGGTCGACCGGTAGTGCTTGTGTTTTTATGCATAAATGCATGAAAGGTTCTAAAATTTACGGTAGAAGGGCAATCAAACTTAAAATTAATAAAATTGTGCAATCAATTTCTTTTATTGGGATCATTAATTTAAGGCGATTGAAAAATCCTACATAGATTATTTCAATCGTTTTGTTGCTGTGATGCAACTCCCTTTTGTCCTTGTTTTTTTTTCTTCACACACATCCTTGTAATAAAAGGCTATCATTGATGTAGAAGATTCGCAGTGTCGGTCGACCGGTAATACTTGTGTTTTTATGCGTAAGTGCACGAAAGTTCTAAAATTTACGGTAGAAGTGCAATCAATCATAAAATTAATAAAATTGCGCAATCAATTTTTTTTATCAGGTTCGTTAATTAAAAGGCGACTGACAAATCTTACATAAATTATTTCATGCGTTTCGCCCTACCACAAATCCGTCAAACGTTACATGGGTTTTTTCACTGTAATTTATCGTTTATCATTTTGCTTTCTTTTTCCTTTTCTCTCTTCCTCAAACAGAGTCCCCATTACCACCGGTTGCACCATCTGCGTCGGCGCTCTCACCGAGTCTCCTCGTATTCATCAAAGGACGCTCTAAATATATCATCTTAAAAATGGAAAAAGAAGAATGGAACTTCTTCGAAATCCTTTTCCTTTAATCAGATCAAAACAATAGCAAACATTTGAAGGCAGAAAGCTAAAAACTATTGATTATTTGGTGAAGCCATTGGTGATGGAAAGATATCAGCAGATAGGGAGAACTCGACTTATGGATGGGAGCACTCGTCGTGATGGTCCGATCGTCCTCCACCTCTTCTCCTCCAAAACCCTTTTGAAGATATTTTAATCTGCAAGTGTTGATTTTTCCAATAAGAACATTTTTTTTCTTAATTTTTCCAAGTGCCTCGCCCGTCCCCTTAATTGTTTTTTTCAATTTTGGCCTTCCGTGTTTTTTTGTTGTTGTTGTTGTAGTTTTAAGCTTCTTTTTTGACATGACACTAAGTGGGCACTACGTCAGAAATAAGTGTCGTAGAAAAATATGTAAAAGTATCATGTTAGTATTTCCATTACTTAAATTAAACAGAGTAGATAGAAGTACTCCATTGCACTAATTACGCAAAATTTAGGGCTCTATTACACTTTCTCAGTCAGTTTTAAGATTTTTGGTGCACTTATCTCTATTTTTATTTGTCTTAAAATGAAGTTAATGCTAGAATAATCCGAAGACTTCACCGATACATGAACCCGTGTGAATGTGAAATTGACGTTGTTTTGAGCCCCGTCTTTATTTGCGTTTCTTCACTGATTTATATAACTCCAGACATACTATCGTATCAACAAGTAAATGCATAAGATTTAGTCTTTTAGAGTGATTTTTACTTTTTAACCTTTCAATATCTAACATTTAAGATTTGACTTTTCTTCACCACTGAGTAGTCCCAGTTTTGAAAACATCTACGCATGGGCTCTGCACAAAGCCGAATGCCTATCGCTTGAAGTAACAAGATGTAAAAAAGAAAAATTTATCTCCCACTTCGACGATGCGTCTCTGCTTGATATGATTAATGGTAATATCATACTTATACTCATTCATTTTATTTAGAAGCTTTATAAACTTTATCTCCCTACTTTTTTCCCTCTGTTTCATTGTATAACAAGAGAATAGGAATCTAGCTACCCGAAGAGAAAGGGAATCTAGCGGCCGCCCACGCTTGGGCTTTATCTAATAAATGTCTCCATCATTGCCATAAACCCAACAACTCTCTCTGTCTCTCTCTCTCTCTCTCTCTCTCTCTCTCTCTCTCTCTCTCTCAATGGCAGAGGAAACCCAACCAAGATGGGAAGTCAAGCTCATTGCTGAGCTGAAAGGACCAACACCAGACCAAGTGTGGCCATTCTTGGAGGACTTTTGCAACCTCCACAAGTTACTTCCCACCCTCGATGTATGCCGCCGAGCCGAGGGCATCCCGGGCCAGCCTGGCCTCGTCCGATACGTTGCCTCCACCGCGTTTGGCGATGATTCAGACCCGTCGAAAGTCAAGTGGGCCAACGAGCGGCTTCTCATGATGGACCCTAGTGACAAGTGCTTCAGCTATGAGATCTTGGAAAACAATATTGGGTTAAAGTACTTTGCTGCCACAATTAGAGTAATGCCCGCGAATGATGAGGATGGTAAGATGATTGGGTGCATGATTGAGTGGTCTTTTGTAGCTGATCCTGTTGAGGGTTGGGGTTTCCAAGATATGAGGTCTTTCTATGAGTTTTGCCTCCGATCTATGGCCAAGAAGATAGAAAGTGCAATTCAAGAAACTAGTGGGTGAAGTGAGAAAGATGTGATACCTCTAGTTGATTGACTATGTATGCTTTAAATAAATTCAGTAAGATGGTATTTAATATCTTATGGTTATGTTTTGCATTTCTTGGAGATTTAATCTCAGCATGAATTTTTTTTTTGCTTCATCTTTTTTTTTTTTCTGACTTTTAATATGAGTATTAATGGTTAGATTTTTTTAATTAATTATGTAGGCTTATCTCTTGTGGAATTTCTATATGTTGAATTTTTTCTTTTTTGCTTTTTATAATCTAATGATTATATAGATGTAGCTAGTCCTCCCTTTTCTAAAAATCTTATACCAACCTGATGAAGCGATTTTGATCCCACGTGCTCACTATGAGAATTGATTTTCACTCTCCTTATCAGCTAAGCTGGCTTTTTGCTCCTTCAGAAGCCAATTTATTAATATATGTAAATCAAATTAGTTGTTCACCATATCATGTTGCTCCAATTTCCATAATAACTTTGTTCAACGTGTGTAATGGAAGTTAATAGATTTTAAAATTCAAACATAATGTCACAAAAGAAAAATATCAAAGAAATCAACAAGGAATAAAAAGGACATCGGTAATTTATGTGATTCGATACTGAGTGTCATATGTACTCCCTGGAAAGAGTCACCCGCAAAGAAATTCATTATGAATTTGGAGATTTATAGCATTACTATTAATCCATCGCTCTCAATTGTTTCTCAATCCAATTCATATAACACTCAAAGCATACCTACAATTGTTACCTCACAATCTCTTACAAAGAACTTTCTCAAAAACTCATAGAGAAAAAACCTTAACACTCCTATTGTTTGCTTAGCTGTGTACGAACCGAGAAAATTTTCGTTTTTATGTGTTCTTTTGCCATTTGACGACTCAAATTAGGAAATTTGGCGTTTCTTCTTTTTATATTTAATCTAAGATCAGACCTTACCAAATTTTGGACTCCACTAGATTTGCTTATAGTCTGTACCAATTAGAAGACATTCAAAATACATGCGATATTTCTTAGGGAGGGGGCGGGGGGGGGGGGGGGGGTTATATACAGCTCAAATTCAAGACATAAATTAGCACTAAATGAGGTGCTTAATTTCACCTGTGAAAAGAAAAAATATTATAGATTTTAATATGGCTAATTGTTAGATCCACCGCTAGTATAACAGAACTTTTATACACTCACAATCGGATTTTGACATGTGTACTTGAAGGTAAAAATTGTAACCAATTTCTTCCACATGACAATCATCCAATGATAAATCTGTAAATCAATTCTTACACCAACAATGGGCCTAGGCAAAAGATAATTGGTAATTTTATTGGGAAAAGTTTGGCTAGTCACTCAAATAGACATTGGTTAATTATACAAGAGTTGGTAAATTTAAAGGTCGGTAAAAAAGACGAATGAAGCATACTGTGAATAAGAGTCGGTAACTTCATAAAAGTATCGCCAAGTTACTAATAAGTTACCGGGAAATTACGTTATTGGTAACTTTTTTTTTTCAATTTTTTGATGCTTACTAACTCTAAAATTTCACTAGCACAAGAAAAAAATACTTGCCTTTTGAAAACGGAACAGTATAATCATTTGTTTTGTTTTTCTCTGTATTTTTTTATTTAAATTATGATTTGGAAATATACATTTAACTTTAGGGGATGGTTTCTCAGGTTAGGCAGTGTCTCGGGTCTACTCTCCAGGATATTTGATAGTCCTGGGCCGTCGAGGCTTAGGTTTATGGGTCAAGGAAGCATTGAGGTGCTGAGTTTGCGTGCCGAAGTCCTGATTGATGGTGCTAGGCCGGTGTCTAACACCAGGAAGCTAAATATCCGGGAAAAGTACTTTATTGAAAAATTTGAGGGAGAGAAGTGAAACCCCCTACTTCTTACGTCTACTTAAATACTTTTTTACATTCTTATTATCTTAAAAATTTAAAGTTACCAATCATATCAGAGCACCCGGGAGGCGTCTTTTTTGAATAAATAATTTCTACGTTGCTATCAAACATTAAAATAGCTGTCCTGGAGAGATTAATAGCAGCTGTGATTTCCTAACTCCTTTCTAAGTGTCACCTGGAGATTCTTGTACATCCCCAAAAGTGTACATATATAAGCTCTCTATTTACCCTCTTTTAATTGTCGAATCTATTTACCCTCTTTTCATGTGAGTTCTGGCGCAAGAACAAGGAGTATTAGAGCATGAAATTAGATGGAGTCCCGATTAGGTCACTCTTCATGAACTGATTCAACCATTTGTGGAGGTTGAATCAGTTCATGAAGAGTGACTTAATCGGGACTCCATCTGATTTCATGCTCTAATACTCCTTGTTTTTGTGCTTGTTTGATTGCCATGGGATCTACCGCGAGAACGGCGAGCCCGAATGTAAAGTTCGTGATTCTTTACTAATTTTACATAATTTGAGACACAATAACATATTAAAAAATTAAAGGAAGAAGTATAATTTTGGTTTCTAAATTTCGTCGTGCCCCACACTCTACTTTATTATTAAAAATGAAAAACTATAAGCTCGCATTAACAAATAAATTGCACGAGATTTAGTCTGGTGATTTTTACTTTTTAACCTTTTAATATTTAACATTTAAGATTTGACTTTTCTTCGCCACCGAGTATTCTCGCAGAAAGTAAAAAAGAAACAAAGTTATCTCCCTCTTCAGCAATGTGTCTCTGCTTGATTTGATTACTGGTAATGATCTTACAATCACACGCATTCATTTTATTTAGAATCTTTAGAAACTTTGTCTCATTCCTTTTTATCCTTTGTTGGATTGTATACCAAGAGAAAGGGAATCTAGCAACCACTTGAGAAAGGGCTGCCCCACGTTTAGGCTTTATCTAATAAATATCTCCATCTTTGCCATCAACCCAGGAACTCTCTTTTAAAAAATAATTAGATATTTCATTTGATAATTCTATTGATTGCACATGTATCTCTCAAGATTGCACGTATATCTCTGCAATATCTTGATTGTGCATATCTTGATTAATAGATGTTACTAGCCTATAAATAGTACATATGAGATTACACATAAAGTTCTTGAAATTTATTTTCGCTATATTCTTAATTTCTCTCTCTCTCTCTCGCTCTCTCTATGACAGAAGAAACCCAACCAAGATGGGAAAGCAAGCTCATTGCAGAGCTGAAAGGGCCAACACCAGACCAAGTGTGGCCATTCTTGGAGGACTTTTGCAACCTCCACAAGTTACTTCCCACCCTTGACATGTGCCAACAAGTCGAGGGCATCCCAGGCCAGCCTGGGCTTGTCTGGTACGTTACCTCCACCATGTTCGGCGACGGTTCAGACCCGTCGAAGATCAAGTGGGCCAATGAGCGGCTCATCATGATGGACCCTAATGACAAGTGCTTCAGCTACGACGTCTTGGACAACAATATTGGGTTAAAGTCCTATGTTGCCACAATTAGAGTGATGCCCATGAACGATCAGGATGATAAGATGGTTGGATGCATGATTGAGTGGTCTTTTGTGGCCGATCCTGTTGAGGGTTGGGGGGGCCAAGATATGATGTCTTTCTTTGATTTTTGCCTCCAATCTATGGCCAAGAAAATAGAAAGTGCAATTCAAGAAACTAGTGGGTGAAGTGAGAAAGATGCGACTGCTCTAGTTGATTGATTATGCATGCTTCAAATAATTCAGTAAGCTTGTGTTTGATATCCTGAGGTTATGTTTTGCATTTCTTGGAGATCTGTCTCAGCATGAATTTCCTTTTTCTTTGCTTTATCTTTTTTTCTCGCTTTAATATGAGTATTAAAGTTTAGATGTTTTCAATTAATTATGTAGGATTTTTTATAATCTATTCCCCTCCCCCAACACCCCCGCCACCGCCTCCCCCCCCCCACCCCCCAACCTTTTTCTAAATATCTTATGCCAACCCGATGGAGCGATTTTGATCCTAAGTGCTCACTATGAGAATTGACTTTCACTGTCCTTATCAGCTAAGTTGGCTTTTTGCTCTTTCAGAAGCCAATTTATTAATATATAAAAATCAAATTAGTTGTTCACCATCTCTTGTTCCTCCAATTTCCATAATCACTTTGTTCGATCGTGTAATGAAAGTTAATAGATCTTGCCCTTCAAATCTAATGCGACAAAAAGAAAATATCAAAGAAGTCAACAAGAAACAAAATGCGGTTCGGTCTGCTTGTTAGTATGTACTCCCTGGAGAGAGTTACCCACAAAGAAATTTATTATGAATCTTAAGATGTATAGCGTTACAATCGCTCTCAAGTGTTTCTCAGTTCATTTCATATAATACTAAAAGCATAAATCGTTATCTTACAATCTCTTATAAAGAACTCTCTTAAAAAACTTATAGAGAGGAAACCTTAATACTCCTATTGTTTGCTCTGATTTGTACGAACCGAGAAAAATTTCGTTTTATGTGTTGTTCTGTGACTTGACGACTCAAACTAGGAAATTTGGATTTTCTTCTTTTAATATTTAATCTAAGATCAGAGTTTTCTTGGGGATAATGTTCCAATAAGAAGACATTCAAAAGACAGGCCATACTTCTACCAGGGGGTTTTCATATGCAGGCTCAAATTCGGAACATAAATTAGCACTAAACAAGATACTTAACTTTACTTAGGAAAAGAAAAGAAAATTATAGATTTTAATATGGCTAATTGTTAAATCTGCCGCTAGTATAGCAGAACTTTTACACACTCACAATCGGGTTATTGACATGCATACGTGAAGGTAAAAATGTGACCAAATTCTTTCACATGGTAATCATCCAATGTTAAATCCGTATATTAATTCTTACACCAACAATGTACATAACCAATTTTTTTTGGGTCGATGACCTTACCAAAAACTAATTGGTAATTTTATTGGAAAAAAGCTGGCTAGTCACTCAAATAGACATTGGTAAATTTATACAATAGTTGGTAAATTTGAAGTATCGGTAAAAAAGACAGATGAAAGTCAATAAAAATTCAGAAAAATTGGTAATTTGCATACTATAAAAAAGAGTCACTAACTTCATAAAAGTATCACCAAGTTACTAATAAGTTATTGAAAAAATGAGGTTATTGTTGACGTTTTTTACCAATAGTTTTTGACACTTACCTACTCCAAAATTTCACTTGCATGAGAAGAAAAAAACCTGCCTTTTGAAAGCAGAACAGTATAATCATCTTGTTTCGTTTTTCCTTGTATTTTTTTCAAATTATGATTTGGAAATATACATTTAACTTAAAGTGATGGGCTACCGGGTTAGGCAGGGTTTCAAGTCTACCCTTTGTATCTTTGGTCATCCTAGGTTTGAGCCGCGGGCTTTCCAGGCTTAGGGTCAGGGGTCAAGGATGCAACAAGTTGCTGAGTTTGTGTGCCGAAGTCCCCATTATTGGTGCTAGGCCGGCAAGTAATGCGGCCCCTGAACTTTACCAGAGAAGAATGGACCTTCTTCGAAATCCTTTTCCTTTAATCAGATCAAAACAATAGCAAACATTTGAAGCCAGAAAGCTAAAAACTACTGATTATTTGGTGAAGCCATTGGTGATGGAAAGATATCAGCAGATAGGGAGAACTCGACTGATGGATGGGAGCACTCGTCGTGATGGTCCGATCGTCCTCCACCTCTTCTCCTCCAAAGCCCTTTTGAAGATATTTTAATCTGCAAGTTTTGATTTTTCCTATAAGAACATTTTTTTTCATAATTTTTCCAAGTGCCTCGCCCGTCCCCTTAATTGTTTTTTTTCAATTTTGGCCTTCCGTGTTTTTTTTTTTTTTTTGTAGTTTTAAGCCTCTTTTTTGACATGACACTAAGTGGGAACTACGTCAGAAATAAGTGTCGTAGAAAAATATGTAAAAGTATCATGTTAGTATTTCCATTACTTAAATTAAACAGAGTAGATAGAAGTACTCCATTGCACTAATTACACAAAATTTAGGGCTCTATTACACTTTCGCGATCAGTTTTAAGATTTTTGGTGCACTTATCTCTATTTTTATTTGTCTTAAAATGAAGTTAATGCTAGAATAATCCGAAGACTTCACCGATACATGAACCTGTGTGAATTTGAAATTGATGTTGTTTTGAGCCCCATCTTTATTTGCATTTCTTCACTGATTTATAACTCCAGACATACTATCGTATCAACAAGTAAATGCATAAGATTTAGTCTTTTAGAGTGATTTTTACTTTTTAACCTTTCAATAGCTAACATTTAAGATTTGACTTTTCTTCACCACTGAGTAGTCCCAGTTTTGAAAACATCTACGCATGGGCTCTGCACAAAGCCGAATGCCTATCGCCTGAAGTAACAAGATGCAAAAAAGAAAAATTTATCTCCCACTTCGACGATGCGTCTCTGCTTGATATGATTAATGGTAAGATCATACTTATACGCATTCATTTTATTTAGAAGCTTTATAAACTTTATCCCCCTACTTTTTTCCCTCTGTTTCATTGTATAACAAGTGAATAGGAATCTAGCTACCCGAAGAGAAACGGAATCTAGCAGCCCCCACGCTTGGGCTTTGTAAGAATTATATTCGAAGTTTGAGTTTGAGTTTTCTTACTTATCCTTTAACTCTAGGATAGCGTTTGTATTTATAGAGTTTTTCTTCCACCTGTTACAGCAATTACATGAAATAAGAATGGACTAATTCAAAATATTTAAATTTTGAATTAGTCCGTTACAGAAGTAACTAGAGTAATAACTACATCTGTTATAGTAATAACTATAGTAATAACTAATTAAGATAAAAATGGACAAATTCAAAATATTTTGAATTTGAACGAGTCATGCATTGCTATCCTTAATAAGCCCCCGCAAGTTGAAGGTGGTCTTCTGGATCTTCAACTTGGATCTGAGCATATCATGACGACACCTTGTAAGGGGCTTGGTGAAGATATCCGCTATTTGGTCACGTGTGAATATGAAGCGAATCTCAAGTTTGCATTGTGACACTAAATGGTGGACGAAGTGAAAGTCTACCTTGATATGCTTTGTTCTAGCATGAAAAAGTGGATTAACCGTAAGATATGTTGCTCCTAGGTTGTTGCACCAAAGGATAGGAGGTTTTGATTGAGAGACGCCCAATTCTTATAACAGTGATTGCAACCATACCACTTCTGCCATGGCGTTTGCCAATGTCCGATACTCAGATTCGGTTGAGGAATGTGCAATAGTATGCTGCTTTTTGGCTGACCAAGAAATTAGATTTTGACCCATATAAATTGCATAACCTCTTGTTGAGCGCCTATCAGTTGGACACTTGGCCTAATCTGCATCACTGTATGCATGGAGTTCTGTGGTGGAGTGGGAACTGATGAACAATCCATACGAAATGGTTTCCTTTAAGTAGCGTAGAATCCGCTTTACTGCACTCAAGTGGTCTTCTGTTGGTTCTTTCAAGAACTGGAAGACTTTGTTTACCGCATAAGAGATATCTGGTCAAGTTAGGGTGACATACTGAAGAGCTCCTACTGTACTCCTATACAAAGTAGCATCTTCGAGTGGCTTACCCTGATTAATTAAATTGGTATTTGTAGCCATGGACGTGTGAACCGGTTTAACACCGTCTATTCTGGTTCCGTGGAGGAGATCTGTAACATACTTCTGTTGTGACAAGAGGAGCCCTGATGGATGTTCGATCACCTCAATTCCTAGGAAATAATTTAGTTTGCCCAAATCCCTTATAGAGAACTCCTTGTTTAAGCAATTGATAGTGTCTTGAATAAATGCTGCGTTGGACCCTGTAATAACAATGTCATCAACATAGATGAGCATGTAAATGGAGAAATTTGACTGATGTAGTATAAAAAGGGAAGTATCGGTTTTTGATCTAATAAATCCCAGTGATTCTAAAAAGATGCTCAACCGATGGAACCAAGCTCGCGGTGCTTGTTTCAATCCATATAAGGATTTTTGTAGCTTGCATATATGGTT
Organism: Syzygium aromaticum; assembly: GCA_024500025.1. Classification (NCBI taxonomy): domain Eukaryota; kingdom Viridiplantae; phylum Streptophyta; class Magnoliopsida; order Myrtales; family Myrtaceae; genus Syzygium; species Syzygium aromaticum. Next base: position 27,200,630 of record CM044887.1, on the reverse strand, counting down.
TGGCCTTTCTTTATCAATGAAGCCCTGGGGCTGAGCCATGTAGACTTCTTCAGTCAAGTTACCATTTAAAAATGCATTGCTAACATCCAACTGCCGGAGTTTCTAATTCTTTGTCACAGCTAATGAAATAACTGTACGGACGGTGGTTGCTTTAACAACGGGACTAAACGTTTCTGTGTAGTCGATACCCTCCTGCTGATTGTAGCCCTTGGCCACGAGGCGGGCTTTGTACCGATCTATCGAACCATCTGCACGTGTCTTGACTCGATAAACCCATTTGGAGCCCACAACATTTGCTTTGGGATTCGGTGGAACCAAAACCCATGTTCCATTACGCAACAAAGCATTGAATTCTTGAAGCATCGCATCCCTCCATTTTTCATCTTTATTAGCTTCGGTGAAACATCGTGGCTCTTCCTTAGAGATTATTTCAGTCAAGTTCACATCTGGCAATGGATATTTAGTGCTGGGCCTTGGGTTTTTACGCAGCTGCATTGAATGGGTTCTTGATTTTTGATAAACCGGTTGTGGAGATATCACAACAGCTTGTTGTGAGCAGGCATCTGAAAGAGCCTCATTAGAACCTGCACCAGCATTAGACAGACTAGAAACCAACATGTTAGATGTTGAAGCAGTATTAGTATTTGATAATGTCGGTGATGGTTCTTCAAATGTGGGTGAAGAAGTGTTAGAGGGTGGGGTAAGAGGTAGAATATTACCATTAACACCATGGTTTGCCTGGAAGGACATACCAGCTGTGGAGATTGTTAACCAAGGATGTGATGGTGAGGGTATTTTAGAAGGGTGGGAACCAAGTGCAGCGAATGGAAAAATGTTTTCAATAAAATGAGCATGTCTTGCAATATACATACGTTTTGTTTTGTAATCTAAACAACGATAACCAACATGCAATGGACTATATCCTAAGAACACACATTGAGTAAAACGGAGTGAAAACTTATGCGAATTGTATGGCCTTAATAAAGGGAAAACAGCACAATCAAATATTTTTAAAAACTTGTAATCCGGTTCTTGATGAAAAAGTGTTTGAAAAGGTGAGATAATATTTAAGAGTGGTATAGGTAATCTGTTAATAAGGTAAACTGTAGTTTCAAAAGCATAAAGCCAATACTGAAGTGGGAGAGATGCATGTGCCAATAATGTAAGGCCGGTATCAACAATATGGCGAATTTTTCGCTCAGCTGCGCCATTCTGCTCGTGAGTGTGTGGACAAACTACATGATGGAGAATTCCATGGTTTGATAAAAAATTATTTAAGGTTCTGTATTCCCCACCTCAATTAGACTGGACGGCTTTGATGGGTTTTTCAAATTGTTTCTTAGCAATGATTTTGAACTTTTTGAAAATGGAAGGAACCATAGATCGATTTTGAATAGGATAGTACCAAGTATATTAGGAAAAATCATCAACAAATAAAACAAAATACTTATGACTGAAAACAGAATTAATTGGAGCCGGTTCCCATACATCAGTACAAATTAAATCGAGAGGTGCTTTACTAATACTATGAGTGGGGTAGGGGTGTTTTATCGGATTTTCCTAACAAACAGGAAGCACATTTGCTGAAATCAAATGTAGAACATGGCAAATTGTTTGAACGAATCAAAGAGAGAACTTTGCTTTGTTGGGGATGACCCATTCGAGTGTGCCAGGTAGTGGCAGTGGCGGAAGTATCAAGTGAAATTGTGTTGGCAGATGGAGATGTGGTATAAAGACCCGGCAGCCGGTATAGTCCATCCTTAAGCGAACCTTGGAGTAGTGGTGTTTTGGTTTGCAAATCCTTCACAACAAAGTGAAATTGATGAAATTCAAAGAAGCAATTGTTATCTCGTGTAAAATTATGGACAGAAAGCAAATTACGTGTAATGGTAGGGACATGAAGGATATTTGAGAAATGGAAAGATTTGTTAATAGGGGTTTTGAGAGTGGAAGAACCGATATTAACAATGTCTAAACCTGCTCCATTACTTACACGAAGAGATTCATTACCGTTATGTGGTGTAGAGATCTGCAGATTTGTGATGTCGAGCGTCACATGGTGAGTAGCTGCAATATCCGAAAAACCAGTCTTGCTGCGATGGAGTAGGAAGAATCCCAGCCATATTAGCAGTAGACTGAGGTGTACCATTGTTAGACTGCGAGTACATGAAATAACATCTTGCAGCCGTATGGTTATATTTCTGACAAATTTGGCATCGGTCTTTTCTGTTTTTAGATCGATTGCCTGAGTTTTCATAATTACGCTGGTTGCCTTGCCAACGGTATTGAGGGTTTTGGGTGGTAGATAGTTGGAAATTGAAATCGTTTGAGGTTGATTAGTAGAGGTAGATGATGGAGGGGGTGTAAGTAGTAACATTTGCCTCTATAGGTACCGTAGCAGATTTCATTCAAAGCTCATGATTGAGGAGCAATCGATGGAGTTCAGGAAAGGTTATCGGATCAGGTTTTGTAGCCAAGGCAGCAATAATGTCAAAAAAATCAGAACCAAGATTACGAAAGACAATGGCATTTAATTCTTCATTGCCTAGAGGGTGATTGGCAGCAGCCAATTGGTCTGAAATGTACTTTACCTCACGAAGATAAGTTGAGACAGACTTGTCACCTTTGGATGTATGTTGGAGTTGCATATGAAGCTGAAGAATGCTTGTATGTGATAGAAATCCAAAAGCAGTTTCTAAAGCCTTCCAGACATCGACAGCAGTAGCTAATCCAACCACATAGGGTAGGACATTAGGTGAAAGAGAAGATATCATCCAACTAAGAACAAGTTGGTCTTTTCGAATCCATTCATCATATGCAGGGTTCGGTGTAGCAGTAGTGGAGCTTGTGGGGGTGATGGTTGGAGGAGGACATATAATGCTGCCGTCAAGATATCCCATTAAGGATTGGTTACGAAGTAACGGGAACAACTGGGTTTTCCACAATAGAAAGTTATCACCGGAAAGGTTGAGGCTAAGGTGGTGTTGCACAGTTGGAGTAGATATGGGAGATGACATCGTGAATAGAAGAGGTCAAAAAAATTGGAAGAGAAAGAAGAAATAGCAGAGGTGTTTCCAAGGATCCTATTGGTCGCTCTGATACCATGTAAGAATTATACTCGAAGTTTGAGTTTGAGTTTTCTTACTTATCCTTTAACTCTAGGATAGCGTTTGTATTTATAGAGTTTTTCTTCTAACTGTTACGGCAATTACATGATATAAGAATGGACTAATTCAAAATATTTAAATTTTGAATTAGTCCGTTACAGAAGTAATTAGAATAATAACTACATCCGTTACAGTAATAACTATAGTAATAACTAATTAAGATAAGAATGGACAAATTAAAAATATTTTGAATTTAAACGAGTCATGCATTGCTATCCTTAATGAGCTTTATCTAATAAATGTCTCCATCATTGCCATAAACCCAACAACTCTCTCTAACTAACTCTCTCTCTCTCTCTCTCTCTCTCTCTCTCTCATTGGCAGAGGAAACCCAACCAAGATGGGAAGTCAAGCTCATTGCTGAGCTGAAAGGACCAACACCAGACCAAGTGTGGCCATTCTTGGAGGACTTTTGCAACCTCCACAAGTTACTTCCCACCCTCGATGTATGCCACCAAGTCGAGGGCATCCCGGGCCAGCCTGGCCTCGTCCGATACGTTGCCTCCACCACGTTTGGCGATGATTCAGACCGGTCAAAAGTCAAGTGGGCCAATGAGCGGCTTCTCATGATGGACCCTAGTGACAAGTGCTTCAGCTATGAGATCTTGGAAAACAATATTGGGTTAAAGTACTTTGCTGCCACAATTAGAGTAATGCCCACGAATGATGAGGATGGTAAGATGATTGGGTGCATGATTGAGTGGTCTTTTGTAGCTGATCCTGTTGAGGGTTGGGGTTTCCAAGATATGAGGTCTTTCTATGAGTTTTGCCTCCGATCTATGGCCAAGAAGATAGGAAGTGCAATTCAAGAAACTAGTGGGTGAAGTGAGAAAGATGTGATACCTCTAGTTGATTGACTATGTATGCTTTAAATAAATTCAGTAAGATGGTGTTTAATATCTTATGGTTATGTTTTGCATTTCTTGGAGATTTAATCTCAGCATGAATTTTTTTTTTGCTTCATCTTTTTTTTTTCTGACTTTTATTATTAGTAATAATGGTTAGATTTTTTTAATTAATTATGTAGGCTTATCTCTTGTGGAATTTCTATATGTTGAATTTTTTCTTTTTTGCTTTTTATAATCTAATGATTATATAGATGAAGCTAGTCCTCCATTTTCTAAAAATCTTATACCAACCTGATGAAGCGATTTTGATCCCACGTGCTCACTATGAGAATTGATTTTCACTCTCCTTATCAGCTAAGCTGGCTTTTTGCTCCTTCAGAAGCCAATTTATTAATATATGTAAATCAAATTAGTTGTTCACCATATCATGTTGCTCCAATTTCCATAATAACTTTGTTCAACGTGTGTAATGGAAGTTAATAGATTTTAAAATTCAAACATAATGTCACAAAAGAAAAATATCAAAGAAATCAACAAGGAATAAAAAGGACATCGGTAATTTATGTGATTCGATACTGAGTGTCATATGTTCTCCCTGGAAAGAGTCACCCGCAAAGAAATTCATTATGAATTTGGAGATTTATAGCATTACAATTAATCCATCGCTCTCAATTGTTTCTCAATCCAATTCATATAACACTCAAAGCATACCTACAATTGGTACCTCACAATCTCTTACAAAGAACTTTCTCAAAAACTCATAGAGAAAAAACCTTAACACTCCTATTGTTTGCTTAGCTGCGTACGAACCGAGAAAATTTTCGTTTTTATGTGTTCCTTTGCCATTTGACGACTCAAATTAGGAAATTTGGCGTTTCTTCTTTTTATATTTAATCTAAGATCAGACCTTACCAAATTTTGGACTCCACTAGATTTGCTTATAGTCTGTACCAATTAGAAGACATTCAAAATACATGTGATATTTCTTAGGGGGGGGGGGGTTATATACAGCTCAAATTCAAGACATAAATTAGCACTAAATGAGGTGCTTAATTTCACCTGTGAAAAGAAAAAAGAGTATAGATTTTAATATGGCTAATTGTTAGATCCACCGCTAGTATAACAGAACTTTTATACACTCACAATCGGATTTTGACATGTGTACTCGAAGGTAAAAATTGTAACCAAATTCTTCCACATGACATCATCCAATGATAAATCTGTAAATCAATTCTTACACCAACAATGGGCCTAGGCAAAAGATAATTGGTAATTTTATTGGGAAAAGGTTGGCTAGTCACTCAAATAGGCATTGGTTAATTCATACATGAGTTGGTAAATTTAAAGGGTCGGTAAAAAAGACGAATGAAGCATATTGTGAATAAGAGTCGGTAACTTCATAAAAGTATCGCCAAGTTACTAATAAGTTACCGGGAAATTACGTTATTGGTAACTTTTTTTTTCAATTTTATGACGCTTAATAACTCTAAAATTTCACTAGCACAAGAAAAAAAAACACGCCTTTTGAAAACTGAACAGTATAATCATTTGTTTTGTTTTTCTCTGTATTTTTTTTATTTAAATTATGATTTGGAAATATACATTTAACTTTATGGGATGGTTTCTCAGGTTAGGCAGTGTCTCGGGTCTACTCTCCAGGATCGTTGATAGTCCCGGGCTGTCGAGGCTTAGGGCTGGGGGTCAAGGAGGCATTGAGGTGCTGAGTTTGCGTGCCGAAGTCCTGATTGTTGGTGCTAGGCCGGTGTCTAACACCAGGAAGCTAAATATCCGGGAAAAGTACTTTATTGAAAAATTTGAGGGAGAGAAGTGAAACCCCCTACTTCTTATGTCTACTTAAAAATACTTTTTTACATTCTTATTATCTTAAAAATTTAAAGTTACCAATCATATCAGAGCACCCGGGAGGTGTCTTTTTTGAATAAATAATTTCTACGTTGCTATCAAACATTAAAATAGTTGTCCTGGAGAGATTAATGGCAGCTGTGATTTCCTAACTCCTTTTTAAGTGTCACCTGGAGATTCTTGTACATCCCCAAAAGTGTACATGTATAAGCTCTCTATTTACCCTCTTTTAGTTGTCGAATCTATTTACCCTCTTTTCATGTGAGTTCTGGCGCAAGAACAAGGAGTATTAGAGCATGAAATCAGATGGAGTCCCGATTAGGTCACTCTTCATGCACTGATTCAACCTCCACAAATGGTTCTTGGGCCTATTTGATTGCCACGGGATCCAGCGCGAGAACGGCGAGCCCGAATGTAAAGTTCGTGATTCTTTACTAATTTTACATAATTTGAGACACAATAACATATTAAAAAATTAAAGGAAGAAGTATAATTTTGGTTTCTAAATTTCGTCGTGCCCCACACTATACTTTATTATTAAAAATGAAAAACTATAAGCTCGCATTCACAAATAAATTGTACGAGATTTAGTCTGGTGATTTTTACTTTTTAACCTTTTAATATTTAACATTTAAGATTTGACTTTTCTTCGCCACCGAGTATTCTCGCAGAAAGTAAAAAAGAAAAAAAAGTTATCTCCCTCTTCAGCAATGTGTCTCTGCTTGATTTGATTACTGGTAATGATCTTACAATCACACGCATTCATTTTATTTAGAATCTTTAGAAACTTTGTCTCATTCCTTTTTATCCTTTGTTGGATTGTATACCAAGAGAAAGGGAATCTAGCAACCACTAGAGAAAGGGCTGCCCCACGTTTGGGCTTTATCTAATAAATATCTCCATCTTTGCCATCAACCCAGCAACTCTCTTTTTAAAAATAATTAGATATTTCATTTGATAATTCTATTGATTGCACATGTATCTCTCAAGATTGCACGTATATCTCTGCAATACCTTGATTGTGCATATCTTGATTAACAGATGTTACTAGCCTATAAATACTACATATGAGATTACACATAATGTTCTCCAAATTTATTTTCGCTATATTCTTAATTTCTCTCTCTCTCTATGGCAGAAGAAACCCAACCAAGATGGGAAAGCAAGCTCATTGCAGAGCTGAAAGGGCCAACACCAGACCAAGTGTGGCCATTCTTGGAGGACTTTTGCAACCTCCACAAGTTACTTCCCACCCTTGACATGTGCCAACAAGTCGAGGGCGTCCCGGGCCAGCCTGGGCTTGTCTGGTACGTTACCTCCACCACGTTCGACGACGGTTCAGACCCGTCGCAGATCAAGTGGGCCAATGAGCGGCTAATCATGATGGACCCTAATGACAAGAGCTTCAGCTACGACGTCTTGGACAACAATATTGGGTTAAAGTCTTATGTTGCCACAATTAGAGTGATGCCCATGAAAGATCAGGATGATAAGATGGTTGGGTGCATGATTGAGTGGTCTTTTGTGACTGATCCTGTTGAGGGTTGGGGGGACCAAGATATGATGTCTTTCTTTGATTTTTGCCTCCAATCTATGGCCAAGAAGATAGAAAGTGCAATTCAAGAAACAAGTGGGTGAAGTGAGAAAGATGCGACTGCTCTAATTGATTGATTATGCATGCTTCAAATAATTCAGTAAGCTTGTGTTTGATATCTTGAGGTTATGTTTTGCATTTCTTGGAGATCTGTCTCAGCATGAATTTCCTTTTTCTTTGCTTTATCTTTTATTCTCACTTTAATATGAGTATTAAAGTTTAGATGTTTTTGATGGAATGATGGGCTTTTATTTGTGAAAAATGGGCCGCCCATGATGGGCTAACCCAGCCCACATAAGAAAGTAACTGCACTTGGCAGTTATTGTTTTGAAATAATATGATTAGAACACACGTAAGTGGTGGAAGTGTGTTGCATTTTTCCATCAGAAAGCATTTTCACAAGAAGAAAAGCAAGAGGACTTTGCTTTCAACAATTCAAGGATTGTTCTCTCTCTCGACGCTGCGATAAGTGCATTTAATCTGTGGCAAAAGAGGTATGTTCGTTTTATGTGATATACTTCGAACGATCGGTGATTCAAGCGTAGAATGGGCACGTTTTTCCGCAATTTTTCTATGATATTTTAGGAATTTGTTCTCGTCATTGGTATCAGAGCATGTTTTCTTGTTTCCTGATCTTTTGATATGTTCATAAAACGAATTTTTTGGCCAGAATTTGTGAAACGACACCGACGAATGTTCGGGCACAAAAAACTGACACCCGGCTGTACTGTTCGAAGTGGTTTCTCGTTTTCCGTGCATCAAAATTTATTTTTGAAAGTGTAGGGTTGTAGTACTCGTCGAGATGAGCAAAACAACGAGTGGCACATCGCCGGGGGACGCCGGACGCGCCCCCACACGCCGCCGCAAGTGGCGGCTCCGTCGGCACATGCGCAGCGGTTGCCGCGTGCGCATGCGTGACGTGGCTGACGTCAGCCACATGGGTTTCTACCGACCCGTTGACCCGACCCGGAAGCCCGACCCGTTGACCAGTTCACCCGACCTGGTCATCTGTTGACCGTTGACCGGCGTTGACCACCGTTGACCGGCGAGAAAAAAAAAAACTGAAGGGGGGCAGAATGTGTTTCTTGCAAGTACTATGAATTATGAATAATAATCATTCGATTTTTTCTGCATTTGTTGCAGGAAATATGGTAAGAAGATATCGAACCCCTATTATCCCTAGAATGGCGGCTCAAAAGGAGAAGCTTGAGAATCTCAGAATCAAGCTGGCTCTTTACCGGTGGGATGCTGATGATGACATGATGACACACATCATCAAGGTCAACCAAATGATACAAGATATCATTTGGAACGGTTTCCTAATGCCAGAGTATGTGATGGTCGGAGCCCTAAAATGCACCATTCATGATGAGTTGGGAAGAATGATTGATAGGGTATGGGACACCTTAGAAGGTCCGAGCTATAAGATGATTGTGGAGAAATTCATGATAGAGTACATACGGGTCGGGGCAAGAAGGACGTCAACCCTTGTATTGTATCGGTCTCGAGGCAATACGTTGCCCGAATCTATGGGTTTTCTGGGTGCCTCCATTTGGATGCCAAAGGAAATAAAATTTCCTGTGGATTTTCATGAGTCATTTCAAGTTTATAGAAAGAGGATCATCACCTGATTGTGTTTATCTACTTTTCGTAAACTCTTATGGATATGTTCACTATAGGTTGGTGTTAGATATCTTGGGAGAATATTTCTATGCTGGTGTTTATGTTTATTTCTTTTGATGGATTCATTCCTTATGTACAAAGTGTTAAGTAAATGAATGTTGATTGATATTCATGTTGTGAATAGTTTAAAGTACTATTCTGTTTTAATATTTATCTTATTAGTATCATATGGAGTTGAGTGGGAGTTCTAAAAGTTTTAGTAACTTTAAAGAACGTAATTTTACCTTAATGATTACATTAACGGTAATTTCACATTAGGATTTTTGATGATGATTGGAAACATAGTGAACTTTTGAATCTAAAACCTATGTGAGATTATTCGTTAATATAATCGGTTTGTGTAAAATTAATGCATAAATAAGTGACATTAACAATTCGTGCTTGTCTGTCTGATATGTTCAGATTCAATGGCTTCAGCATCAAAGAATATAGTTGCTAAACTGAACAAAGGAGAGAAGCTTAACGGTGATAACTATGAAATTTGGCATATGAAAATCCAATATGTGCTGGAAGAGCAAGAGGCTCTCGAAGCTCTTAACCTGGTTATGGAAGAGCCTGAAGACGGAAACACTGCACAACATAAGAGAGATAAGGATGCATTTGCTGTATGGAAAAGGAAGAACTCCCTTGCTCGCATCACGTTGCTGAGTAGCATGGAAAATGATGTCATGCGAGAGTTTAGGCGTTTTGAAAATGCTAAGGAGATGTGGGGAGCATTGGCAGCAAGGTTTGGTCATACATCTGTAACCAAGCTGAGACAGCTCACTATAAGATTTGACTTATATAAGAAGCCACATGGTCAGTCCATGAAACAACATTTAAGAAAAATGTCAAACATGATTAATGAGCTAAAGGATGCTGGCCATGTTCTGACTAATGAACAGCAAGTGCAAGCGGTGATTCGTTCTTTGCCTCAAAGTTGGGAGCATATGAAGTTGCACCTAACTCACAATGAGAACATCAAAACCTTTGAGGATGCAGTGCGCCACTTAGAGCTAGAGGAGGACCGTCTCATGGCGGATAAGCCGGTAATTGACATTTACTATGCAGGTTCTAGCTCACAAGGGCCTTCGAGCTCTAAGCGCAAGCGTCCTGATTCGTTCAGAAGGTGGAGAGGCAAGGGAGCAAGTTTTTCGGGTAAGAAACCAAGATTCAATCAACATGACAAAGGAAAGTGTTCTTTTGTAAAGAAAATGTCGAGGGTGAAATGTTTCGATTGTAGCAAGAAGGGACACTTCGCTCGCGATTGCGGCGAGCCAAAGAAGGTAAACTCCCCTTGCATTCTTGAGAACTTTGTCTATGTGTCAAGTTATGTATTTTTAACTGAGTCTAATCCTTTGTGGACTATAGATTCGGGAGCAACAGACCATGTAACGAAGGATAGAGAAGCCTTCGTAGAATTCCGACGAGTTCCAACGGGAACTAAATGGATTTATGTAGGGAACAACTCCAGAGCTGAGGTTAAAGGAATTGGCACTTGCCAGTTGATGATGCGTGGTGGACGCACTCTGTTCCTACATGACGTATTATATGCTCCGGAGATTCGTCGGAATTTAGTGTCTATTTTAGTGTTGATTCGACTTGGTTTTAATTTGAACTTTCATAGCAGTGGTGTTGATTTGTATTTGAATACAAATTATTATAGATGTGGATACTTTTTGAATGGTTTCATTGTACTAGATGTTGACTGTGGTAATGTTAACGATTGTTATTCCCTATTTACATCTTCCAACTCTTATGAAAATGATGTGAATGTGTGGCATGCTAGACTTGGTCATATTGGCCAATAACGAATGCAAATATTAGCCAAAGAGGGCTTATTAGGTAATATTGAAAAAGTTGATTTGCCTATTTGCGAGCAATGCCTAGCAGGGAAAACAACAAGGAAACCATTTGGAAAAGGAAAAAGAGCTGAATTTCCTTTGCAGTTAATCCATTCTAACATTTGTGGTCCAATGAATGTGAGGGCTAGACATGGGGTTGTTTATTTTATCACATTTATTGATGATTTTACTCGATTCGGATATGTCTATTTGATTTCTCATAAATCTGAGACTTTTAGTTTCTTCAAGATATTTATGAACTTGGTGGAAAATCAATTAGATAAGAAAATAAAAGCATTGAGATCCGATCGAGGTCGAGAATATCTATTTGATGAGTTCAGAAATTTATGTGATGAAAAAGGAATAGAAAGACAGTTATCTATTCCATATACTCCGCAACAAAATGGTGTTGCCGAGAGGAGAAATAGAACCCTATTAAAAATGGTTAGGTCTATGATGGCACAAGCCAAGTTACCTATTACCTTCTGGGGTGATGCTTTGTTAACTGCTGCCTATATACTTAACCGTGTGCCTTCTAAATCAGTTATTTCCACTCCATATGAGTTATGGACATGAAGAAAACCCGATTTAAATTTTCTTAAGCCTTGGGGTTGTGCTGCTTATACTCACAAGTCCTCTCATAAATATGGGAAACTGGGTCCCAGAGGTAAGAAGAGTATTTTCATAAGATACTCAGAGCACTCAAAAGGGCATGTGTTTATAGGTGAGCAAGAAAGTGGGAATATAACTAAATTTGAATCACGAGATGTCACATTCTTAGAGAATGAGTATCCTAAGAAGGGCGAAATAGGTGAGGATTACTCACTATTTGAAACCTTGGATCCTGATAATGAAATCGATGAATTTCGACCAAGTGAGAGCAATGAGAATAATGAGGAATTAAATTCGACTCAATCTCAATTGCAACCATTTGATGAGATAATACCGTCATTATCTAATCCAAGTGGGAGCGTAATGGGGAATAATATGCCACGTGTACAATCTCCCTTACGGCGAACAAGTCGCAAAAGTGTTCCCCGACGACGTTTTGACATAGAAGGGGAAACTTTTATGATCGCTCCGCAAGATGAAGATGAGCCAAGGAATTTAAATGAGGCTCTAAGTTGCCCTAATAAGGATAAATGGATGAATGTAATGGAAGAAGAATTGGAGTCAATGAAGTCAAATCATGTTTGGGAACTGGTTGATCTTCCTAAAGGACGCAAAGCTATTGGGAACAAATGGGTTCTCAAAATAAAGCGAAAAGCTGATGGCTCAATAGAAAGATATAAGGCTCGCCTCGTGGCGAAAGGGTATAATCAACAGGAAGGAATTGATTATGAAGAAACTTTTTCTCCTATAGTGAGATTTACCTCAATTCGCCTTATTTTGGCAATAGTGGCAAATATGGATCTTGAATTACATCAAATGGATATAAAGACTGCTTTTCTAAATTGAGAATTAGAAGAAGAAATTTACATGGAGCAACCCGTTGGCTTCATTATGAAAGGCCAAGAACAAAAGGTATGTCGACTTCTAAGATCGATATATGGCCTTAAGCAGTCTTCGAGACAATGGTATATACGTTTTCATAATGCTATAATGGCGTATGATTTTACAATGATTGATGAAGATCATTGCGTATATATCAAAAGATCCAAATATCAATTTGTGATCTTATCATTATATGTTGATGACATACTGATTGCCGGAAACAATAAGGAGTTGGTTAATACTGTAAAGAATTGGTTATCGTCCAATTTTGAAATGAAAGATATGGGTGAAGCTGCATATATTCTTGGAGTTAAGATTTCAAGAGATTGTTCCAAGAGATTATTATCTCTTTTGTAAGAGACTTATATAAACAAGGTTCTTGAACGATTTTATATGCAAGATTGCAAACCCATTGACACTCCTATTGCAAAAGGTGAAGGATTGAGCCAAAGACTGTGTCCTAAGACTCCACAAGAGAATGAGCAAATGAAACATGTTCCTTATGCTAGTGCTATTGTGAGTTTAATGTACGCCATGATGTGTACAAGACCTAACATATGTTTTGCAGTTGGAATGGTAAGTAGATATCAATCAAATCCAGGTCAAGCACATTGGAAAGCCGTCAAAAGAATCATGAGGTATCTAAAGGGTACTGCTGATTATTCTCTGAGTTATCAAGGAAAAGATCTGCGACTTGAAGGCTATTCAGATGCTGACTGGGGAGGAGATTTAGATAAAAAGAAATCTACCTCAGGATTTGCATTCTTACTGAATAATGGCGTCATATCTTGAAGCAGTAAGAAACAAACATGTATAGCATTATCCACCATGGAAGCCGAGTTCGTGGCATTGTCAGCAGCAGTACAAGAAGGAGTTTAGCTTAAGAGATTTTTGGATCATTTAGGTGTTATTGAGCACGCTGCAAGCTCATTGTTAGTCAATTGTGATAGCCAAGCAGCGATAGCATACACCAAGGATCCGAAATATCATGGCAAGACCAAACATATAGATACCAAGTACAATTTTATTAAAGATATGGTAGCACGAAAAGATGTGAACTTGCAGTACATATCTACGCATAAAATGATAGCAGATCCTATGACAAAGCCTATTCCTAGAGATGTTTTCAATGGTCATGTAAAATCTCTAGGACTGCGTAAATGTTGATGTACTGAATATTGTAATTTCCCTGAATGTTCACATTTGAATGAAATTGTTATATCATTGTTAATGCCTATGATATTTTTATTTATTTATGCATTTTAATACTTAGTGTATTATGTCAAGTAAGTATGTCGGACAGATAAGATTAACTCACTCACCCGAGTAATCGCCTCTATTTGCTATGTGATAAATAGAGATAAGACAATTTTTAGGCTTATTATCTAGGTGATAATCGAGAGCTCAAGCTTAAAATATAAATGTCGCCTTAGTTAAGTGCTAAGATGAGGACATAATATTTAATTTATCCGAAAGTAAAATAACCCACATATTTTACTTTTATCTGTCTTTGATGCTAGATGTGAGTTCTAATGGATTCTTTAGAGAAGTAGATATGTGAACTCGAGTTTAGACATTTGGTATGTCTAAACAATTATCTGTACGGTATTGAATGTAAAGACATACGCTCCACGGGAAAGGAGTTAATACCGTAATACGTATTTCATACTACGTATGCATGAGTCGACCGATAAGAGTGGTAAAAGTTTTTGATCTCAACTTCATGCCATGTGAGACTCTTGAGAATATGAGTTCCTCATTTAGTACCCTCAGGACTCTGACTTATTCTCAAAGTTTCTATTCAGTGTTCGCTATCTTAGAGTGTTGCCAATGGTTATGAATGATTCGATCTAATGGGGCATTTCTAGAAAAGCGTGCTGGACTGAAATAGAGAGGTTTAAGAAAGAGGAAGATCAACTTATTGATGATGTCACATCCTATTTTTGTATTCATAGGTCGACCAATTATGATTTTGAGTAAATCATAGTTGTGAATACAATATATGAGATACTAAAAGAGATCGAATGAAAGATAAATGTGACTGATTGATCTAGGGGACTGCATACAATGTCTACTCGGAAAACGTTGTACCCAATTTTGACCTGCTATGTATTTCTAACAGATGCATTGCACCGAGCTCTCAAAGTATGCTGGTCGCACGGATTATTTACTAGTATGAATATTGCAAAGAAAAGAGAGAGTTAATGTTTAGCCCACCATGTGCGAGTGGGAGATGATGGAATGATGGGCTTTTATTTGTGAAAAATGGGCCGCCCATGATGGGCTAACCCGGCCCACATAAGAAAGTAACTGCACTTGACAGTTATTGTCTTGAAATAATATGATTAGAACACACGTAAGTGGTGGAAGTGTGTTGCATTTTTCCATCAGAAAGCATTTTCACAAGAAGAAAAGCAAGAGGACTTTGCTTTCAACAATTCAAGGATTGTTCTCTCTCTCGACACTGCGATAAGTGCATTTAATCTGTGGCAAAAGAGGTATGTTCGTTTTATGTGATATACTTCGAACGATCGGTGATTCAAGCGTAGAATGAACACGTTTTTCCGCAATTTTTCTATGATATTTTAGGAATTTATTTCCGTCAGTTTTCAATTAATTATGTAGGATTTTTTATAATCTATTCCCCTCCCTTACCCCCCCCCCCCCCCCCCCCACTTTTCTAAATATATGCCAACCCGATGAAGCGATTTTGATCCTAAGTGCTCACCATGAGAATTGACTTTCACTGTCCTTATCAGCTAAGCTGGCTTTTTGCTCTTTCAGAAGCCAATTTATTAATATATAAAAATCAAATTAGTTGTTCACCATCTCTTGTTCCTCCAATTTCCATAATCACTTTGTTCGATTTGTGTAATGAAAGTTAATAGATCTTGCCCTTCAAATCTAATGCGACAAAAAGAAAATATCAAAGAAGTCAACAAGAAACAAAATGCGGTTCGGTCTGCTTGTTAGTATGTACTCCCCGGAGAGAGTTCGCCACAAAGAAATTCATTATGAATCTTGAGATTTATAGCGTTACAATCGCTCTCAAGTGTTTCTCAGTTCATTTCATAAAATACTAAAAGCATATAATCGTTATCTCACAATCTCTTATAAAGAACTCTCTTAAAAAACTTATAGAGAGGAAACCTTAATACTCCTATTGTTTGCTCTGATTTGTACGAACCGAGAAAATTTTCGTTTTATGTGTTGTTCTGTGACTTGACGACTCAAACTAGGAAATTTGGATTTTCTTCTTTTAATATTTAATCTAAGATAAGAGTTTTCTTGGGGATAATGTTCCAATAAGAAGACATCCAAAGGACAGGCCATACTTCTACTAGGGGGTTTTCATATGCAGGCTCAAATTCGGAACATAAATTAGCACTAAACAAGATACTTAACTTTACTTAGGAAAAGAAAAGAAAATTATAGATTTTAATATGGCTAATTGTTAAATCTGCCGCTAGTATAGCAGAACTTTTACACACTCACAATCGGATTATTGACATGCATACGTGAAGGTAAAAATGTGACCAAATTCTTTCACATGGTAATCATCCAATGTTAAATCCGTATATTAATTCTTACACCAACAATGTACCTAACCAACTTTTTTTTGGGTCGATGACCTTACCAAAAACTAATTGGTAATTTTATTGGAAAAAAGCTGGCTAGTCACTCAAATAGACATTGGTAAATTTATACAATAGTTGGTAAATTTGAAGTATCGGTAAAGAAGACAGATGAAAATTAATAAAAATTCAGAAAAATTGGTAATTTGCATACTATAAAAAAGAGTCACTAACTTCATAAAAGTATCACCAAGTTACTAACAAGTTATTGAAAAAATGAGGTTATTGTTGACGTTTTTTACCAATAGTTTTTGACACTTACCTACTCCAAAAGTTCACTTGCATGAGAAGAAAAAAACCTGCCTTTTGAAAGCAGAACAGTATAATCATCTTGTTTCGTTTTTCCTTGTATTTTTTTCAAATTATGATTTGGAAATATACATTTAACTTAAAGTGATGGGTTACCGGGTTAGGTAGGGTTTCAAGTCTACCCTTAGTATCTTTGGAATGGAGACAATCTGGATTCGAAACTTGAAGATTCTGAAGCTCCTTGGCGCAACATTATTACTCTTGGTCCAGCGAATTCCGAAAGAGCTTAAAATTGACGAGCTCCGAATTGGCTCAAATTTGGATGGACGCTTGGAAACGGGCCGCTGATCAATACTCACTACTTTAGTAATGAGTGATGACGTTTTTTAGTGATTTGAAGTCGTTTAGATGAACTTTTAAGCCTTTTTTTTTCCATTTTTAGATGAATTTTTAGTAATTAAGGTTATTTTTGTAATTTTAATCCTAGTAGGATTAGGGTTAGCACTCTATATAAGGTTGCTAATAAATTTCTAAGGGGGCAGAATTTTATATAGAAAAGTTTTCTTCTTGAGTTCTCTTAAGAACTAAATCTTATCAAGGCTCCCTTGTGGCGATCAAATTCAACTTATCGAACAAGATCGCGAATTCTTTTGTTCGTGGCGTTATAGCGTGGATTGGTTGACACAGGTTCGTCAACATGTCGCGTTCATACCAAGATTACCAATCACATGTTCGATTAGGGGTCGAGATCAGCAATTCGTAACTCACAAATCTTTGTAGAACGATCATCTTCCGCACATATTCATATCATCTGGTATCAAAGCCAGGTTCTACATGGTCTAGTTATCTTACTTTTATTGCTTTTCATTTATCAATTTAGAGTTTATAGAAACTAGGGTTTATAGAATTAGAGTTCTGAATTTGCTCTTGCTATGATTTCAATTTTTGATTTAGGGTTTTCGGTCCTAGTTGTTTTTTTTTTATATATACATTGTACTTGAGTTCGTAAAAAAAAAAGCAAAAAAAAGGAGCTAAAAAAAAGAAAAAAAAAGAAGCCAAAAAAAAATCAAGAGGATGACTCATTTTTTTTTTATCATTGATAGTTGGACCGAATAAAAAAAAAATTTCAGTAGCAGAAATTGAATATGAATCCAAATCTTGCGAAAATTTGCTGAATTACTGAGTTGAGCGGTATATTGCTGAATTTGATCTTGCTTGGTGGTTTATTGATTATTGTGAGGAGCTTGTGAGACTGGATTCGAGTCTGAAAAAAAAAAAAAAAGAGAGCTTGCTAGAAGAAAACGAGAGGTAAAAAGCAAGAGTGTGTGAGTTTAATTGAGGGAAGAAAAAAAAAGGCCGAAATTGAGTTAAACACGAGAGGAGTGACAACATTTTGAGCGGAAAACGTGAGGGAGTGACTAGTGAGATTTCTTTTATCTCTAACATTTTCTTGCAGGTTTAAAAAAAATAATAATAATAAATAAATAAATGTTAATTTCAGGCCAAGGAAGTGTGAATCAAAGGGAGCATCGCACTCATCCAAAGGATGATGCAATTCTAGCAGGCATCCAGCAATTGAGTTTACAAATTGAAGCACTTAGCAATCGAGTTGCAAGATATGAGACGAGACTTGAAGATGACCAAGAGCTACCACGAGAGAGGCCACAAAATCAGTGAGAGGAGCCTAGGGCACAACCTAGATGGCAGCGGCAATTTGATGATACATATGTGTCCGATACAGAAGATGATCGAGATGGCAAGTTTGAGAGGAGAAATAGACGCCGAGGATTTAGACGTCAAGAAGATGATGAGCTTGGCAACATCAAGATGAAGATTCCATCTTTTCAAGGAAAGAATTATCCTAATGTGTATCTAGAATGGGAGAAACTGATGGAAATGGTAGTTGATTGCCAACGATAATCGGAGCTCAAAAAGGTAAAAATTGCAGCTGTTGAATTCATTGATTATGCTATAATTTGGTGAGATCAACTTGTAACTAGCAGGAGACGCAATGGTGAAAGACCAATAGAAACGTGGGATGAGATGAAAGTAGTGATGAGGAGGTGCTTTATACCTAGTCATTATCACAGAGACTTGTTTCATAAGCTGCAAAATCTCACGCAAGATAATAGGAGTGTGGAAGAATACCATAAAGAGATAGAGATTGCTATGATCCGTGCTAATGTGGTGGAAGACCGTGAGGCCACAATGTCCCGATTTTTGTGTGGTTTGAGCCGAGATATAGCCAGAGTGGTGAAGCTGTAACACTACGTTGAATTAGAAGAATTAATGGACAAAGCCATCAAAGTTGAGCAGCAATTGAAGTTGGATCGAAATTACAAGAGTGGTGGAGGTTCAAGCTCGAATTGGAAGTCTAATTGGAAGAGAGATAAGAAGTCGAATTAGAAGAGAAACAATATCAAGACTGAAACTTTAAAGGAGAAGGATGGCAAAGTTAGTTCGAATTCGACTTTAGGTAAAACTGAAAACTTTAATACTAAGACTCGTGATATTAAATGTTTCAAATGTTTGGGCAGGGATCATATGGCAAATTAGTGCCCTAATAGGAGGGTGATGATCATGACTGGATATAATAATATTGAATCAGAAAGTAAGAGAGAGGAAGGGAATGATGACATGTCACCATTAGAGGATTGTAGTGATGTTGAGATGCCAGCAAATGGTGAATTGATAGTGGTAAGGCGTTCTCTTAGTGTTCAAGTCAAAGAGGAGGAGCATCACCAGCAACGCGATAACTTGTTTCATACAAGATGCTTGGTGAATGGTAAAATTTGTAGCTTGATTATTGATGGAGGTAGTTGTATAAATGTAGCAAGTTATACCATGGTGGAGAAGTTGGGATTGAATACTACAAAGCATCCAAGACCATATAGATTGCAGTGGTTAAATGATAGTGGTGAAGTAAAAGTATTGAAGTAAGTCCGAGTTCCATTTGAGATAGGGCGATATAAGGATGAGGTGATGTGTGATGTTATACCTATGCAAGCAGGGCATTTTTTGCTTAGTAGGCCATGGCAGTATGATCGAAAGGTACATTATGATGGGTACACTAACCGATATTCATTGGTGATTAATCAGAAGACATACACATTAGTGCCAATGACACCTACTGAGGTGTATGAAGATCAATTAAAACTATAACGTAAGGCTGAGAGAGAAATAAAAAAGTGATAAAACTGAGGGCCTGCGTAGAAACTCTGAGACGCAAGTAAAAGAAGAGGAAGATAAGAGTAGAGTGGTAAAAACCGAGAGAAAAGGAGAGAGAAAAGAAAAGAGAGAAAATAATTTCTATGCAAAATCGAGCGAGTGAGGAGAGCTTTGATTCTAGACCGACCGATATTTGTACTTTTGTACAAGGAGACACTGTTTACTACTAACGAACCTGACTCAAATTTTCCAAGTTCTGTCGTGTCTTTATTGCAAGAATTTGAAGATGTCTTTCCTGATGAACTTCCTAGAGGTTTACCACCGATTCAAGGCATTGAGCATCAAATCGATTTGATTCCTGGTGCACCTTTGCCTAATCGACCCGCATATCGAAGCAATCCTAAAGAGATAAAAGAACTTCAGCAGCAAGTTAGCAAATTACTAAAGCAAAGATATGTGAGAGAGTCTCTTAGCCCGTGTGCTGTTCCTATTTTGTTGGTACCAAAGAAGGATGAGTCTTGACAAATATATATTGATTGTCGAGCAATCAATAACAAAACGGTAAAGTATCGACATCCTATTCCTAGGCTAGATGACATGTTGGATGAATTGCATGGAGCTTGCATATTTAATAAAATTGATCTAAAAAGTGATTATCATCAAATTAGGATGAAAGAGGTGGATGAATGGAAAACTGCATTTAAGACCAAGTACGGGTTATATGGGTGGTTAGTCATGCCATTCGGTTTAACTAATGCACCTAGTACTTTCATGCGACTTATGAATCATGTTATGCGTGCTTTTATTAGTCAATTTGTAGTTGTCTATTTTGATGATATCCTAATATATAGTTAAAGCCTTGATGACCATATTGAGCATGTGCGAGCTGTTTTGCAGGTTTTAAGGGCTGATCAATTATATGCTAACCTAAAGAAGTGTTGTTTTATAACTGACAAGTTAGTATTTCTAGGCTTTGTTATTAGTGTTGATGGAATACAAGTTGATGAAAAAAAGGTGAAAGCAATCCGTGAATGGCCGACACCTAAGACAGTAGGAGAGGTGCGCAGCTTTCATGGTTTAGCCAGTTTCTATCGTAGATATGTAAAAGATTTCAGCACCATCACTGCACCTTTAACCAAGATTATCAAGAAGCACGTGGATCTCACATGAGAAGAAGAGCAAGAGAGAGCATTCAATCTATTAAAGGATAAGCTGACTAATGCTCATTTGTTATCTTTACCGAATTTCAGTACTACTTTTGAGATAAAATGTGATGCCTCTGGTATAGGAATTAGAGCTATGTTGATGCAAGGAGGACGTCCCATAGTGTATTTTAGTGAGAAATTAAGCGGAGCGACATTGAATTATCCGACTTACGATAAGGAGATGTATGCTTTGGTGCGAGCTTTGGAGACTTGACAACATTACTTGTGGCCAAAGGAGTTTGTGATCTATACCGACCACGAGACCTTAAAGTATTTGAGGGGGCAGCAAAAGTTGAACAAAAGACATGCCAAATGGATGGAGTTCATTGAGACTTTTCCATATGTAATCAAGTACAAAAAAGGTAAGGAAAATGTGGTAGCCGATGAACTTTTTCGGAGGTACGCAATTCTAACTACTCTGGGAGCAAAGTGTCTAAGTTTCGAGCATATCAAAGGTTTATACGCTGACGATGATGATTTTGGAAGAGTATTTGAAGCTTGTGAGCATGTTGCGTTTGAAAAGTTTTATAGGCATGATGGATATCTCTTTCGTGAAAATAAGTTGTGTTTGCCTAGATGCTTTTTGCGCAAGTTATTAGTGCAAGAGGCACATAATGGTGATTTAATAGGGCATTTTGGAATCAATAAGACTTATGAAGTGTTGCGTGAACATTTTTTTTTGCTACACATGAAACGAGATGTCACACGAGTTTGCAAGAGATGTATCGCATGTAAGCAAGCTAAGTTTACGATTAAACCACATGATTTGTATACACCTTTACCTATCCCGACGCATCCTTGGATTGATATCTCTATGGATTTTGTATTAGGATTGCCTAGGTCTAAGCATGACAAGGATTCTATTTTTGTGGTTGTTAATCGATTTTCAAAGATGACTTATTTTATACATTGTCATAAATCTGATGATGCATCAAATGTTGCTGAATTGTTCTTTCGAGAGGTTGTGCATTTGCATGGCATGCCTAGGTCCATTGTTTCTGATCGAGATACTAAATTTCTAAGCTACTTTTGGAAGACATTGTGGAAGAAGTTAGGTATGCAACTTTTATTCTCTATTACTTGTCATCCACAAACTGATGGTTAAACTGAAGTAGTTAATAGGACTTTAGGGACATTGTTGCGTGCTATCATTAAAAAGAACATTAAGTCTTGGGAAGATTGTTTATCGTATGTTGAGTTTGCTTATAATGGGAGCATGCATTCTGCTATTCAATTCATACCGTTTGAGGTTGTCTATGGTTTTAATCCCTTAACTCCGTTAGATTTAACCCCTTTGCCTGTTGCTGAGTGTGTAGATTTAGATGGTGCTAAGAAAGCTAAATTTGTGAAGACTTTGCATGAGAAGACACGGCTGAATATTGAGCTTAAGACAGAGTAGTATGCAAAGCAAGCCAACAAAGGGCGTAAGAAAGTAGTGTTTGAGCTCGGCGATTGGGTTTGAGTTCATATGCGCATAAAGCGTTTCCCCAAACAGTGATGCTCTAAATTGCTACCGCAAGTGGACGGACCATTTATGGTATTGGAAAGAGTTAATGATGATGCTTACAAGCTTGACCTTCCAGGTGAGTATGGTATTAGTGCTACTTTCAATGTTTCTGATTTGACTCTTTTTGATGCAGACGCTGATTTGAGAGCAAATCCTTTGCACGGGGGGGTAGGGGGAATGATGTGGACATCGAACCCTATTAAAGAGGAGGTGCTAGGGACCCGTTTTTTTATCCACTAGGCCCGATTACTCGAGCGAGAGCGAAGGAATTCAAATAAGCTATCGGCATTATGGTTCAAGATATTTGGAATGGAGACAATCTGGATTCGAAACTTGAAGATTCTGAAGCTCCTTGGCGCAACATTATTACTCTTGGTCTAGCGAATTCCGAAAAAAGATTAAAATTGACGAGCTCCGAATTGGCTCAAATTTGGATGGACGCTTGGAAACGGGCCGCTGATCAAAACTCACTACTTTAGTAGTGAGTGATGACATTTTTTAGCGATTTGGAGTCATTTAGATGAACTTTAGGCCTTTTTCATTTTTGGATGAATTTTTAGTAATTAAGGTTATTTTTGTAATTTTAATCCTAGTAGGATTAGGATTAAGGTTAGCACATTATATAAGATTGCTAATAAATTTCTAAGGGGGCAGAATTTTATATAGAGAAGTTTTCTTTTTGAGTTCTTTTAAGAACTAAATCTTATTAAAGCTCCCTTGTGGCGATCGAATTCAACTTATCGAACAAGATTGCGAATTCTCTTATTCATAGCATTATAGAGTGGATTGGTTGACATAGGTTCGTCAACAGGTCACGTTCATACCGAGATTACCAATCACAGGTTCGATTGGGGGTCGAGGTCAGCAATTCGTAACTCATAGATCTTCGTAGAACGATTATCTTCCGCACAAATTCATATCAGAGGAAATCTAGCTGCCTCATGTTTGGGCTTTATCAAATAAATGTCTCCATCTTTGCCATACACCTAACAACTCTCTCTCTCTCTCTCTCTCTCTCTCTCTCAATGACAGAAGAAACCCAACCTAGACGGGAAGGCAAGCTCATTGCTGAGCTGAAAGGGCCAACACCAGACCAAGCGTGGCCATTCTTGGAGGACTTTTGCAACCTGCACAAGTTGCTTCCCACCCTGGACACGTGCCATCGAGTCGAGGGCGTCTTGGGCCAGCCCGGCCTTGTTCTGTACCTCAACTCCACCATGTTCGGCGACGACTCAGACTCGTCAAAGATCAAGTGGGCCAATGAGCGGCTCATCATGATGAACCCTAGTGACAAGTGCTTCGGCTATGAGGTCTTGGACAACAATATTGGGCTCAAGTCCTATGTTGCCACAATTAAAGTGATGCCGATGAACGATGGGGATGGTAAGATGGTCGGGTGCAAGATTGAGTGGTCTTTTGTGTCTGATCCAGTCGAGGGTTGGGGGATCCAAGATATGCGGTCCTTCTTTGACTTTTATCTCCAATCTATGGCCAAGAAGATAGAAGCTGCAATCCAAGAAGCCAGTGGTGAGGCGAGAAAGATGTGATACCTCTTGTTGATTGACTATGCATGCTTTGAATAATCTTAATATGATTGTGTTTGATCTCTTATGGTGTCCGACAATGAATATGTAATCTGGAACTACTTGTATGAGTTTCCATTTCTAGCGATATCCATCACTGAAACTTTTACTTTGTTAAAGTTTTATATTTTTTGCTTGTCTAAATATAAATTATGGTTAGTAGATTGTAACAGTAAATGGTAGTTAGAGGCAATGATTCACTACAATTGTTCAATTAAGAATACATATGAAATTTGGGTAAACCTTAAAATCCATGACAGGATAAGTTCCAAATTTCAAAGTATGCAAGTTAAGGTTCCAGGTTCCAAAAATTTGAGAACTGATTTTGACAAGTGGATTTTAGGTTTTAGGTGAAACTTGAACCAACCTTGAAATCCCTCACCCTCACAGAGAATTACAAAAATACAATCGGTTAAAATGATCTTAAGTGATTCCCTGCCATATATTGCAATCAAAGTAACTCACACGTGTTATCTCACAATCTCATAAAAAAAAACTCGCTCAGTAAACACAAAGAGAAAACACTCAACTTCCTCTTGTTTACTTTAATATGTAACAACTAAGTGAACATTTGTTCTCACAAGACTTGCCGACTCAAACTAAAACTTTGGTTTTCTTCTTTTTGTCTTTAATCTAAAATAAGAGTCCACCAAATTTTGGACTCTGCTAAATTTGCTTGGAGATAAAGTTCCAGTTAGAACATAAATCATCTAACGATAAATGTGTAAATCAATTTTTACATATATTGGGGATGGACCTAAAACAAATTCTTCTACTATTCACAGGAAAGGCCCGTTAAAGTGAGATACTCCCATGTGTATTATATCTTAGTTGCATTTTGTTCTATTTTTCCACAATTCGTAAGCCCGGTCTTGGTGTATGTTATTTTTTGTTTAGTTTGGAATTTAACATATTGATAAGCAAGACAAATATTAGTGAGTTAGATTGATAGAAAAGATGGTAGATATAAAGAAGAAAACAAATAAATATTCAAAAGCAAATAAAATGAGACCTAGTAAATCAAAGCTAATAAAAAACCTAATTGGACAAAACTAGTAAATTACACAGACAAAGGTTGGTAAATTCATATAATAGTTGATAAATTTGATGTGTTTAGAAGAAAGACAAATAAGGTCAATAAACAATAATGAAAGTTGACAAAATAAAAAATGTAATAAATCTTGGCGAGTAACTCAAATGAGGGTCGGTAATCAAAATTAGTTGGTAATTTCATTGAGAAGGTGAGTAACTCAAGTCAGAATTGATAACCAAAGCCAGTTTGGTAATTCATTGAAAAAATTATAAAGAAGAAACCAAAAAAATGTTGATAAGCAAATAGAATTCCCCAAGGTCTGTAGAGATCCAAAGTTTCTCATGATTTCGCTCATTTGGCACACCGACACCTTGAAAAGTCTCACAACCACATGTGATTTCTGCCTACTCCTGGTCATTCAAAATTTATTAATTATCTTGCTATACCTGTCATGATGCCTTGACTGAAAGCTGTATTTTCCCAACTCACATTTAAGTGCCACGTGGAGATCCTTGCACATTCTCAAGAGTCTATGTATATACACACACTCTATTATCTCTCTCTTCATCCATGTTTTGGCATAAATAAGGAGTACCAAAGCATGGATCAAAACGGAGTCCCAATTAGGTCACAAGTGGGAAGGCAAGGTCTCTACTAGAGTCACAAAGGCCAGTGCAGACCACAGACGGCCACTCTTCCTGGACTTCTTCAGCCTCCACAAATGGTTTCTGGGCCTATCCGATCGCCACGGCATCCATGGTAGGAACGGCAAGCCTGGTTGTGTGCGATACTGCGCCGGCTTCTCCCTCTTGTCTGAAGGAACAAGCGACACGGGTGAGAATCGCCCCATCAGCTCGTCGAAGGAGCGACTAGTTAGTGTAGATCCGCTCGGACGAAGCTTAAGTTACGAGGTGGTAGACTCTAATCAAGTTCATTTCATACGTGTCGATGGTCGGTGTTGTCCCTAGTGATGGAGACGGTGAAGGTAAGTGGACGATCGAGTGGTCATTCGCGGTCGATCCGGTGCAAGGGTCGATGTTGGAAGATTTGGTGAGGAAATATGAGGTGGGGTTACAAGGCATGGCTAAGAAGATGGAGGATTCCTTTGGAATTAAATTAGCCGACAATTTTGACTTTTTCTTCACGCGCGTTCTTTTCACATGAAGGCAATTATTCATGTAAGAGTAGTGCGGTGTTTGTGGTCTGGTCGTGCTTGTATTTTCATTGGTTAGTGGACCAAAGCCTAAAAACTTATAACAAGTGCTATCGCATTCGAAAATTAGGCAATCAAATTTTCATACGAGGTCCGTCAATTTTAGGGGACAGAAACATCGTACGTGTGTGGCTTATTTCAATCGTTTCTCTGTTATAATCACCGCCCGTCGCCAGTGCTAGACAACATAGTCGAGCCTTCATCCACTACGGCCACCAACACCTGCGTTGGGCCTCTCATCGAGTCTCGCCGTAGTCATCAAAGGAAACTCTTGTTTTAAGATCTTAAACTGAAAAAAGAAGAATCGAACTTCTTCAAAACCCGTTTCATTTAATCAAATCAAACCGAAAAGCAAATTTTCGAGAGCACAAAGCCAAAACCTATCCATCACGCGATGGACCCATCGATGATTGGAAAGATATCAGGAGATCGATGGGAGCAACCATCGCGATGCTCTCCGATCCGATCTTCATTCGAAGTTGAAAAGCATGTCTGGACTAATTTTCAAATTGGACTGTCCGAATCATTCATTCGTATTTCGAGTGAATTTGGCTTTTAGTTCACTGCCGAGTACTCCGAGTTTCTAAAACATCTATGAATAAATTGTTGGACCCATTTGGAATCATGTGAAATTTTCTTTTTTATTAAAAAAATGTCTTCTTTTGATGTTTAGACTTATCCAGAAATTACCCGCTTTACTTAAAAAACAGCTTCTTTATCTTCATGGCACAAAGGCTGAGGAATGCGCTCATTGCAAGTATGATTTCTCTCCCCTTTTGTTTTTTGGCAGAAAAATATCGATATCATTCACTTTAAAGAGTTTAGCGAAGACAAGTCTAAAGTTTCAAAGTATAGCAAATCACAATGGGTTAGAGAGAAATCCATGTCCCAATTACAAGATAGGCAATTCATCCATGGGGCCTTAATAATTCAATCCGCAATTTTGTTGGTTTCCCTTCTGCAGTGGGCTAGAGAAAGGCCCGAGAAACTCCTCATAAGCTTTGTGGGTCCGGTCTACAATTGCTTGTGCTTCCCATTGGGGTTGAACGGTACCAAGAACACTTTCCACGAGTACTTTGCAATCAGTCTCCACACTTAGCTTCAGTTCAGATTGGGGAGAAAGATAAAGTAGGGTTTCACATAATGCCATTGCTTCCGCTACTTGAAACCATACTTTATCTCCCCTTTTAAAGACCGACAAACTTGTGCTCTGGATGAATTCGAATTCGATGATGGCTGTGTTTGGGAATAGCTTTGCAAAGCCCTTTGGACTTCTAAAGGCTTTTGAGCAAATGCTAGTATGATTGGCATCTATTTTTGGGAGCCCATTTTCTAAATGCTAGCATTTCCAAAGCCTTGTAAAGGCATTTAGCTTGAGGCTTTCTCCCACCTGCTTTGGCTTTCCGGCTTTCCCAGCATGCAATAAGACTTGAATTAACGAATTTTTTCAATTTTCAATCTTACCCTTATTTGCTAATCATAATTCCACTTTTACTCCTTATTAACATAAAAACCCGATATGTTGCCTTTCTGTTCCCTCGCCTAATGAAATGCAGCTCACTCGCCTCTTGTTGTTCACCTTGTGAACGCAGCTCAGTTGGTGATATCGTTTGCTTGGTTGCCTCCGGTCGCCTAGTCAATGGTTGTCGCTGATCGCTTGGGATATGGCGATCTCGAAGCCCTTGCTTGGGCTTTGAAATAATCCCTAGAACTTGAAGTCATAAAACTTGTATTGAAAGTATAATAGTGTCCTAACATTTGAGTCCTAAAACTTGTTAAATTAGTTATCTACCCATGCAGGGATAGAGTGATAGAAATTTTGAGAATTCAAGAAAAGGTCACGATGAGATGAGTTGTTTCCTGCCTTTGTGTTTAGCTTCTCAATTTTATTAAAGGAAGCTCGGACGACAAGGAATCCCATACTGCAGAGGGCATGGCATAAAGGGCATGGTGTTTTGACGTCATCCCTTACCTTCCTTCGACTTATTAATTTTATGATAAATATTAAGTTATTGGCATGTGTGTGGGGAAAATTAACTAAAAAGTCATAAACATTTTAATTTTATGATAAATACTTGTGCCAATTTAGTTCTAAAACTTTCAATTGTAGCAATTGAGGGTAAACATTTTCACATTTTGCCAATTGATTCCATTCGGTCAATTTTCGACAGAAATCATTGACGTGAGCGCGGGTAGTGCCTTATAGGACGGGTGCCGCCGATGTAAACAATTATTTATAATTTATAATTTCTTCAATTTTTTTTTTGATTTTTGGTTTTCTCTTTTTCTTTCTATCTTTCTTTTTCTTTTTTTTTTCCCACCATGTTCGGCGAGGGTAATTGTCTAACCCTCACCGGTCACAAGTGAGGCCCGGCTGACGCTCGCCAACCACAAGGGAGGGCCAAAAAGGCCTCGCAAGTCGTGGGCGAGGGTCGGCCGACCCTCGCCTGTGATCGGTGAGGGTTGGCGGGCGAGGGTTTGTTGGGCTTGGAAGAAAAAAAAGATAAAGAAAGAAAAAAAAAGAAAAGAAAAAAGAATAAAAAAAATTCAGAAATTATACAAAATTATCAATGTCAGCATCGCTCGTGTCACGTAAGACTCTTGGTATCCACGTAAGCGATTTCCAGTTAAAATTAGCTATATTAGCTCAATTAGTAAAACTTGAAAATATTTAGAACTCAATTCACACGTTTGAAAGGTTTAGAATTAAATTAGCATAAATATAATAAATTTATAACTTTTTTTTGTAATTAATCCTATGTATGTGTGTTGACACCTAAATTTTGCCTAATCATTTAAAGTTTAGTTGCATAAAAAATTATGGATTAATTTTTAATCCCTAAATCAAAAATATTTTTATGACATATAGGCATTAGGTGCATTTACATTAATCGGGCATGCTAGAACATATTTTCCTTGTTTATTTTTATAATTTTTTATAATTTTAATTTAATTAAAAAAAAAGGAAGAAAGAACGTGAAGGGCCTTTTCTCTTTGACCGCTCAACCCATTCTCCAAAAGAGGCTCCGCCTCCTTCACTTACGAAAAAGAAGGAAAAGCCAAGAAAAAAAAAAAAAGAAAAAAAAAGAGAGAAGACAAAAGCGCGCTCTCTCTCTCTGCACACTTACACAAAGAAGAAAAAGGAGAAAACGACAGAGGCTTTCTTCTTTCTTTGACTGACATGATGAAGTGCTCTCCCTGACCGAACAGTCCATTCACCAAACGGTGGCGATCTGCACATTCTAAAAAGAAGAGGAAGAGTGACCGAAATATTGAAAAGAAGGAAAGAGAGTTCTCGAGGAGGAGGAGGAGGATGAGCGAGACAAGACAGAGAGTTGGGTATGAAAAGGGGCTGGAGAAAGAGTTCGAAAAGGACAGAAGACAAAAAGGAAAGAGAAAAAAAAACGGGAGAGAGGAAGGGAGAGCTGGTTTGAAAGAGGAACGGCAAGAGAGAGAGAGGTTCCGCAAAAAAACAAAAGAGAGAGGCGGAGAGGGAACAGAGAGTGAGAGGAGGTAACGAGAGCGAGGTCGCGAGTGAGAAGGTGCGTTTGGGTAACTCGGCCGCGTTTGAGCCCTGGCCAACGACGTCCGCCGACGCTTCCCGTCTTTCCGCGCCCAGAACTTACGGTAGGTCTCGGTTTTCCCTTTCGTTCTCTCTCGGGTCTGGTCGACTACCCGAGGATCTCGGCTCGGAGGCATCAAGGCGATTGGCCATGGCACGACTCGTGTTGAGCGCAACCTTTAGCCGCCGTCTCCGAGCCGGGTAGGGATCCCGCGGGCGTGGTTCCAACGCTTCTATTATGCTTTATCTACGGACCCTCCCTGCCTTCGGTTTCTTTTTTTTTTTGCGTACGCTGAGCTTCTCGTGCTTTCTATTGTTGATGTGGAGTGTCGTTTGATGATTAACGGGCGGATTTTGGCCTCTTTGATCTCTCGGTAGTTGGACTGCTCTACCATAGCGATTAAGTCTGTCTATATTCCTGTTGTTCATTTTTATTTTTGTGCCGGCATTTTATCCGGTTGCGTTCGTCTGTGAGGTGATGACCCTAAACCTGCGATGTGAACATTAATCTCTTCCGTTGGTTTGTTACTGGTCCCTGCTACTTGCTTGTTTCGATCATGTTTTGGTTGTGCACGCAAATGTTGGAAGAGTGGCAGTCGTAGTGGCCATCGACGGTGACATGACGACCGACGAAGGGTGGTCGTCAATGGTGGCTGGCGAGGACTGAGGGGTGATGAGAGTTGGTCGGAGCGCCGGCAAGGAGCCCACGGCGTACTCTCGATGGAAGTAGAAGAAGGCATGCGCGGGGGAAGCTCTCGGGAATGAGATGTCCTGGTCAGAAGAAGAAAAGGGGGAAGAAAAGTCAAAGAGAAGAGGTGTCCAGTAGGGGGAAGAGGGAAAGACCACGTAAGAAAAGAATAGAAAAAAAAAAAAAAACAGAGGAAAAGTCAAAGAGTCCGGGAGAAAAGATCACGCAAAGATTGAGGAGAGAAGAAAAGAAAAAAGAGAAAAAAAAAATCAAAAGAAAATAGAAAAGGGGATCCCGGGCGGGTTGGAAATCCGGGTCAAGCAGTTGGGCGGATCGGGTTAGGGGAACCGGTCCGGAATTGTTATTTTTATCAATCAAAATATTAAAATATTAAAAATTCCAAAAAAATTCGAAAATATTTAAAAATCCAAAATAATATTAAAAGTCTGAAAAAAAAACATTAAAAAATTCAGAAAATCCAAAAACATTAAAAAATTCAAAAAAAAAAATCAAAAAATTTCCAAAAACCCGGAAAATAAAAAAAAGTTGTTTTGGGGGTTTGGAATTTGCCTTTGCTTGCTCTTTTTCTGTGATTAGTGCCATATTTGACTTCTCACGTCTTGAATTGCGCGTTTAATTTAATCTCGCATGTGGTCAACTATGCATGTTAGGTTTAGATATTAATTGTTGCCTCCTTTAGCTTGGTTATGAATGAATTTATGATATTCTCAGTTAGTGTGAACACGTTAGGTGGTGAATTGAGTAATATTAGATGTTGAAATGGCACTAGTTGGTCAATTAGTGTAATCAAGTTCCCGTACTCATTGAATCTCTAGTTCGTAGAAGTAAAGTATTTCTCCCGTGCTTTACTTAGGTGTCTAATTGACCCACCAAAAATTGATTAATGGCGACTCCTAGATGAAATTGATTTGTATGTTAACAACTTGAACCTAAGTTGCGAATTGGTATGGACTTGGGGGGGCCCGAGCTAGGTTTAGACTTAGTAATCCATTAACCAAACCCCTTAAACGGCGGGGCCGGTTTGGGGAGGTCGCGACAATGTGTAAACAACTAGAATATCAAAATGAGCGACAATTTCCTAAATATAGTTAGTCACTTTAACCATCTGACTCAATGGGGACAAATCATAATTTTCAAAGCACGAATTTCTATATGACAAAAAAAAAGCACGAATTTCTCAAATGAATTGTATACCAGGAGAAAGGAAATTTAGCTACCACATGTTCGGGCTTTATCTAATAAACGTCTCCATCTTTGCCATAGATCCAA
Source organism: Syzygium aromaticum (assembly GCA_024500025.1). Classification (NCBI taxonomy): domain Eukaryota; kingdom Viridiplantae; phylum Streptophyta; class Magnoliopsida; order Myrtales; family Myrtaceae; genus Syzygium; species Syzygium aromaticum. Next base: position 27,169,025 of record CM044887.1, on the reverse strand, counting down.
CAGTTCTCCCTCTCTCTCTCAATGGCAGAAGAAACCCAACCAAGATGGGAAGACAAGCTCATTGCCGAGCTGAGAGGGTCGACACCGGACCAAGCGTGGCCATTCCTGGCGGATTTTTGCAACATCCACAAGTTGCTTCCCTCCATAGACACGTGCCACCAAGTCGAGGGCATCCCAGGCCAGCCCGGCCTCGTCCGGTACTGCGCCTCCACCACATCCAGCGACGACTCAGACCCGTCGAAGATCAAGTGGGTCACTGAGCGGCTCCTCATGATGGATCCTAGTGACAAGTGCTTCAGCTATGAGGTCGTGGACAACAATATTGGGATCAAGTCCTATGTTGCCACAATTAGAGTGCTGCCCATGAATGACGAGGATGGTAAGATGGTTGGGTGCATGATTGAGTGGTCCTTTGTGGCTGATCCAGTTGAGCGTTGGGGGCTCCAAGATATGAGGTCTTACTTTGATTTTTGCGTCAAATCTGTGGCCAAGAAGATAGAAAGTGCAATTCAAGAAGCTAGTGGGGGAAGTCAGAAAGACGTGATCTCTCTTGTTGATTGATTTAGTTCGCCTTTATATACTTTCAGTATGACTCTGTTTGATCTCTTAAGGTTGTGTTTTGCATTTCCTGGGCCTCCAATCTCCGCGTGAATTTCCTTTTTCTTTGCTTCATCTTCTCTTCTGAATTTTGATTTCAGTACTAATGATCAGATTCTTTCAATTAATAATTTAGGCTTATCTCTTGTGAAGTCTCCATATATTGAATTTTTTTTTTTCTATTTTGCTTTCTATAATTCATTGAATAGGTTATAAGTATAGAGGTAGCTTGTCCCCTCCCCCGCTTCTCTAAAAATCTTAATGCCAACCTGATGATCCGATTTTTGATCCTTGTGCTCACTCTAAGAATTTAGTTCCATAGACCTTATCAGTTAAGCTGGCTTTTTGCTTCTTCAGAAGCGAATTTACTAATATATGTAAATCGAATTAATTGTTCACCATCTCATGTTCCATAATGACTTTGTTATATGTGTGTAATTACTAAACATTGTCAAATAATATGGAAGTTAATAGATCTTGCAATTCAAACCTGGTACGAGAAGAAGAATATATAAAAAAAAAAAAATCAATAAAGAACAATAAGGTTATCGGAGATTTGTGTGGTTCAATCGGAGTGTCAATATGCATTCCTGGGAGAGAGTCACAAGTAGAGAAATCCATTATGAGTATGGAGAATTACAAAACTAGAATTGGTCAATTGCTCTCAAGTGTCTTCCTATCCCATATGACACTTGAAGAAAACATACAAGTATGAAATTACAATCTCTCACGAACAACTCACTCAAAAACTCACAAAAAAAACCTTAATACTATTCTTGTCAAAAAAGCGAAGTGTAACTAAATTGTTCCACGTGTCAATCATCAAACGATGAATCTATGAATCGACTCTTACACTGGCCATGCCTAACCAAAAACTAGTTAGTAAGGCTTTGGAAGAAAAAAGAGAAAAATGAAATTTAATAAAAATCAGAATATTTTGTAATTTTCCTACCATAAAAAAGAGTCGTTAACTTCATAAAAGTATCACCAAGTTACTAATAAATACCAAAAAATTAGGTTCTCTGTGACGTCTTTCACCAATATTTGTTTACACTTACCAACTCTTTCATAATTTTATTAGCACGAAAAGAAAACCTGCTTTTTGAAAATGGAACAGTATAATCGTCCTGTTCGTTTTCCTCGGATCTTAATTATGCTTTTCGAAATATAAATTTTACTTTGCAGGATGGGTTCTCGAGTCAGGCGGCCAATGTCTGGGATTACCCTCCGGGATCTTTGGTCATCTCGGGTCCGAGCCCTCGGTTCTCAATGGCTCTAGGTCCGGGGTCAAAGATGCATCGAGGTGCTGAGTTTGCTTGCCGGAGGCCCGACTGTTGATGCTAGGCCGGTCTATTTGTCGAAAACATTTTGTACCCTCATGCACTCACCCGAAAAAAAGAAGAAAAAAAATTAATGTCTAACACCATAAGAGTCAATTTTCGGTGAAACCAACTTTCTTGGTAAAAATATTATGACCAATTCCTAGCTTGAGCCAGACAACGGAATCCCCCTACTGCTTACGTCAAATTTATATAAATTTTCTTACATTCTTATCATCTTAAACATTTAAAGTCAACAACCACACCAAAGCACCCTAGAGGCTTCTTGTTTAAATCACTAATTACTCAATTCCTGTCAAACATTAAAAAGTTGCCCTAGAGAGATTAGTCGTCGCCATACGTACCTTCTCTACCTACTCCTGCTCATTCGAGATTTTATTAATTATCTTGCTATAATTGTCATGATGCTATATATATAGAGCATGTTTTGGCTTAAGAACGGAGTGCTAAAGCATGAATCAAACGGAGTCCCAGCTAGGTCACAAGTGGGAAGGCAAGGTCTCTACTACAGTCGAAAAGGCCAGTGCAGACCAGATATGGCCACTCTTCGTGGACTTCTTCAACCTCCACAAATGGTTCCCAGGCCTATCTGATTGCCACGGCATCCATGGCAGGAACGGCAAGCCCGGTTGTGTGCGGTACTGTGCCGGCTTCTCCCTCTCGTCCAAAGGTACAAGCAAAGCAAGCGAGAACCACCCCGTTCGCTGGTCCAAGGAGCGATTGGTCAGTATAGATTCGATAGGACGAAGCTTGAGCTACGAGATGGTGGACTCCAACATCGGGTTCACTTCATACGTGTCGACGATCAGGGTTGTCCCCAGCGACGGAGATGGCAAAGGTGGGTGCACGATCGAGTGGTCGTTTGCCGTCGATCCTGTGGAAGGGTGGGTGTTGGAGGATTTAGTGAGGAAATATGAGTTGGGGTTACAAGGCATGGCTAAGAAGATGGAGGATTCAATGGGGAATTAAATAAGCCGACAATTTTGACTTTGTTTTTTGTGTTTGATTTTATATATCCGGGTTTCTATAGTGTTCTTGGTTACTGTTTAATTTTTCTCCTCTTTACTTTTTTTTTACTTCACACGAGTCTTCGTAATTAAAAAGGCAATCGTTAATGCATGGAAGAGGCGTGCGGTGCTCTTTCACTCGGGCTTGTACTTTAGCGAATGAAAATTACCTAATCAGCCTTAATTTATTGTATAATATCAATTTAATCTTACAATTTTTAATTTTTATCAATTTAATCATAAACTTTTGCACAAAATTACAATATAGTTCTTTAGATCAATGTTCTCTCGAAATCGCTGAAGTGGCAATTCAGTCATTGTCGACTATCTTATATGATACATCATTACGTTATCAATTTTATGGAAAAAATTAATTGGAATGACTACATTAGAATTTTATGCCAAGATTTATGATTAAATTGATAAAATGAAAAAATTTAAGACTGAATTAGTATACGTCGGATTGATTAGATAATTTCCACCTCTTACGAAATAGTGCATAAAAAATTCTAAAATTTGTAGAATTTGTGCAATTAAGTTCTTTTATCAATAGGGGTGAGCATTGGTCTAGAGTCGACCTTAGACCAGCCCATTCCGATCGGTCCTGGTCCTGTTCCTAGGGAATTGGGCCGTTCCTTGGTCTTAGGATCCCTAGATCTTGCATTGTGTGGGTTGATCCTCGGTCCTAAAACTTTACGATTGGTCTACCCAGGCCAATATTGTATTATATATTTTTGTTTACTTTAAATCCTACCCTAGCGCCTTCACCTCTATTCTTTCTTATGCGATTTTGCCATGTAAAATTGTAAATTAGGAAGTAGAAACCCATTTAACCTAGCCTTGATTTGATCCAAAAAAATAAATAAAATAGAAATCCTTTTCCTCGTCTCGCTATGTTCGCTCGCCGCTTGCCTGGGAAACCCTCTTCCTCACCTTGCTTTGTTCGCTTGTTGCTCGCCTTTGTTCGCTTGCCTTGGCCTCACTTGCCCTGGTTGTTGCTCACCTCTTTCCCTCTAGTCACTCGCCTTGCAGGTGTTAAATCATGTCCTCACTTTGCTATGTTTGTCATTCATTTGATTAGATAAGTGTGTTCGACCAAAAAAAAAAAAAAAAAAACAAAGAATAGATAAGTGTGGTTTTTGGATGTTGCATGTCTGTACACTAAGTAAAAATTGCGAGGGCTTCTGCAATTACTAATTTCACATTCGTATTTAGGTGAACTTGATGAATTCAAATAATATGTCTACTGAAGTGAAGTGATATCATGAGATGAGTTTGATGATGGAATCGCCGAGCCATAGATCTGTAAAAGACTTAAAAGAGTTGGCCGAGGTATCTACTAATGATCCTTGAAGTTGAGTGAATATAAGTGGTGAGATGTTCTATTAATTGCACTGATAGTATTTTCAGTTTAAAACTTTTGTTAAGTTTTAATTATATATGTTGTTTGTTTTGTTTCAGGTGTTCAGAGGTTAAAGCGATCTTTTAAAAATAAGTTGTATAATTCATGGTTTATATTACGTATTTTGAACTTCTTATGATTTAATTATATTTTCCATATTCGTTTTTTATGGTTTGTTGCTTTAAGCAAATGTAGATTTATGTTGTTATCTTATTTTAGATTTATGTTTGATATGTACCGGTGTTCATAATTTGGTTGCTCAATGTTTTATGGGTATTAAATTTGAAAGAGATGTTTGTCTTTTCAAGGAATATAAAAAATGAGAGAAAAGAATAATCAATTAGATATCGGTCCCAAGCTTAACAGGGTCGGTCCCCGGTCTTAGAAATTGGGGACCAACACTGGACGAGTTAGGTCGGATTGATCCCAGGGTTAGATGCTAGATCGGCTCAATCTGGACCATACTTACCCCTATATATCAGTGCCGTGTGATTAAAATATTTTACATGACTTATTCCTATCGTCTCTCTCTACTGCATGTCACATGACTTATTTTGATTGATTTTATCATTAATCATTTTTCTTTGCCTCTTTTTTTTCCCCTCTTCCTTCTCCTTCTTCCCTGGTCTGCTTGAAAAGAGTCACCATCACCGCCGGTCGCTGCCACCAGCCACCATAGACGGGCCTCCATCAACTACAGCCGCCACCACCTGCGTCGGCCCTCTCATTGGGTCTCCTCGTAGTCATCAAAGAACACTCTTATTTTATGATATTAATCTGGAGAAGGAAGAACGGAACTTCTTCAAAATCCAACTTCTATAAATCGAAACAAAAGAAAACATTTGGGAGGACAAAGCTAAAACCTATCTCGATTATGCGGTGAGGCAATCGATGATGGAAAGATGTCGTGAAGCTCCAATCGTATTCCACCTCTTCTCCTCCTAGTTTACAATACCATTTGTGCATCAAGCAACTACCCAAAAACCCAGCTGCAAATGTTTCAATCAGCGAGTTTCGATTTAGGGATATGTGCACTAGAAGTTCTAAAACTTGTTACAAAAGTGCAATTGAGTTCTAAAACTTTCAAAAAGTGCAAACAAATCTTAAAACTTATCACGAAAGTGCACTTGAATCATAAAACTTTCAAAAAGTGCAAATAAGTCTTAAAACTTGTCACGAAAGTGCAAACAAATCCTAAAACTTATCACAAAAGTGCAAACGAGGCCTAAAACTTTCAAAAAGTACAATCAATAGAAGGACTGGATTGAACCAATTTGACTAGTTTTAGGATTTGTTTGTACTTTTGTAACAAATTTTAAGACTTGTTTGTATTTTTTTTTAAAGTTTTAGGACTCAAGTGCACTTTCGTGATAAGTTTTAGGACTTGTTTACACTTTTTAAAAGTTTTAGGACTCAATTGTACTTTCGTGACAAGTTTTAAGACTTTGAATGCACTTATTCCTTCCATTTACGTGTCAAAATGAAGTTAATCCTGACAATAAAATGAAGACTTCGCCATGCACGAACTCGTGGGAAATTGAAATTATTGCGCCCATCTTTGTTTGTGTTTCTCCACTGACTTTACATTGGATTCAGGACATAGGGCCATTTTTGTAGACTTTTGCCTTCGTTTGATTGTGCTTCTAATTGATGGAGTCGGAGATAATTACGTCCTTCGAGATATGTTTAATTTTTTATTACTAAGTTAATAATATAGTACACTGTTACGTCGATGGAGAATGACATCATGCTGTACATAAGCTTCCACTAATGAGTAAAAAGAATATTTTAGTCAGAAAAGCAAATTCTACCGCGGTCTCCCATGTCCCCACAGTTTCCAAATATTGCAAAATTGTAAAATCACGAAAAGATTTGGTCATTGAAATGTTGTTTTCTGTGTAAGATAAAATAGCTTCGAGCAATAGTTAATTAGAAAAAGATAAGAAGACTCGGCTACTAATAGTTGCGAAGCAAATTAGAGATCTTCTGTGGGTCAAATAAATTTCCCGATAGAGATTAAGTTGTTGACATGTAAACAGCTAAGATCTAGAAATGATAGACAATTTCCAAAATCTACTTACTCACTTTAACGGGAAAAGTGCCAAAAAAAAGTCATAAACCTTTTGTATTTGTGTCAATTTAGTTTTAAACCTTTTCTTGGTGTTAATTCAGTCCTAAACTTTTTGCATTTGTGCAAATTTAGTCCTAAACCTTTTTAATTTGTGCCAATTCAGTTTTAAACCATTTGTTTTTGTGCCAATTTAGTCATTCCAGCAAATTTTAACCGGAAATTACCGATGTGGATGCCTGCCGGCCGACGATCGGTCACCGGCGCCGACGTGAACAATTTTAATAATATTTTAATATTCTTTTGAATTTTTTTTCCTTTTTTCCTTTTTTTTTTGGTCTCTCCCTCCTTCCTCTGGCCGGTTGCCGGGTCGAGCTTGCCGGCCTCTGGCGAGGCTCGCCCTCGCAGGCCACTGGCAAGGGCGAGCCTCGCCTTGGTCGGGCGAGGTTTGACCTTGCCAGATTCGGCGAAGTTGGGCCTTGCCTGACCATGATGAGGCTCGAGCCCTCGTCGGAAGCTGCGGTGAGGGCGAGTCTTGCCATGGTTGGGCGAGGCTCGACTTTGCCGGAGGTCGTGATGAGGACGAGCCTTGCCATGGTCGGGCAAGGCTCGACCTCACCGGAGGCCGCAGTGAGGGCTCAAATCTTGCCATGGTCAGGTGAGACCCGACTTCGCCAGAGGCTGCGGCGAGGGCTCGAATCTTGCCATGGTCGGGTGAGGCCCAACTTCGCCAAAGGCTGCGGCAAGGGCTCGAATTTTGCCATGGTCGGGTGAGGCCCGACCTCACCGGATCTGGCGAGGTTGAGCCTCGCCCGACCAAGGCAAGGCTTGCCCTCGCCGAGCAAGGCCGCCCTCGCCAGTGGCCGGTGAGGGCGAGCCTTGCCAATGGTCGGCGAGGTTGAGCTCGCGGGCCTTTGGCCGGTCGCCGGACTGGCGACCGGTCAAAGGAAGGAGGGGGAGATAAAAAAAAAAAGTGGAAAAAAATAAAAAAAATAAAAATTCAAAAAATATTAAAATATTATTTAAGTTATCCATGTCAGCGCCACGTCGGCACTGGTTATCAGCCGCTGGCCGGCAAGCGTCCACATCGGCAAATTTTAGTCAAAATTGGCCGAAATGACTACATTGGCACAAAAACAAAAAAGGTTTAGGACTGAATTGGGACAAATTTAAAAAGTTTAGGACTGAATTGACACTAGAAAAAAATTTAGGACTGAATTGAGATTAAAAAAAGGTTTAGGACTGAATTGGTACTAATGCAAAAGGTTTAAGACGTTTTTTGACATTTTTTCCTCACTTTAATCATCCTACTCATTGCAACTTTTTTTAAAAGAAATTCTAAATATGTTGTAAACCAAGAGAAAGGGATCTACCTACCACAAGTTTGGGCTTTATCTGATAGATGTCTCCATCTTTGCCAGAAACCCAACAACTCTCTCTCTCTCTCTCTCAATGGCAGAAGAAACCCAACCAAGATGGGAAGGCAAGGCCATTGCTGAGCTGGAAGGGCCAATGCCAGACCAAGTGTGGCCATTCTTGGCGGATTTTTGCAACCTCCACAAGTTGCTTCCCACCGTTGACACGTGCTGCCGAGTCGAGGGCGTCCAGGGCCAGCCCGGCCTTGTCTGGTACTGTGCCTTCACCGCATCCGGCGACGACTTTGACCTGTCGAAGATCAAGTGGGCCAACGAGAGGCTCCTCATGATGGACTCTAGCGAGAAGTGCTTCAGCTATGAGGTCTTGGACAACAATGTTGGGTTCAAGAGCTATGTTGCCACAGCTCGAGTGATGCCCGTGAATGGGGGGGACGGTAAGATGGGTGGGTGCATGATTGAGTGGTCTTTTGTGTCTGATCCAATTGAGGGATTTGATCACTTACATTGATTTTTGCCTCCAATCTATGGCCAAGAAGATAGAAAGTGCAATTCAAGAACCTAGTAGGTGAGGGAGAAAGATGTGATCTCTCTTGTTGATAGATTATGTATGCTTTAAATGATTTCAAAATGATCGTGTTCGATCTCTTATGTTCGGGCTTTGCATTTCTTGGAGATCTAATCACAGCATGATTTACTTCTTGGAGATCTAATCTCAGCATGAATGACCTTTTTCTTTACTTTATCTTCCTTTCTGACTGTTGGCTTAATTTGAGAATTAATTATCTTCTCTTTTTTCAATTAATTATGTAGGTTATTACTTGTCAAGTTTCTATACGTTGATTTTTTTTTTCTTTTTATAATACATTGATTAGGTTAATATGATGGACGTGGCGGCTAATCCTTCCTTTTCGAAAAGTCTTATGCCAACCTGATGAAGCGATTATGATCCCATGTGCTCACAGTAAGTAAGAATTCCCGTGTTCCGTAGTTATATTTCGTACTAAAAATTTAAATTGTCTGGAAAATAAATCCATAACATATATATAAAAGCTCTCAATAAACTGAAATAACCTCTTAATTAGTGCAAGCAATGCATGGAAAAAAAAAACAACAAGAAAATTAATTCGACATAAAAATTTCAATTTGCTCGTGTGACAGGCTCACTGGCTTGTCACCTCGGCGTGAACTCTTCTCTCAAGAGTAAAGACCCCATGAAGATCATTTGTTCTCCTTTCCGGTAACGCTACATGTACTACACGTTGCTCAAGAATATGATATTTCGCATGGATGTCGTCGGATGAAAAGTTAGATATTTGCAGTCTATATATTGGACCCTCCGAACGAAATAGTTGAGTGGCCAAGCTACTTTTACGCAAGTAGCATCTCCATTCTCTAAAGCCCTGTTTATTTCGCGAACAATATTATGTACATAAAAAATGCTTTCTAGGAAGTCGCTTTCCAGGAAAAATGGCAATATTTTCTGGTATTTAGATGAGGAAAGCAAGGGATGTGTGAATGAGAGTTGAAAGCGAGTCATCTGATCATTGCATTTAGTCCTCGTTCAAACATCAAAACGCCCTCCCTCCGACCCACGCCCATGAGCATTGTCACCTCAATTCTTTTTTCGGGCTCCATAACCGGTTCATGATTGATTGCCCTGTCATGGAGACGGCCGGGGCAGATATCTCGACAGTCCGTTTTAGTATTCATAGGGTCAGCTTCGCGATCCTTTTTGCTTGTTTGCGTTGCTTTCCATTTCCGCCGTCAAGGTCGACCCACCTGAAAAATGCTTAAACGGGCGCAAGAATTTCACAGAGATTGAAGTTATGAGTAGATTGCGGGAAAATTCAAGGAGAAAAAGAAAAAAAACAAGGAGAAATCCTCCAAATTTTTCGCTAAATATAAAACAGTCTCACTTTATTTACTGGCAATTATAACATCTAAAGCCAATCAGATTTTCAACCGTCACTATGAATTGATGTCCACATTTAACGTATTCAATTTGTGCCTTCTCTTCCTTCGTGTCTAACACTTGGCCAATCTCATGGTAATTGGCTATCTGTGAGCTTTATCGCTGAATTCTCATTCTTGTCGGTCGTTGTTCCATCGTCGATAAATGTGCCATGTGATCGTCGATGAACGTCATGTAGTTATCTGTAATCATACTAAGCAGTTGGTGATTCTCTCCATATTGACTTAGCTCAACCAATCTCAATGAACCGATCAAACTCCATTATTTGTCTATTACAAAGAGTTGACTATTTTTTGAGGTAAACAGGCTGCAGCCGAAGTTATATCCTTATCTTTTTATACATCAACTTGTGGATGGAGTCAAAGTTCCAGCTGCAGATGTCGGATTTTAAAAAGTCAAGGTTGAACGATTTTCATGTGCACCGAGGGACGCGGGTGAATGCACGCTGCAGCGCAAGCCAGGTCTATTATTGTTTATGTCCAATGATCATCAATCTCCATGCTGATTGTGATCGTAATCCACCAGCCACGGCGACACGGCAGGTGACTCGGCAGGTAATGAATATTGAAGTCAACGTAACTACCACATGACACGAGGCGTGAGAAAGACGGTGCAAACTGTGTTTACTCTAGACAATTAGCAATACGAAGTTGCCAAACATACCACCACCACCGAACCGAGTCTAAAATATTCAGAACCTGACATGACAAAACCCTGGGGGCAAAAGATGGCTACTTAAAACCCCAAAAATCAGTTAATGGGGGCAAAAAAAATTGCATATGCGACACGTTGAATAAGCATGAAATCATACTGATTTCATAGGGTATGTTTGGCAACCGGCCAAATAGTGCTTGATTCTATTATTTTATTTCAGAGAACAAAAAAGAGCAGAAATCCATTTGATAAATTTTTGTTCCCAGGCACAAATTTGTTCGCAGAATCAATTTTGGAACATAATCAAGAATAAAGAAAAAATTGATTCTTGATTTTGAGAAAAAAGAATAAAAAATGGAAAAGAATTTTTTTTTCTTATTCTTCTTTCCTGGCTTGTGGCCGGTGGTTGGCGAGGGCGAGGGCTGGACCCTCACAGCTTGGGCGAGGGCTGCGCTCGCTGGATCTTGCGAGGGCCATGCTCGCCGGATCTGGCGAGGGCTAGACCCTCGCAGCCTAGGTGAGGGTCACCGTCACTGGACCCTTGCTAGATCCAGTGAAGGCGACTCCGATACTTTGTTAGATTCTTCAGATACTGGATTTTAGTGTCAGAGTCATCTTGTTGAGCCCGAATTGAATCTTCAAACTTGACATTCAATGATTCTTCCACTATATGAGTATTTTTGTTGTATACTCTGTAAGCTTTGCTTGTAGTTGAATATCCAAGAAAAATTCATTCATCTGACTTTTCATCAAATTTTCCAACACGATCATTAGAATTTTTAAGAATAAAACATTTATATCTAAATATCCGAAAATAAGAAATATTAAGAATTTTACCTTTGAACAATTCATAAGAGATTTTTTCAAGAATTTGTCTTGGAAAAATTCTATTTAAAATATAACAAGCTATTGAAACAGCTTCAACACAAAAATGTATTGGAGTTTTGTTTTCAAATAGAAGAGTTTTAGCCATTTCTTACAAAGTTCTATTCTTTTTTTTGACTACTCCATTTTGTTCAAGAGTATAGGGTGAGGAAAGAGTATGTTGAATACCATTTTCATCACAGAAGTTAGAAAAATTTTGATTTTCAAATCATCTACCATAATCAGATTTAATGCTTGAAATAGTATAACTCTTTTCATTTTGTACCTTTTTGGCAAATTTTGAAAAATATTCAAAAGTTTCACTTTTATGAGCCAAAAAGAATACCCAAGTAAATCTTGAATAATCGTCTACTATAACTAAACAGTATTTCTTACCTTTAAGACTTAGAGTTTGAGTAGGTCCGAAAATATCCATATGAAACAACTGCAACGTACGGTTAGTGCTGACATAGTTTATTGATTTAAATAAACTTCATACCTGTTTGCCTTTATAGCAGGCTGAACATAACTCAGTGCTCTTGAATTTTCGTTCTGACAATCCTTTGACGAGTTTCTTTGAAGCTACTCTGGAAATCAACTTGACAATTATGTGTCCGAGCTTCCTATGCCACCAATTGGATTCTTCTTTTATGGAAATAAAACATTGCAAGTCGTTAGACTTCGTGTCTAGTAGGTAGATGTTCCCATGTCTTCGACCCATAAATAATTGTTTGTTGTCTTTACTTATCCCAGAACATTCATTTTCTTGGAAAGTGATTCTGTAACCAATATCACATAATTAACTAATGCTAATTAGATTGAAGTTCAAACCTTCAACTAGTGAGGCTTCGTTGATGATGAGATTTTCGATTTTGATAATTCTCTTGTCAATTATTTTTCATTTGTTGTTGCCTCCAAAAGATATTGCTTCCTCCTTTAATACTTTCTAACTTGATGAATTTTAGAGGATCTCCGATCATGTGTCTTAAGTAACCATTGTCAAGGTACTGCTTGTTCTTTCTTTTTTTTTTTTTTTGGGTACTTGCAAGAGATAAGTAACTCACTTTTTTTTTTTGGTACCCATAACTTCTTGAGTTTATTTTGGTTAGGATCAATCATTCTCAGAATGTTTCTCTGAACAGGTCTCCAAACTTTAGGACAGTCACTCTTAAAGTGATTTGAATCAACGCAATTTGAGTACTTAAGAAAAGTTTGACCATTGAATTTCATAAACTGCTTTTGAAAGTGATTTTGATACACAATTCTGAGAAGTCTTTTCTTTAGTCTTTCTTTGACATTGGGAAAATCATTTTTTAATTCAGTATTTTTCTCAAAACCCAAACCTAATTTATTATAATAGGGAACTTGAATTGACAAAATATGTTGAAGATTTTTCAAACCCATTGAGAATTTCTTGGTTATATTTGAAATTTCATATCTCAGAAGTTCTTTTTTTTCATGATACGATCAAGACTTTCCTTAGAAATAATATTCGGATAAGAAATTTCCTTTTTCAGTAAATCATTTTTCTTTTCAAGGAAATCTTTATCCTTCTTGATAAGATTAAACTATTTTTGCAAAAAAATCAATCTTATCCTTTTGTGAAATATCTTGCTATATTTTAAAAGATTTTTTTTCCTTTTTTAAACAATCATTTTCATATGCTCATTAATTTCCTTGTTTTAAGTCGCACTTTTTAAAGTCAAAATTTCCTTCTTAATATAGAAATCTTTTTGAAAGCAGTTTTATTAATAGAGACTAACTCATCATTATAATTTGCAACTGCTTCAAGAATTTTGGAATTACTTACTTTGTCTTCTTCATCAGAACTTAATTATGAGTTTGAATTTGCTATCAAACAGATATTGGCAAATTCTTGTTCACTTTCATCATCCTTTGAATCACTCCACGTTTCAACTTTGAAAGCCTTCTTATATTGTTCATACTTTCCTTTGTTCTTTTTGAGAAGAGGACATTTGGGCTTTATGTGTTCGCTCCTTTTATAATGGAAACATATCACGTTCTTGTTTTCTTCATCTTCGGCACTCGATTTCTTCTGAAAGTTTAGCTTCTTGGCCTTTGATGACTTAGAATTCTTGAATTGCCTTTTGATTTATTCATCTTCACCTTCTTTGCCATCTTTCTTAGTTTCTTGACAATTAGAGCCAACTCTTCATCTTCATCTTCATCTGAATCTATGTCATCAGAATCAATGTTAGTTTTTAAAGCTATGGACTTTTTACCTTTGGGTTCTTCAATTTATAAGAACTTTTCAGTTTCATAGAATTGAAGAGTTCCGATAAGTTCGTCCACTGTGAGTGGTTTGATCTCCCGAGTTTCTCGAATAGAAACTTTGATGTTGTTCCACTCTTTGGAGAGAGCTCTCAGCAACTTGTTCACCTTCATAGGTTCAGAGATGGGATTGTTTTGGAATTCAAGCCCATTTACGATCTCAATGAATCTGCTCTGCATCTTAGAAATTGTTACATTTGGTTTTTGAGTGAAGGACTCGTATTGCCTAAGGAGAATGTTGAGATTTGTCTCATTGACTCTCTCAGTTCCTTCATAAACAAGCTTGAGACGATCCCAAATTTTTTTTCTAGTTTTGAGATTTGCAATTCGTTTATACTCAATACTTGCTAGACCATTGTATATGGTCGTTCTGATCTTTGCATCCAGATGGATCCTTTAGGAAATTTCCTTATCCGAGAGAGGTAGAGCTTGAGATTTGATTTGCTCTCCAATTCCTCGTCAAAAGGTGTCTCATTTTGACCTTTTGAAGTTTCTGAAGATTTTGTTTCGATTGAGACGTTTGGAATGATTCCATGTTCAACGATGTCTCATATATCCTGATCTATTCTTAAGATGAATGTCTTTATCTTATTTTCCCAGACACTGTACTCAATTCCATTGAAATAAGGCAGTCTGTTATTGTGACCTAACTTACCATTACTAGCCATCAAGAATTGTTAGCTCAGAAGTAAAATGACACTTCAAAGAAAAATGAGCACTAGGCTTTGATACCAATTGTTACGGCTAGTTCTATCATCTAGAGGGGAGTGAATATATAATTTTATCAAATTAGATGATTTAAACGTACGGAATGAATATAGTCGAGATCAACAACTCATATGATCAATATCAGATGGATGCGTATGACAAACTTGTATATAAGTTGTCGTCAAATTATTGTGTTTGATGACTAGGATGATATTTTAACGAACTCATTTGACAGATATGTATACAGTATAATGTCAACAATAATAGGGATAGAGAATACTGCACACAGATCTTTATAGTGGTTCGGCTTTATCAAGCCTACGTCCACTCTTCATGTTTGCAGCCTGTTGGCTGTGTTTTACTATTGAATCACCAAAAGATTACAAGAGCAGTGCTTATCATATGATAGATTGCACTATCACGTACACTCTTTATTCGAATAATTTTCTTTCTAAAGTAACAACGTGGAATACAGTAATTACAAGTGTGTAAGATTGAAACTCTATTCAGACTTTGGAATTCTCAATTATGGTTATTCTCCTTATACGACATTTGCATTCCTTTTATACTCCTCTATTTCTAATCTACCCGTTGGACAGTCTTCAGAGAATTGATCTCCAAATCAACCCGTTGGAAAATCTTCCCAAAAGAGGATGCATAGCCGTTAGAAAAATAACCATTATCTCTAGGTGATTTGATTGCCCATACAATCAAATCAAGATTTTCATAAGGGTAGTTCTTCGTGTTTAAAGGAACAATCTTGTAATTGCCAATTATAATATCTTGAGATATCAATTTGATTATCCTGCATAAACTTGCAAAAAATAACACTTTTTAAATTTGATGAGGAATTTTGAGTCTGATAACAAAATCCTTTCATTTACTAAGTTTCATGACTCGGTATTTACCTGCATCAAATAACTTAAGTATAATTGTGGTCAGAAAATGATTGTTTTGTCTTTCTTCAAAATTAATTAGGGATTTTCCTCAACAATTATGATTTAGAAATATAAATTTTACTATATGGGATGGGTTCTCGAGTTGGGCGGCTGATGACAGTGATTACCCTCCAGGATTTTTAGCCATCCCAAGTTTGAGCCCTTAGTTCTCAAGGCTTAGGGTCAGGAGTTAAGGAGGCATCGAGGTGTCGAGTTTGCGTGCCAGAGTCGATTGTTGATGCTAGGCCAGTCTATTTGTCAAAAACAATTTGTACCCTAATGCACTTACCCGAAAAAAAAAGGTCCAATACCTAGCTAGACAACCGAATCCCCCTACTTCTTACGTCAAATTTATGTAAATATTCATACATGTTATGAAATACATGAATGAATATTCATTATATTTAATGTACCTATCATGATATATTTGTAAGCTACATACATGAATGTATATTCAATGTACCTATTATGGTACATTTGTAACCTATATTCTAAGTACAATCTCCAATTAATGTTCATCTCCCTATTCAATGTATGTATTCAATACATTGACATCAATGATATGTGCATTCATATTTTCTTATAAATAGAAGTTTAGTTTTGGTCATTGTGTAAGAGATGAGAACATAATGAAAAGAGAAAATATGTATCATTGGTGTTTGTCTGTATTCTCTACTTAATCTCTATTCTCTCTATTATATACTTGCAATGCAATATTTTACAACATGTTATCAGCTCGAAGATCTACCAACTGAGTAAATAATTTTTGCAAGGTAAATGTTCTCTTTGTTTTCATTAATCAACTTATACTTCATCTTCTCCTATCAATTCTTCATTTTTCTCTTTCTTGGCCTGAAGCCAATCTCCAATCTAAAAGTATCCTTTTGCTCTTGAAGTGGCGGTCGATATTTAGAAATCCTTCTAATTAATTTAAGGATTCATTTGTTTTTTAAGAATTATGGCAAATATTGAAAAGCCCAAATTCCACATCCTAGAAGTGAGTGGAAATAATTATCTATCCTGGTGCCTTGACATGGAAATGCACCTCCAAGGGCAATGTCTCGCTAATGCAATTACAGAAGACGTAATCTCAAATGCAAAAGATAAAGCAAATGCACTGATTTTTATTCGTCGTCATTTGCATGAGAGCCTGCAGATTCAATATTTATCCGTTTGAGACCCTCAAACCCTGTGGAAGAGGTTGAAGGATAGGTATGATCATACCAAGATTGTTATCCTCCCTCAAGCACAATATGACTGGCAAAATCTCAGACTGCAAGATTTTAAATCAGTGTCTGACTATAACTCCACTTTATTTGATATTGTTTCTCGGCTTGAGTTATGCGGTATCAAGCTCACTAATGCAGAACTATTAGAGAAAACTTTCTCCACCTTCCATGCTTCTAATATTGTATTGCAACAGTAATATCGGCAGCACCAATTTGCCACATACTCTGAATTAATTTCTGTGCTCCTCATTGCTGAGCAAACTAATGAATTGCTGCCCAAAAATCATGATCTTAGACCTGCTTGGTCAACAGCATTGCCTAAAGCACATGCTAACTCTGAAAAAAATACTGGCCATTTTAAAGGCTATAAGCTTAGGCAATAACATAATCCTCGAAGGGGTGGCAAGAAATTTAACCGCCCTAAGAAATCTAACTTTGGCCCAAATCATGACAAAAAAAGAAGAAGCAAAAGAAGGTGACTAATGAAAGTATTTGCCATAGCTGTGGCATGACTGGGCACTGATCACGTACTTGTCGTATGCCAAAGCATTTTGTTGATCTATACTAAGCATCTTTAAAAAAGAGGGGCAAAGGTGGTGAATCTCACACCATTGAAATTAATTCTACTGCCATAACCACTGTTGAGGCTAACAATATCTCTGTTGGTAGGACTCCTCTTGCTCCTGAAGTAGCAAATGCATCCCTGGATGTCTCTGATTTCTTTGAGGACCTCTGATTACTTTGATGAAGCATCGGACTGATTGATAACAACTTAGATTTCGAATTTTATGATTTTAATAATTTCTTTTCTAGTTGCTTTTCTTTAAATGTATTACATTTTATTGTTCTTTAATATGGTTATGCAATGAAATGCTTATGAACATGATATAATATTTATTATTTTGAAATCTTATTTGGCCCTATAACTAATATGAAAATTTTATGATACTTGACACCTAAAGTTGTTAACATAAATGCAAACGGAAAAAACCGATAAAAAGGAAGATGTTTATTTGCTTGATAGTGCATCAACACATACCATATTTTGTAATAAATACTTTTTCTCGAGTAGGACATTGCGTAAGACACATGTCCATACAATACCAGGTCCTATTCCAATTATTGATGGTTTCAGGAATGCCACAATTGTTTTGCCAAAAGGTACCATCCTGCATATTGAGAATGCATTTCTAAGCAATAGATTAAAAAGGAATCTACTTAGCTTCAAAGATGTACGCCATAATGGGTACCATATTGAGACTATTTATGAACAAAATAAAAAATATATTGGCATTACCTCTTATAAGATGGGCTTGAAGACCATCCATGAGAAGCTAGAAGCTTCTTCTATAGGTTTGTATTGTGTCATGATTAAGACCATTTAAACCTACTCTACCATATCTTAGAGATTGGCAAACCTTGATTAGTTTGGATTATGGCATGATCGCCTTGGTCACCTTAACGCTTCAATGATGCGTAGAATAATTCAGAATACAAAGGGGCACCCTTTAAAGGATACAAATGTATTGTTGTCCAAAGATTATAATTGTGAAGCTTGTTTATAAGGAAAACTCATTACTAAACCTTCTATAACAAAGGTTAATCTTGAATCTCCTTTATTCCTACAAAGAATTCATGGTGATATTTGTGGACCAATACAACCACCAAGTGGACCGTTTCGATATGTTATGGTACTAGTGGACATATCCTGTAGATGGTCCCATGTTTGTTTATTATTTACGCACAATGTCACCTTTGCATGTTTACTTGCGCAGATTATAAAGCTCTGGGCACAATTCCCTGATTATCCAATTAAAAACATAAGGATGGATGATGCTGGTGAATTTACATCAAAGAGTTTTGACACGTATTGTGCTTCACTTGGAATTGAGGTTGAGCACCCGGTTGCATATGTTCATACTCAAAATGGATTGGCAGAATCCTTGATTAAACATATCCAAATCATTGCCCGCACTCTATTATTGAGAACGAATCTCAACGATATAGCATGAGGTATTGCAGTTTTGCATGCGGCAGCCCTAATAAGATTGCGCTCCACTGCTAGTCTCTTACAATCTTCCCTTTAAATGGTTCTTGGTTATGAACATGATATTTCACATTTATGCACCTTTGGTTGTGTAGTACAGGTGCCTGTAACACCGCCAAAAAGAACGAAGATGGTCCCCAATGCCGTTTGGCCATTTATGTTGGGTTTAATTCATCGTCCATCATTAAGTTTTTGGAACCAACTACTGGTGATTTTTTTACCGTCAGATTCACAGATTGTCATTTCAATGGGACTATGTTTCCATCAATTGAGACATCTAAAATTGACATGGCTGCGAAAAAAAAAACCAGTTAAGGTTTTTTCATGGAATGAGAAAAATTTATCTCAATTAGACCCAAGAACTCCTGAGTGTAAAAACGAGATGCAGCGCATAATCCATTTATAGGCTATGGCCAATAGACTTCTTGACGCATTTAATGATGCTACTAAGGTAACAAAGTCTCATATTGCAGCTGCAAATGCTCCAACTAGGATAGTTGTTCCCGAAGGACAAGCTAAAAAGGATCAAAATCCCCCACACTTGGAACGCGGTAGATCGATAGGATCGAAAGACATTGTTCCTCGAAAACGAAAGGGGAAAGAATTATGAATCTACTCCAGAATAGCCTGGTGTTATGCTTGCTCCCAAAGAGCTTATTACCCTTGAAGAGGCACAAACCTATGAAAAGATCACCATCCTGGGAATACTGAGAATTCCATTACATATTATAATAAGATTTGGGATAGGAATGAAATCATCATTGATGATGCTTTTGCATTCTCAGTTGCTCATAAAATTATGGATGATGATTGTGAGCCGCAATCTATTATTGAATGCCGTCAAAGGCAAGATTGGTCTAAATGAGAGGAAGCAATTAAGGCTAAATTAGCTTCCCTAGCCAAACGAGAGGTTTTTGGACTTATAACTCGCATCCCTGATAATGTAAAGCCTGTTGGATATAAATGGGTATTTGTCCGGAAACGAAATGAGAAAAACGAAGTTGTCAGGTATAAAGCTCGACTCTTTGCCCAAGGATTCTCCCAGAGACCTGGGATTTATTATGATGAGATATATTCACCTATGATGGATATGATTACATTTTGTTTTCTCATTAGCCTAGTACTATTTGAAAGATTGGAAATGCGTCTTATGGACGTTGTTACGGCATATCTATGTGGCTCATTAGACTCGGATATTGATATGAAAATTCCCGAGGGATTCAAAATGCCTGATGCATGCACTCCCCGCAACTTATTATCAATAAAATTGCAAAGATCTTTGTACGGTTTAAAGTAATCCAGTCGCATGTGGTATCAACGCCTAAGTGAGTACCTAATTAAGGAAAGGTACAAGAATGATCCTATCTGCTCATGCGTGTTTATTAAGAAATCAGAAACCGAATTTGCTATTGTAGTAGTTTATGTCGACGATATAAATTTAAATGGAACTCCAGAAGAGTTAGCCAAAACTGCTGAGTATTTGAAAAGGGAATTTGAAGTTAAAGATTTGGATAAAACCAAACTTTGTCTTAGTCTAGAGCTTGAGCATAAAGCAAATGGAATAATTGTCCATCAATCAGCATACATTGAAAGATTACTTAAATGCTTCAACATGGACAAAGCTCACTCATTAAGCATCCCTATGGTTGTAAGGTCTCTAGATCCCAATAAGGATCCATTTCGTCCTAGAGAATCTGATGAAGAAATACTTGGACTTGAAGTACCATATCTCAATGCAATTGGGGCTTTGATGTACTTGGCACAATGTACGAGACTAGATATTGCTTTTGTGGTAAATTTATTGGCACGTTTTAGTTCTGAGCCAACTCGGAGACACTATAATGGAGTTAAACATATTTTTCGTTATCTCCGAGGAACCATAGATTTGGGATTATATTATTCCAAAGATTCCACTACCTCTGGTTTAATTGGATATACTGATGCTGGATATAAATCTAATCCACATAAAGGTCACTCTCAAACCGGTTATTTATCTTGTTATAACGGCACTGCCATTTCTTGGCGTTCTACGAAGCAATCACTAGTAGCTACATCTTTCAGCCACTTTGAGATTATTGCTTTATATGAAGCTAGAAGAGAGTGTGTTTGGTTAAGATCCGTTATAACACATATTCACAATTCTTGTTGTTTAACACTGGTTACAAATTCTCCCACTATAATTTATGAAATAATGTTGCTTGTGTTGCACAAGTTAGGGGAGGATATATCAAAGGTGATAGGACCAAGCATATCTCGTCGAAATTTTTCTATACTCACGAACTCCAAGAAAGTTGACAAATTGATGTTAAGCAGATTCAATCCATCTTGGAGATCTTTTTACCAAATAATTGCCAATGTCAACTTTTGAAAAAATAGTATATGGCATTGGTATGTGGCGAGTTCATAAGATGCAAGATTGACTAGCCCCAACAGTGGCTATATAGCTCAAATTGAGGGGGAGATATTATGAATTATGCATTGCACTCTTTTTCTTTTTGTCCGGTTTTTTCCTACAGGGTTTTTCCAGCTTAAAGTTTTAACGAGGCAATTAACACATCTACAAAAGGGAGAGATCTTAAAATTTGTGTTGTGTACTCTTTTTCCCTTTTGTCCGGTTTTTGTCCCACTAGGTTTTTCCGGCTTAAGGTTTTTAATGAGGCAGTATCATTCAATGCACATTCATAATATAATGAATACAATGAATATTCAAAGGGGAGTGTTATGAAATACATGAATGAATATTCATTATATTCAATGTACCTATTATGATATATTTGTAACCTACATTCTACGTACAATCTCCAATGAATGTTCATCTCCCTATTCAATGTATGCATTCAATGCATTGACATTAATGATATGTGCATTCTTATTTTCTTATAAATAGGAGTTTAGTTTTGGTCATTGTGTAAGAGATCAGAACATAATGAAAAGAGAAAATATATATCTTTGGTGTTTATCTGTATTCTCTATTTAATCTCTATTCTCTCTATTATATACTTGCAATGTAATATTTTACAACAATATATTATTTTTATCTTAAACATATAAAGTCAACAACCACACCAAAGCACCCTAGAGATTTCTTGTTTGAATAATTAATTACTCGATTCCTGTTAAACATTAAAATAGTTGCCCTAGAGAGATTAGTCGATGCCATATGTGCCTTCTCTACCTACTCCTGCTCATTCGAGATTTTAATTAATTACCTTGCTATGCCTGTCATGATGCTACATACAGAGCATGTTTTGGCATAACAATGGAGTACTAAAGCGTGGATCAAGCGGAGTCCCAATTAGGTTACAAGTGGGAAGGCAAGGTCTCTACTACAGTCGCAAAGGCCAGTGCAGACTAGATATGGCCACTCTTCGCGGACTTCTTCAATCTCCACAAATGGCTCCCAGGCCTATCTGATGGCCACGGCTTCCATGGCAGGAATGGCGAGCCCGGTTGTGTGCAGTACCGCACCGACTTCTCCCTTTCGTCCGAAGGTACAAGCGACGCAAGTGAGAACCACCCCATCCGCTGGTCCAAGGAGCAGTTGATCAGTATAGATTTGATCGAACGAAGCTTGAGCTATGAGATGGTGGACTCCAACATCGGGTTCATTTCATACGTGTCGACGGTCAGGGTTGTCCCTAGCAACGGAGTCGGCGAAGGTGGGTGCACGATTGAGTGGTCGGTTGCCGTCGACCCAGTGGAAGGTTAGGTGGTGGAGTATTTAGTAGGGAAATATGAGGTGGGGTTACAAGGCATGGCTAAGAAGACGGAGGATTCACTGGGGAATTAAATAAGCCGACAATTTTGACTTTGCTTTTTGTGTTTAATTCTATATATCCGGGTTTCTATAGTGTCCTTGGCTACTGTTTAATTTTTCTCCTCTTTACTTTTTTTTCCATCACATGAGTCGTCGTAATTAAAAAGGCAATCATTAATGAAAGAGACGTGCGGTGTTCGTTCACTCGGGCTTGTACTTTAGCGAACGAAAATTACCTAATCAGCCTTAATTTGTTGTATAATATCAATTTAATCTTAAAATTTTTAATTTTTATCAATTTAATTCTAAATTTTTACACCAAATTACAATATAGTCCTTCAAATCAATTTTATCCTGAAATCGCTGAAGTGACAATTCAGTCATTGTCGGCCATCCTACGTGACACACCGTCAGGTGACCGATTTTATGAAAAAAATTAATCGGAATGACTACATTAAAATTTTATGTAGAGATTTATGATTAAATTGATAAAATAAAAAAGTTTAAGACTGAATTAGCATACGTAAGATTGATTGGATAAGTTCCACATCTTACGAAATAGTGCATAAAAAATTCTAACATTTGTAGAAATTGTGCAATTAAGTTCTTTTATCAGTAGGGGTGAGCATTGGTCCAGGATCGACCTTGGACCAGCCTATTTCGGTCAGTCCTAGTTCGGTTCCTAGGCAATTGGGCTAGTCCTTGGTCTTAGGATTCCTAAATCTTGCATTGTGTGGGTTGATCCTTGGTCCAAGGACTTTACGGTTGATCCACTCCGGCTAATATTGTATTATATATTTTTGTTTACTCTAAACCCTACCTTAGCGCCTCCGCCTCTATTCTTTCTTATGCGATTCTGCCATGTAAAATTTTAAATTAGGAAGTAGAAGCCCAATAACCTAACCTTGATTTGATCCAAAAAAAAAAAAAAAATGGAAACCCTCTTCCTCGCCTCGCTTTGTTTGCTTGCCGCTTACCTAGGAAACCCTCTTTCTCACCTTGCTCTACTCGCTTGCTGCTCGCCTTTGTTTGCTTGCCTCGGCCTCGCTTGCCCGGCTTGCCACTTGCCTCACTCGTCACTCCCTCTGTTCGCTCACCTTGCAGGTATTAAATCACATCCTCACTTTGCTGTGTTTGTCATTCATTTGATTAGATAAGTGTGTTCGACCAAAAAAAAAAAAACAAAGAATAAATAAGTGTGGTTTTT
Source organism: Syzygium aromaticum (assembly GCA_024500025.1). Classification (NCBI taxonomy): domain Eukaryota; kingdom Viridiplantae; phylum Streptophyta; class Magnoliopsida; order Myrtales; family Myrtaceae; genus Syzygium; species Syzygium aromaticum. The sequence continues at coordinate 27,145,567 of CM044887.1, read as the reverse complement.
GGATGTGAGGGCTTCGGCAATTACTAATTTCACATTGGTGTTTAAGTGAACTTGATGAATTTAAAATAGCATGTCAACTGAAGTGAAGGGATATCATGAGATGAGTTTGATGATGGAATCGCCGGGCCATGGATCCGTAGAAGACTTAAAAGAGTTGACCAAGGTATCTACTAATGATCCTTGAAGTTGAGTGAATATAAGTGGTAAGATGTTCTATCAATTGCACTGATAGTATTTTCAGTTTAATACTTTTGTTAAGTATTAATTATGTGTGTTGTTTATTTTGTTTTCAAGTGTTCAAAAGTTGAAGCGATCTTTTAAAAATAAGTTGTGTAATTTATGGTTTATATTATGTATTTTGAACTTTTTATGTTTCAATTATATTTCCCGTGTTCGTTTTGTATGGTTTGTTGCTTTTAGCAAATATAGTTTTTGTTGTTATCTTATTTTAAATTTATGTTTAATACGTACCGGTATTCATAGTTTGGCTACTCAATATTACATTGTTGATGGATATGAAATTTGAAAGAGATGTTTGTCCTTTCAAGGAATACAAAAAATGAAACAAAAGAATAATCGATTAGTCCCGAGTTGACTTTGGAAGCAGATTGGACTCATATTGGTCCCAGGCTTAATAGGGTCGGTTCCCGGTCTTAGAAATTGGGGACCAACACTGGACAAGTAAGGTCGGATTAGTCTCAGAATTAGGTGCTAGATCGGCTCAATCCGGACCATACTCACCCTTATTTATCAGTGCTTTGTGATTAAAATATTTTACATGACTTATTCAATCGTCTCTCTGTACTGCATGTTACATGACTTATTTTGCTTCATTTTATCATTAATTTTGCCTTTTCTTTTCCCCTCTTCCTTCTCCTTCTTCCCTGGTCAGCTGGAACAGAGTCACCATCACCGCGGGTCGCCGCCGCCAGCCACCATAGACGGGCCTCCATCAACTACAGCCACCACCACATGTGTCAGCCCTCTCGTCGGGTCTCCTCGTAGCCATCGAAGAACACTCTTATAAATCGTTTAGACATCTGTAAATGGGTTCGAGGAAATTCAGGTGTTATGATATTAATCTGGAGAAGGAAGAATGGAACTTCTTCAAAATCGAACTCCTATAAATCGAAACAAAAGCAAACATTTGGGAGGACAAAGCTAAAATCTATCTCGATTATGTGGTGAGGCGATTATGATGGAAACATGTCGTGAAGCTCTGTTCGTGTTCCACCTCTTCTCCTCCAAGTTTACGATACCATTTTTGCATTAAGTAACTACCCAGAAACCCATTTACAGTTGTCTCAATCTGCAAGTTTCGATTTGCGTGTCAAAATGAAGTTAATCCTGACAATAAAATGAAGACTTCGCCGATGCACGAACTCGTCGGAAATTGAAATTGACATTGTTTTGCGCCCCCATATTTGTTTTCTTTCTTCACCGACTTTACATTGGACTCTGGACATAGCACCATTTTTATAAAATTTTGCCTTCGTTTGATTGTGCTTCTAATTGATGGAGCCGGAGATAATTACTTCCTTCGAGATATGTTTAATTTTTTTTATTACTAAGTTAATAATATAGTACACTGTTAGGTCGATGGAGAATGACATCATGCTGTACATAAGCTTCCACTAATGAGTAAAAAGAATATTTTAGTCAGAAAAGCAAATTCTACCGCGGCCTCCCATGTCCCCACAGTTTCCAAATATTGCAAAATTGTAAAATCACGAAAAGATTTGGCCATTGAAATGTTGTTTTCTGTGTAAGATAAAATAGCTTCGAGCAATAGTTAACTAGAAAAAGATAAGAAGACTCGGCTAATAATAGTTGCGAAGCAAATTAGAGATCTTCTGTGGATAAAATAAATTTCCCGATAGATATTAAGTTGTTGACATGTAAACAGCTAAGATCTAAAAATGATAGACAATTTCCTAAATCTACTTACTCACTTTAACCATCTTACTCATTGCAACTTTTTTTTAAAAAAAAATTCTAAATATGTTGTAAACCAAGAGAAAGGGATCTACCTACCACAAGTTTGGGCTTTATCTAATAGATGTCTCCATCTTTGCCATAAACCCAACAACTCTCTCTCTCTCTCTCTCAATGGCAGAAGAAACCCAACAACGATGGGAAGGCAAGGCCATTGCTGAGCTGAAATGGCCAACGCCAGACCAAGTGTGGCCATTCTTGGCGGATTTTTGCAACCTCCACAAGTTTCTTCCCACCATCGACACGTGCCACCGAGTCGAGGGCGTCCAGGGCCAGCCCGGCCTTGTCAGGTACTGCGCCTCTACCGCGTCCGGTGACGACTCGGACCCAACGAAGATCAAGTGGGCCAACGAGAGGCTCCTCATGATGGACTCCAGCGAGAAGTGCTTCAGCTATAAGGTCTTGGACAACAATGTTGGGTTCAAGAGCTATGTTGCCACAGTTCGAGTGATGCCCGTGAATGGTGGGGACGGTAAGATGGGTGGGTGCATGATTGAGTGGTCTTTTGTGTCTGATCCAATTGAGGGTTGGGAGCTCCAAGATTTGATCTCTTACATTGATTTTTGCCTCCAATCTATGGCCAAGAAGATAGAAAGTGCAGTTAAAGAATCTAGTAGGTGAAGGGAGAAAGATGTGATCTCTCTTGTTGATATGTTATGTATGCTTTAAATGATTTCAAAATGATCGTGTTTGATCTATTATGTTCGGGCTTTGCATTTCTTGGAGATCTAATTTCAGCATGATTTACTTCTTGGAGATCTAATCTCAGCTTGAATGACCTTTTTCTTTACTTTATCTTCCTTTCTGACTGTTAGTTTGAGAATTAATTATCTTCTATTTTTTCAATTAATTATGTAGGTTTATTACTTGTCAAGTTTCTATACGTTGATTTTTTTTTCTTTTTATAATACATTGATTAGGTTAATATGTATAGAGGTGGCGGCTAGCCCTTCCTTTTCGAAAAATCCTCTGCCAACCTGATGAAGCGATTTGGATCCCATGTGCTCACAGTAAGCGTGAATTCCCGTGTTCCGTTGTTATATTTCGTACTAAAAATTTAAATTGTCTGGAAAATAGATCCATAACACACACTTATATATATGAAAGCTCTCAATAAACTGAAATAACCTCTTAATTAGTGGAAGCAATGCATGGAAAAACAACAGCAAGAAAATTAATTCGACATACAAATTTCAATTTGCTCGTGTGACATGCTCACTGGCTTGTCACCTCGGCTTGAACTCTTCTCTCAAGAGTAAAGACCCTGTTGAAATACACGTGCAAAAAACAAATACAGAATACATGATTTACGTGGTTCGATCATAAGGTGATCTACGTCCACGGGCGGGGTAAATTAAGATTCCACTATAATCAAAGAGAGTACAATTTTCAGAAGTCAAAACAACGATTTGACAAAACCTCACGGCTCACCAAGCCCTCAGAAAATAAAATTCTCTCTCTATTTTATGAGAAAACTTAGCCGCGGTATAAATAGGGCTTCTTAGAAAAAAAGAGGTGTGCTAGAATGAGAGTCAAAAGTGAGTCATTTGATCATTGCATTTAATCCTCGTTCAAACATCAAAACGCCCTCCCTCTTACCCATGCCCATGAGCATCGTCACCTCAATTCCTTTTTCGGGGTCCGTAACTGATTCATGATCGATTGCCCTGTCATGGAGATGGCGAGGATAGATATCTTGACAGTCCATTTTAGTATTCCTTGGCTTAGCTTCGCGATCCTTTTTCACTTGTTTGCGTTGCTTTCCATTTCCGCCATTGGGGTCGACCCACCTGAAAAATGCTCAGATGGGTGCAAGAATTTCGCTGAGATCAAAGTTATGAGGAGATCGCGGAAAAATTCAAGGATAAAAAGAAAAAAAAAAGGAGAAATCCTCCAAATTTTTCGCTAAATCTAAAGCAGTCTCACCTGGAAGAATGCCTCGGCATTGAGTACCGCAACGAGGAGATTAATTCAACAACTGAATTAAAGAGACGGTATAGGCAGCAGGAGGGCGTACAGGAAGGGACTAGGGCTGCCTCCTTTTATAAATCCATGCCTGAAGCAAAAGTCATTGAAAAATTCTCAATTTGTCTTTTTTGCTTTGTTATCATGTATTATTCGTATTTCATGATTGTCCAATAGGAGTGTTAATGGGTCGAGTCGGGTCGGGCTTTCATGATATCCTACTCAATCCTAAATCTATAGAATTGTGCTTGACCTGCCCAGATCCATCCCGAGACCCTGTTCACTGTCCGAGGCAGACGAGAAAACCAATAGAATTATCCATCATCTTCCGCCTTCTTGGGAGATTTTAGCCGAGAAGGTCGTCGGGGGTCTTTATTCGGAGTCATTCTTTTACCGAAAAAAAAATAAGTAGCTCTCGTGCTGTGAATGTCAAGTCAAACGTACAATTCGTAAAAATACTAGAAGACCTTTTTCTGTTCACTCTTGTTCTTAGTTAACGCATTACATCGCATGGACCCACTTTCTAGGTGATAGGATAATTGCACAATCAAACGAATTCTTTTCGGGTGCATTTGTTTTGGCCATAGAATCAACAATTAAAAACGATTGTCTATATTGCTTAAAAAAATGAATCGGCAAAAAATATTTACATGTGATATGTTTCGACATAAATTGTTATAGAGTGAAAAGATTTTTCGTTAGAGGTAACAATTCCAAGTGATATAGACAATTATTTTTAGGAAAGTATGTTATATTGTTCCGTGATGCATGATCATGTTAGTATGAACACGGATTAGTCCATCCACAACTACCTTACCTTCTCCATGGAATTTGACCAAACATGATCACAAACCTTACAAAACAAATGTAGAAAGGTACGACACATTTTCTAACCTAAAATTTTATTTCAAAAGATTGAGTTATCGCACTAGTTGGTGTTACTCTGATCGCATGCTTTAGTCCGATTAATCAATCCCACTTAACACGGAATTTCCCCTTGTAAAGTCCTACCCTAACATGTTAAGATTTTTCTTACACACACTTCCATTTTCTAAATTGCTACACATAAGTCTCATATGTGAACCTAAATGTAAGTACTCAGAACAAGAGCAGGGATGTGAGTCAAATGCTGCTAAATGTTATTAGGAAAATTGTGTAGTCTTGATTGGAGCTTCTACATACTTCTATGTTCTGTATATATCAAAGTGATTGGATGATGAGGGCCTTTAAGAGCTTTTCAATACCTAGACCTGTTAAACGGGCTTAGACAATACCTTAGGCTTTCCTTATCATCCGGGTCTGAATTAGAGAGGAGTTATATGTTTTAGACTTTTCAAGCCACCTAACACCCCTAATAGTGCATAAATTCTAATTTAATCAATATATTACGGTCTATTTTTTGTGTATTTGAACACTAGACATGAGATTAATTTAATTAAAAAATTCATTGCAACACCCAAATATCCCAAATCCTTTCTAAACTAAAATGAAATCCAAACAAATTTCATTCAAGTGCAAGAGAACACAACGCAATTCACAAACCTTGCACGAACCTTGCACGGACCTTGCATGATTTTTGCACAATCCTTGCACAGACCTTGCACGGATCTTGCACGATCTTTGCTCCTTGCACGGATATATCTTTTCTCAAATGTTGTTCATCGGTTGCAAGTTTGTAGCTGCATCAGACCTTGTGCCTATTGTCCTTTTAGACATTCCTTGGCCATCCAAGGAAGGAGTTCTCGAGGATGGTGATCATGGAGTCGTACATAGATGACCTGGTCGACCCAGCTAGGTATTGACAATACCATTTATTTTTTCTTCCAAACAAACTTTTATTTATCTATAGCTATTTCTATTCTTTCTTTGCTCCTAACCCTAAAACTACTTTGTGTATGCATTATTTTACTATAATTAGATGGACCGAATAGAAAAGATGAGTATTGATGATGTTCTCTGGAGGACTTCTAATGATGTTAATTGTCTTCCAAACTCACATTTCTATGTATTCTTATTTTCCAAATGAACTCAAATAAATAGAAACTACAAAAAACTGAACGAGGGTGCTTGAGAATTTCTTAATCAGATGTTTATTTTCCTCAAAATCTAGACTTTATTTTTTATTCTCACATTTGATTGAACCTCAGTTTTTATCTAAGCTTATGGTTAGAAAAGTGCATCATTAACGAAATTTAATTGATTAAGTGTGCATTGTTATTGATTAATACAAGTGGATTCGAAATGTTGACATGGTCATTGCAATTTCACTTTTTAAGATTGGTTAAAAAGTTACTAATCTCAACGTTGATGAAATAAAATATCACTATATATCACCCGAGTATATTACATGATTGTTATTTTCAGTGATGTTTGAGTATCTCATGGTGCTCTGTATTTATGTTATTTTAAATTCTTCATGTAATTTGCCGAGTGATTTATTCTTCTTTTGAAATGAATTCTCATATAAAAGGTCGGAATGAATAAAATTGAATTGGTCTGCTGCATCCGCAATGTCTAGATTTTAGTACCAAAATAATTGATGGTGATGTGGAAACAAAAAAGACTACCTAATCTCTCGATCCATTAGCCAAAAATCAATGCCGCAACTTCTAGAAATTCTCTTTTTTTAATTCCGAACACACGGAAAGTAAGGCCATATACTTTTCGTGGTACGTCAAAGTGTTTGCAGCTCGACCACGAGTGACAAAACCATAACCGGTTCGATCTCAATAAATTCACATGTCTGATTTGGACAACGGAAATTGCGGTTGGTTTTCCCCAAATTTTTTAAACAAGAAAATCTGAAATACGCATGGGAGAAGAAGAACACGTGGAGAAATTCCCAGCTAGGGTTCATATTACAGAGTCAACGCCCAACGTCAATAAATGTGGCAACTTCCGATCCTACAAATTAGAGCTCAATTAGCAAAAAACCGCGTGGGCATGTGAGTAGCACGACTTGCTTTTGGTCGGTTTTAAAAATTAATTTGGTTTAATATGTACACTTGATCCCGGCTATGCTTGACCTATACCTTATACTTGTCTGACGATTTTAGTTTTACAAGTGGCAGCTTTTTCATTAATGCTTGATCTTATGTTCTGGTCATTTCGCGAAAAATATTATGTTTTTAGAAAATATTTTCAAAGAAGCCATTTTCCTAAAACATGGCATAATTTTCCGGTATTTGACTGAAATCTAAAAAAGTCTTGGAAAATATTTTCCGCTGTTTGGTATGAAAAAGATTTTCTTCCTTGCTATATTTTTATATTTTTATATTTTTTTTCCTTCTTCTTCTTCCTCGGCCGGTTGTCGGCCACTGCAGCGGCCGGCAACCGACCATAGGCTAGGTCAAGCTTCTCTTGATCCGGCGAGGCCGAGCTCACCCTAGGCCAGTTGGGCGAGCTTGGGCCTTGCCCAATTCGGTGAGCTAGCCAAGGCTCTGGCGAGGCTCGAGCCTCGCCCAGCTCGTCAGATCTGGTGAGGTCTGAGTTTGTCGGCCTCAAGCGAGCTCGGCCTCGTTGGAATCTAGCGAGCTCAAGCCTCGTCGGCCTGTGGTGAGGCTCAAGCTCGCCTATGGCCGGTTGCTAGCTGCCACCGTGGCTAGCGATCGGCTGAGGAAGAAGAAGAAGGAAAAAAAAAGGAAAAAAAAAAAAGAAAAGACAAAAATAATAAAAATAAAAAGATAATTAAAAATAATAAAAATTAGAATTTTAAAAAAAGAAAATAAAAATAATTGTAATGAATGATGAAAGAAGGAGGGGGAAAATGTTTTCCTCTTTTCAAAAAGTGGAAAACATTTTTCCTCACTTTTAAATGTGTTTTGTTCATCGAGGGAAAATATTTTCCATGATTAGTTTATTATCCGTGAAACGAACACCGGAAAACCCGGAAAATATTTTCCTGGAAGTTATTTTCCGTTAAACGAACAGAGCCTTAATTTGCATTTAAATTTCCATTCAGCAATGCTGATAGGATCATGCGATACAATGAGGGTGAGATGCTATTATTACCTGTTAAAACGTCCATGGTATACCATCCTGGAGGATTAAACATGAATATTTTATGATCATTGCAATACCACAATTAATGTAATTAACCATCGGAACACATGACGCTTGCTAACTTGATACATACCAAGTGAAGATAAAAACAATTGAAAATAACCAAAAGTGAATCTTCTAATTTCTTGAATATGCATCCGCACACGAAGTGCAAGAAGACGGGACAATTTGAATGGGACTAAAATTTTATACTTGTCATAGTGGAGAAAGGTAAATAGATTGTGGAAATTGAAATGAAGCTAAAAATCGAAGTCATGTTAAGGCTCCTTTTGTTTTGCAGAAAACATTTTTCTTATTTTTCAGTGTTTGGTTCGCTTAGGAAAATGAGTCAACAAAAAACCTATATTTAAATTTAGAAAATGATTTTTTCTTTGGAAAATTGGCGCTTTAACTCGAAATTATATACTTGGGCATGGAAACCCCAACATTAGTTTCCGGGTCCCTGGGCCCCGACGAGATCTCCAATGCTAGGCCTAAGTCCATCGAGACTAGGCTCGAGCACCCGATGCCCACACCTGTGTCCATCGAGGCCTAGCCTAAAGCTTCGATGCCCATGCCCGATGCCATGGCACTTGAGCTCGGGGGCATAAAAACCTCGATGCTTGAGCTCTGGTCCTCAGCACTTAGGCCCAACTCCACGAAAGCCCTGCTCGGGTCTTCGGCACTTAGGCTTAGGTCTTTAGTTAAAGAAACGTTCATTGTAATAAAATATTTTAAAAAATCAATTTTTTTAATTTTTAATTTTTTTTCTTTTCTTTCTTTTTCTTTTTGCTTCTTCCTTTGCCGATTTCCAACTAGGCAATGCCTAATGATGTGCCACTGGTGTGGCACAAGCTCAATTTCGCCAGCCTCGAGTGAGGCTTCATCTCATTAGATCCAGTGAGGTTGAGCTTGGCTGAGGCTCGAGTCTCAACCGAGGTTGGTAGAGGTTGGCGATAGCCTACAAGCCCTTGCTAGTCGCAGTGAGGATCGCGGCCCTTGCCTAGCTATGAATGAGGGCCGTGAGCGTTCACCCAGTGACCGACGAGGGCTAATAGTCCTTGCCCAGCTTTACGCGAGGGTCGTAAGCCCTCGCTAGCCACTAGATGAGGGCTCGCGACTCTTGTTAACAACTGGTCGAGGGTTACAACCCTCACTATGGGTAGAGAGGGTCGCAGCCCTCGTTCGCGGCCTGCAAGTCCTCGCCGAGAGAATGATAAGGGTCTCCCGGCCTCTACTGCTAGCTGATTACCCCCTGCCATCCCTTAACAATTCAAAAAAAGAAAAAAGAAAAGAAAAAATTGATTAAAAAAATCAATTATTTAAGTGCCATATTGGAGTAAAATTGATCACTTGAGTGCCACTTTTGGCAAATAGTCATACGTGAATTTTTTTTTGAAAAAAATCAATCACTCGAAGGCCCTGGGCAAGGCTGTCTCACCTGCGACTAGCAAGGGCCTTCGCGCCCTCACCCGCGGCTGGTGAGGCTGCCATGGCCTTGGGTGAGGCCATTGCAGTCTTGCCAGCCACCTAAGGCCATGGTGGCCTCATCGGCTGCAAGCTAGGGCATGAAGGTCCTCACTAGATTTGGGTGAGGCCGCCTCGCCCGAACGACTAGTAGGGTCGTGAAGGCCCTCCCTAGATCTAGTGACGACCTTCTCACCCTCGCCCACGGCCTGTGAGACTCCAATGGCCTCGCCCAGGGCCATGGCGGCCTCATCAACTGTGAGCAAGGATGCGAAGGTCCTAGCCAGATGTGGGAGAGGTTTAGCGGTGGATTTTCCAGTTAGGCAAATTGTCGATGGCACTTAAGTGATTGATTTTTCAAATTTGTGAAACTTAAGTGATCAATTTTTAAATTTGTGATGCTTAAATGAGCAAAAAAAATTACAAAAATTATCCACATCGGCACTGGTAGTGTCACGTAAGATGACTGGCATCCACGTCAGATTTTCTAACAAGGCAAATTGCTGATGGCATTTAAGTAATCAATTTTTCAAATTTGTTGCACTTAAGTGTCTATTTGCATATTTAACATAATAATCAACTTGAACGAAAAAAAAATGAACAATTTAAATATCCAATTACACCAAAGTAAAAGTGTTTAGGGACTTGATTACACATTTTGCAAAATGTTAAGGACCAAGATATTTTCTTTCGTTTTTCAAATGTTGTGAAAATGGTGGAAATTATGGAGGTGGAGGTGTGGGATATTGTAGGAAAGCCTATGTTTTTACAAAAGTGGCATCCCCTTATTAGATTAGAGAGAGCGAATATCACTTTTGTACATGTTTCGGTACGTCTTTATAATGTACCTCATGTTTTTTGGACCAAAATAGGTTTGAGTTATGTTTGTAGTGTTCTTGGAAGACCTTTATATTTCGACTCGGCCACTGAATAAAAAAGGCAGCTATCCTTTGTGAAGGCATGTGTCCTCATAGACGTAGATAGCACATTCCCAGAAACATTAGATATCGACATGGTTAATGGTGAAATGTTTTAGGCTAAGGTGCAATATAGCTGGGTACCTTTGAGATGTAATAAATGCAATTGCTTCGGTCACAAAAATTGTACTGGTATAAGCAAAGAAATTTGGGTTTCTAAGAAATCTATAACCTCTCCTAACCCGCTCTCAGGCCATCAAGAGCCGATAGTAAACAAAGATGTTGCACGGGTAACCTCTAGCCTACCTAGGCCATTTTCCACTCTGAAAAAAACCCTTAACTCCTCAATTACCCAGTCGAATGCCTCTACCGCTAACCAGTCTGATCCTTCTTCCTCACAATTTACACCAATTGGTAGCAAGGAAAAGGGTCAAATAGCAAATACAAAAGTGCCCCTAACTTGGTGTCTTCTGATAATAGATTTGCTCTTTTGGAAGTGGTGGATGCTTCAAATTGTCTCTTGGACACACTGGGGGTTTAGGGGGATGTAACGGAGCCTCCTGATATATAAATATTGTCTCTTGGAATGTGAGGGGCCTTAATCGCAGCCCCAAAAAAAGGGAACTAGTAGATTTTGCTCTATCTCATGATCCCTAGTTTCTCGTTTTGATTGAGCACAAAATAAAAGAAGAGAGCGCTAATTTTGTCGTTGATAGTAGTTTTCAAGGCTGGAAATATACTCATAACTACACATGCAGCAACCTAGGTAGAATACGGATCTTATGGAAACCGTCCAATCTTAGTCTAACTATGTTGGAAGTTTTTGCTCAAGTCATACATTATCTCATTGAAAAACCTGGGGTAGAACCTTTTTTTGCATCTGCCATCTATGGGTACAACATTGAAGTTGAATGAGGGTTCCTATGGAGCAACATATCAACTTTTTCTACAAGACATACTAGGAATCGGCCCAAGTTGTTAATAGGGGATTTTAATGAAACAAGGGACTTAAGTGAAAGAATTGGCTCCTTCGTTTGTTGGGCTTCTGGCATGGAGAAACTAAACACTATAATTGAGGAACTTGTGCCGATTGAACCTCCATCTACAGGCCCTTTCTTCACATGGACAAGCAAAAGCCCGAGGGATAATCTTAGAGTAAGCATAATTGATAGGGTCCTGATCAATGCTAAATGGCAGAATAATTATAATAACTATTCAGCTGAATTGTTGCTTCCAGGGGTCTCAGACCACTCCCCGTGTTTGGTACGACTTGACACCACCACATATAGGAGGAAGAAATCTTCTTTCAAATTCTTTAATTTCTAGACTGCTAGCCCTGATTTCCTACCTATGGTCTCTACTTGCTGGCAACAGGAAGTAAGAGGATAAAAAATGTTCATAGTGTTGCAAAAGCTTAAAACATTGAAACGGTAACTCAAGAACCTCAATAGATCTCAGTTTGGTGACTTATACTCAAAGGTAAAGCAGGCTAATGAGAGACTAAAGCAACTTCAACAAGAGCTTGCCATTGACCCTTTTAATCCTATCACTCGAGCTGCAGATTAGACACAACCGAAGGAGTTACTTGCTCTTAGTAAACATGAAGAAGTCTTGCTCAAATAGAAATCTAGAAATTTATGGCTCAAGGAGGGTGACAACAATAGTAGTATCTTCTTTGCCTCCATGATGCGGAGAAGTGCTTAGAACAATATCAATCATCTCAAACTCGAGGATGGCTCTATTATTACCGAGGAGGGTGCTCTTAAAATCACAATTATATCCTATTATCATCACCTTATTGGTAACTCCAATCATGCAAGTATTCCATATGAGAGATATGCTTCTTTATTCCATGAAGATGTCAATGCTCTTATCACCTTTTCTGCACTTCAGAGATTAGATATCCTCCGAGTCTTAAAGGGTTTCAACGACTTTAAAGCTCTAGGTCTAGATGGATTTCATAGTATATTCTGTAAATGCACTTGGCCCATAATAGGGCAGGACATCGAAGATGCCATCATGGAATTCTTCTCATCAAGAAGAATGTTGAAATCTATAAATTTGACTTTGATTTCCCTTGTACCAAAGGTCCAAAATCCATCTTACCTCAAGGAGTTCAGGCCCATCTCTTGCTGTAATATCCTATACAAGATCATATCTAAGCTATTCGCCGAGCAAATTAGTTGTGTGCTTCCATCAATCGTTGGCCTTAACCAAATTGCTTTCATCACCGGGCTACAAATCGCAGAGAATATTCTATTGTGCCAATATCTCTTGTACAACTACCATAAGGGAGACAAACGTAAACATGTGGCGATAAAGATTGATCTCATGAAGGCTTATGACATGGTAAAATGGGATGCAGTTTTTGGGGTTCTTAAAGCTATAAATACACCACAATACTTGATTGATTTGATATCCGAGTGCATTACTACACTGAGGTTCTCAGTGAACTTCGATGGCAAACAGGTCGGCTATTTTAATAGTACTAATGGACTATGCCGAGGTGATCCTCTTTCGTTGTACTTGTTTGTCCTTGTCATGGAACTTCTCAATCGAATTATTAGTGTGAAAGTCGCTGCCTTTGCTTTCAAGTATCACTAGCGCTGTAAAACATATTGGATTATTCACTTATGCTTTGCAGACGATTTGTTCTTATTTGCTCATAGAGATGTAGATTTCGTCCTTTGCCTTATGGATGCCCTCGGCGAATTTGCAGTTCTCACTGGACTGAGGTTTAACCTTGACAAATGTCAAATCTTTTTCTCTGGGTTAAATAAAGATGAAAAGCTCCTTGTTCTGGACTACACGCCTTTTTCCACAAGTACCCTACCTATTAGATACTTGGGTATTCTCCTTGTTACAAGAAGACTTACTCACATAGACTGTGAGAGTCTTACCGATAAGATCTTTAAGAAAATTGAAAGTGGGGGAATGAAGCATATGAGTTATGCAGGGCGTTTACAGTTAGCCAAATCGGTCATTATCTCCATTTGCACCTATTGGAAGCAAATGTTCTAACTCCCAAAGCAAATAATATATGAGGTTGAGAAGAGGATCTGTCAATTTCTATGGGCAGGTAAAATAACAAATCATGGATCGCACAAGGTGGCATGGTAGGTAGTTTGCTCACCTAAAAAGGAAGGAGGATTAGCATTGCTTGATCTGAAATTATGGAGCAAAGTATTATTAGCTGCATGCTATGGAACCTCATCAATCGTCCATCCTCTTCCCTTTGGAGTATATGGGTTCACAACACCAAATGCATATGCACTCTAATTATGCAGATCAATATTACGACTAGTATTGCTTGGAGTTGGCGATGTCTTCTTAAATTACAATATGTTTTAACCTTGGTTATTCATAGCTCAAGGTACTGTTGTCGAGAAATTTATTATAAACTCAAACATGCGGGACCGATTGTGGAGTGGTATGACCTAATCTGGATTAGCGGTATTAGCAAATACAATTTTATTGGTTGGCTCATTTGTAGAAACATACTACTGATGACAAAAATCGTCGTCCAATAGATGATCTCAATTGATATCTAGTGTAACTTCTACAAGGCCAGTATAGAAGACAGATCACATTTATTCGTCCAGTGTGAGTGGATAGACAGCTTATGGCGTAATATCCTTGCACAACAGGGGATTAGGCATCTTTTAGGAGGATGGAATAAGGAACTTCAATGGATAATTAAGACAACAAAGGGCAAAGATTTGGCCGCTAGAATTCTTAAGGTATCCTTTCTAGCAACCATTTATGGCATATGGATGGAGCGCAACCGAAGACGGTTTCAAAACAAATCAACTTATATCCATATTATTTTGGTCAACATATGTAAAAATGTAAAAGGTAGAGTGAAGCTCTACCAAACCATTAGACCTTCTTAGACAAATGTTGTATTGGCTACTATGTAGAGACTTCCCACCTCTATCTTCTCGAGCTATTAACACCATTTGTAATGCTGATGGATATCCTAAGCTGCTGTACTTCATTCACTCTTTAATAATGACAGTTTACACCAAAAATGAAGAAGAAGAAGATATTTTGTATAAACCATTTTCTAACAAGAGAAAGACATTCTTTGATATGGTTACGTGACATGAGGCTTAATACCTTGAAAAATCCTCAACTTTACCTCTAGTTTCAATTCTACCATGAACTCTTTTTTTGTCTCATAAAAGACCCTAAAACTTTTGGTCCAGTCCTAACTCGTCCCTAAATTTTTTCATCAAAAACCACCAACTTTAGGTCCAATCTTAATTCTACCATAAACCTTTTTATGTTTCTTAAAAAATCACTAATTTTAGGTCTGTTTCCTTTTACTTTAATCTTATATCTGCCATTATTAATATTCTGTTCAAAATTTCTCTTAGTGATGTGGCACTTCCACACCATTACTTTATTTTTTTTCCTCAAATTTCATATCCAAATAGACAACGTTTGGAGATAAACTTTCATGTCAGCCCAAAAGATGTCTTCTTGGATATGAAATTTGGGTAAACACCAAAGCAATTAGGGTGACCTTCTTTAATTGCTCTTACTTTTAAGAGAGTCTTCCCTCCATCTTGCTTATGGATCTTTGATTTTGCTCTTGGTAATCAATCTCTAGTGTTCGCATAAAAAAAAAAAAAAAATCAATCTCTATTGCTCGGGTGCCTTCCATTTCTCATGGCCAAAGAGCTCGCGCTTGGGACACTCAAATAGCTCGCGCTTGGAAGTTTTCCATCTCTTGGTTGTTAAGAGAAATTTTAGATAGAGTTAATGAGGGTAGATTTGAGGCTCCAGTAAAAGTTGGTAGTTTTTTATTAGACAAAAAATAATTTAGAGTATAGTTGGACTAGACCTAAAGTTAGGGGTTTTTTATGAGACAAAAAAAGGGGTTGAATTGGGACTGGACCAAAAGTTAAGGGTTTTTTATGAGACGACACGGGCATTGGAGAAAAGACGAGATTTAGAGTTAATGTCGAGTTGGGACCAATGGTCCCCGTTCAGCACGAATTCTCCTGAACCCCTACCTTGTGCAATGTTGGGATATTCAATTTTTATTTCAATTAACCCTAAAGATTCTATGTGAATTGGAAGTGGTTACTAATCAATTGAGGTACGGGAGTATACGTCACTGTCTACGCAACTAGAGATATGTGGTCGGGGATTTGATTGCACTATTTATCAAATTAGTGCCATTTCGGTACCTAAACTTGATTATTTGTCAACTAAGGTGTCCAAACCAAATTATGAATCCTACAGCTCTAGTCCGCTAAATGCACATGTAATTTTTGTGTTTATTATGACTTTAAATTGTAACCTAACCATTCGACAAAGAAAATGAATCACAACACAAAAATGATATAAAAGCAACATAACAAACAAACAAATCAAGAACCACTGTGAAAAGTGAATAAAAAGGTGAAGTGCAGTAAAATAACTCAATATATGTCGAGCAAAGAATACAACATGACCTCGTTAATAAGCCCCTAGACAAGGCAAAAAGACACTATAAGTGCCATAACTTGTGTACGGCGATCACTTTGGTACCATAACTTTTTTTCGGATCACTTTACCGTCAACATTTTTGAAAAATGATCACTTGAGTACTAATGCTGGCATGGCACGCCGGGAATCTGATATGGCTCTTTTTTATTGATATTCAATGCTGAGATGGTTGGCCGGAGCTGGCCGGAGAGTCCAGTCAGCTCTTATAGCGAAAACGACATCGTTCAACCTTTCTCCCCACAATATAGGAACCCTAAATCGACTAATTGGACATATTCCCCAATTGCAAACCTTAACCGGCCATATTATTTCCTTGTTTTCCTCGAAATTGATAGCTGAAGGTTGTAAATGGATGGCGGGAGCTTCACTAGCGACTCAAATTCGTTTGAACGAGGTGAAGAAGAAGGTCGGTTCTTCAGCTATTGTGGATTACCGAGTCCAAGAAGAACATCTTAGACTCGATTGAACTCCGGGAGAAGATTCCATGGATGCGCTAGGTATCAAGAAGGCTCGAAGTGCAAATTCTTCAAATGGGTTGATGTGAAATTTTCAAATCGAGCAACATAGGTGATAGTGAAGCTACTTGAAGCTCAACATCAACCTCCACCTACATTAATAGACGAGTTGGACAATGTCGACTCATTGCAAGCTGAAATGATGGTTTTAACATCTCTTGCCAACCATTTCAAGAAGGAAGTTCGAAGGATGAAAATCGAAAAAAAGTGTTATCGATTGTTGATTGTGTTATTGATATTTTTTATAGCCTATTTTATGGTCAAATGTAATGTCAGTGATGAGCAAAAGTTTCTTAGTCTATCATAATTTAAGATAGGCTTGTACTATGTACTTGTATTTGGCAATTTGTAGCTATGGTTGTGTTATTAGTTTGTTGCAATTTATATATGTAACAAGAGGTTTGCTGCAATTTATGAGAAATGGAAGGTTGAAATTGTTGAGGAAAACTCCTAATGAATTTTAAAGATGACAAAACTCTCTATGTTTAATTAGTAAATCTGACATACATTTCTTCCTAGGTTAATACATTCTGGAAGTTCATAAGGAAATATTTCAGAAGGAAATATTACAAGTTTTCAAAATCAAAAGTTTAGATTCAGAATCAAAAGTTCAGACTCAAAACTAAAAGTTTAAACTCAAATAGAAAATATTCAGACTTTACCATAAGAACCATTTAGACTCTAATTTTTGCTCATTTGTTGTAACACTTGCTACATAATGTAACCTGTGCATCAGAATTATGCTACTATAAAGTAGTTTTAAGCTGCTAATCAAAATTCAAAGAGGGGTTTGGTGTCTAAAAGGCAGTCCCTTTTATAAAGACCTGAAGAGCCATTTGTGTGTGAGATAGCATACTTACCACAAGCCTTGTCTTCGTCTTTCCTTAATTTTGATTTGCATCTTAGCACTTCTTTACTGCAAATTTGCTTGAGGATACAAATTCTTTTACGGTCAGAATTGAATTCAATTTTTTGATCGCTTTTTGTCTATGGGCATTGGCCTTACTTTTGCCAAGTACATTGTTTTTTATGCCCCTATTTTTCAGCATTTTTTACCAGGCACACTGCTTTTTCACGCCTTTAATTTTATTAATTCATTTAATCATTTTTTGCTGTTCTTTTGGCATTGTCAAGAACTAACCTAGACAAGTTTGAATAAAATAATACTGTTAGGCTCTTAGGGTCTTTATCTTCATTTAGCACTTTGGACCACGATGCTCGGACCGTGGTGAGCTTCACCTTAGCCCGATTTGGGGAATGATCACCAATTGGGTTTGTACGAAATAAAATCGCCGGTTCAATTGGGCTAACAAGGGATATAAGTGTGTGAGATAGAAGAAAAACTGCTCTTCATCATCATAAGGCACTAAAATCATCGTGAGAGCTCATATACAATAATAACACTCAAATATTGATGCAAATAATAACAAGAAAATTTTAATCCATTTGTCTCACCTCGTGCTGCTAACTGACTTCCAGTTACCCCAATGTGGGGTGATTATTGGCAGAGGTAAATTGAAACGAACCTCCAAGTGTATGGGCTTAACATAGTTAAACAAAGGACCACCGGTAGTGTATGGGACAGAGAAATGAACTGCCTCTCATCATTTTGGTTACCATACCTTATGTGAGAAATCTCGTTACCTTGCAGATATGGAATCTTTTCACTCGTCTCGCCATGGATTAGTACATAGGGATGTGTATGGACTAAGGATCGCCTTTCGTCATCTCAACACATCTTGTTCATCATACTTGAGTAGTTCGACATCATTCGTTGAATTGTCATAATTTTCACATGGAATTGGTGAATTAAACAGGTAAAATTACCGTGCAATATTTCCTTTCCAAAAAACATGCGATGTATTTAGGAGGAAAGATTAAGCATCTATTTATTTTAAATTGCTTCCTCTTTTTGTGGTCATTTCTACTCTTATGAAAAGAGTTTTAGGAAAAGAAATACTTACCTATGCTACATTGGTGAGGCAAACCCTTCGCGTCTCCTTTCACTTGAGTTTAAATTGGCAATTCCTTGAGCTATCTCAAATGTTGACAATTCCCACTAAAAATAGTATATGCTCATGTTAGCAGTAAAATGATCGAGGGTAATTTGAGAACGATATCAAATTACCCTTCTTCCATTTTGCCTTCAAAGCTATCAGAGTCTTTTTTTTTCAAAACTTCTTTTATGGTTAGTCTTGAAGCTCGAATTAAATCCTCTGCAACTAAGGGTGCTCTCAATTAGGCAGTCCTATATTTGTCACATGTTGTGTCAATGTGTTTCTTGCACATTAAGGCTCTTCTCATGTATCCTCTGATTCTTGACCACGTAGAATATGTGCAATTGCTTGCATGGGGATTTTTGCAGCAAAGTTAATCTTGACTTTAAATGTCTTCGACTGATATGAGCATCGTAATCCTATCCAATGACTATTGTCGAGACTTCAATGTGGTATGGATTAGCATCAACGCCATTTTGTCATATGCAAAGTCCTTTCCAGTTAAACTCGCCGCCAGGAGTGCCTTCATCAATAACTTTTCTGCCAATTTCCTTGTTATCGATGTGAATATAGAAGTTATTTCAAGGGTAATATTTCTTCACTGACAAAAGCATTAGAGTTGACCGAATTGGAGAATTGACATCCATCTATCTTAGTCAAAAGCAAAGCCCCTCCAAGGAGTGCCTTTCTCATGACATAGGGACCCTTCTAATTTGGAGTGAACTTACCACCGGGCTTAGGGAATAGTGTAATACCTTCCTCAGGATAATATCGTTTGCTTGGAAGTATCTTGGGCATATATTTCAATTGAACGACCTGGCTATCCTCTGGTGATAGCATTGACCATGACAAAGAGCCTTTAGCCGCTTTTCGTCAATCATATTCAACTGTTCCGGTCTTCATTGCTTCCACTTTGCATCAGATAGTTTTACTTGGGACAATACTCGCAGTGAGGGGATTTCTACGTCAATATGCAGGACTGCTTTCATGTCGTACACCAAGGAAAAATGGGTTGCCCTGATAGAAGTTTGAATTGACGTTCGATACGTCATTAATGCAAAAGGCAATCTTTCATACCAATCTTAGTAGTTCTCAGCAATTTTGACTAATATCTTTTTGATGTTTTTGTTGGCTGCCTCGACAGCTTCGTTCATTTGTGGACAATAAGGAGACGAAATCAGATGACGGATCTTGAATTCATTAAATAAATCACCAACAAGTTTGTTATTCAAATTTGTCTCGTTATCCGTAATAATGGCCTCGGGGATGCCATAGCGGGTGATTATGTCGCACCTGATGAACTTCACCACGTTCTGAGCGACAACGTTAGTATATGATGTGGCTTCGATCCACTTGGAGAAGTAATCAATCGCCGCCAAGATGAACCGATGCCCATTTGATGCCTTCGGGCTAATTAGGCCAATCACATCGATCCCCCCAGAACACTCATGTAATTCAGTTGGAGGGGCATTTATCCTGTCTCCGTGGATCTGACAATGGTGATAATTTTTGAATGTGTCGAATGCAATCACTTTCTAGGGAAAGCTAGTAATAACCCAGTCTTGTTATTTTCCTGGCCAACGTGTGTCCATTTATGTGTGGACCACGTGCTCCTTCATGCAATTCTTGCATAATTCGCGTTGCATCAATTGTATCCAAACATCTTAACAGGGATAGAATCATAGGACCTCTTGTATAGGTCATCACCGCTGATAAAAAACGTCATCGCCATTTTCATTATGTGCCTCCTATCCGCAGGGGTACTCCATTCAGGAAATTGCTGCTCCTTGATGTAGTTCATAATATCATGATACCATGATTTATCATTGGGTTCCTTGGTCACAGCCACGCAATGAGCCGATCTAGACAAGAATTTGATCTTCAGAGTTTCTATTTCCAGCCTATTGGTGACTTGCAACATAGATGATAGCAAAGCCAATGCATCGGCGAATTGGTTATGAGATCTAGATAGGTAGTTAAACGAGATCTCGTTGAATCCTATCACCAATTCTTCTAGATAGTCATGATAGGGTACTAGCTTAGTATTCTTAGTCTTTTATTCACCCATAGTCTGCAAGATGATTAAGGCATAATCACCAAATACTTTTAGTTTGGTTTTTTTCATATCAATTGCTATTTGCAGACCGAGAATACACACTTCATACTCGGCTATATTGTTGGTACAGGGAAATACCAATTTCGCGGCTATGGGATAATGCTGCTCACCTGGGGATATTAAGATCGCCCTGGTGCTAGAGCCAGACAAGTTTACTGCTCCATCAAATAACATTGTCCATGCATGCTCTTTCGCTGATGAAATGCAATCATCTGGAAGATCATCTTCACGTGTTTCCCTAGGGCATTCAACCAACATATCAACGATCACTCGACCGTTCACTGATTTCTACGATGATATTTGGATGTCAATTCCGAAACTAGGATATGCCATTTGGCTAATTTTTCTACCAGCACCGGCTGGTTTAGCATATACCGGATAGGGTCATTTTTAGTTACGAGAAACATCTGGTGGTACAAATTATATTGCCGGAGCCTATGCAATACCCATACCAATGCGGCATACATCTTTTCTGATTTAGAATAATTTTATTTCGAAATGGTGAATTTCTTACTCAAATAATAGATGGTTTGTTCTTTCCTATCATCGGGGTTCTTTTGGGCTAACAAGGCTCCAAATGATTTATCGTGGATCATGAGATAGAGAGTTAGAAAATGTCTTAGGACTGGTGAAACTAGTATCGGGGGATTCATGAAATACTGCTTTAGTTTTTCAAACGCTTTTTGACAATCTTCATCCAAACTGATATGAGCATCTTTCTTAATAAGTTTGAAAAAGGGCCATGCAGTCTCGAAGCATTGGGAAATGAGCCGTGTAATGTAGTTCAACCTTCCCAAAAGGCTTTTGACCTCTCTCATTGTGGACGAGGATTACAACTCACATATGGCTTTGACTTTGGAGGGGTCTACCTCGATCCCTTTGTTACTCACAATGAATCCGAGTAACTTTCTAGAGGTTGCCATGAACACGCACTTTGCGGGATTTAGGCGTGACTTAAACCCGCGTAGTTGATTGAATAGCTTTTTCAGAGCTTCAACATGCCCTTCTTCACATCTGGTCTTGGCAATCACGTCATCAATATAGACTTCAATTTCTTTATGCATCATGTCATGGAAAAGAGTGACTATGGCTCATTAATATGTTGCTCTAGCAGTCTTCAAACCAAAAGGCATGACCCTGTAATGAAAGGCCCCCCATAGAGTGATGAACGCCATTTTTTCCTTGTCTTCGTCACTCACTCTTATTTGGTTATATCCAGAGAATCCATCTATGAAAGAGAATAATTTGAATCCAGCAGTGCTATCCACAAGGTCATCTATGTGACGGAGCAGGAAGTCGTCCTTCGGACTGGCCTTGTTCAAGTCGTGGTAATCAATACAAACTTAAATGTGACTATCTTTCTTTTTCACTAGCATGATGTTTGCTACCCAATTAGGATATTGCGAAACCTCAATGAACCCTACTTTTAAAAGCTTAATCACTTCCTCTTCGATCTTTTTCGATAGCTTGGGTTTGGTCTTTCGTAACCTTTGCTTCTCAGGAGGCATGTCCGGATTGGTGGGCAAACTATGCTTGACAATTTGAAGATCTAGGCCTGGCACGTCAACATAAGACCATGCGAAGATATCTTGATAATCTTTGAGGAGAGCGATTAAGTGTGTAGCCTTCTCCTCTGGGAGGTTGGCCCTAATCTTCACTTCTTTTGGATCATCAGTACCACCCAAATTGATTGTAAGGGGCTTGATTTATTCATGTTGCTCTCAATTTCTTTGAATTTCAGTGGGATCATTACTTGAATCGTCAGAATCACTACTATCAGTGTCTACGGCATCCGACTGGACCGTACTAACTCCCTCGCATGCCACAACATTATGCTTCATTTCATCATGTTTCATGAGTGGTGGTCACTGTTTCTTTGGTGACCTACATTGCTCCTCATCTGAGGAAAGGAGATGAAACATGTTATTCCTAATCTCAATCGGACTCAATTTAGGAATTGCATACACCCTTTCATGGTGAATTTGATGACTTAGTCCCCATGTGCTTTCTTAACAAAGTGTTGCCTCGACCAAATGCACTTTGCGTTTAGTCGGATGATTTTGATGCATGTTTTCCCTCCACACTTGTGCTGGACCTTTTGTCCTAAACAAAAGAAAATGACATGTCATTTCTACACTAAAGTCGATGAACTTTAGAAATGAAATACACCTCTTTCCTGAATTGGGGGGATTCCATGTCCCCTAGTCTATTCTCCCAATTAAGCACTCCCTGCACTTTTAGGCAAAAACACATTAGCTACTTGCACAAACTTGGGCTAGGACAAGGAACAAGATATATCATTTTAGTATTTCATCGTGTTTCGTTCGAAAGGTCCCAACATTTGGGTTCTACCCAACTCACTAGCACGTCAGAGTTTAGCATGCTCCTCAATTCGTCACTTGCAAAAGAAAAGGGATGGAATGTCAATTCCAAAATCTATTAAGGAATAAGACAAACTTTTTTTTTTTTCAAAGTGGGTAATCTCTTCTTAGTTTGCCCTCGACTTTCTTGTACGAAATGATGTTCCACTCATCATGGAGTCAAGGAATGCTCAGTAGTCCCTCCAACTTTATGGGATTGATATCTCACACTAGTAGTAATGAGATTTGCCCCACATTTCATTTTGAAGGTTGGATGATTTTCGCCTAGTTTGCCCTTATCGGATTAGTTGGTATGCTATCACCACAAGGGTCTGATGTGCTCTTTAGTTTGTCATCATCATTGGGACTTGAAATGTCATTTCGAAATGTCCCTTCGTAATAATAATTCAAAAGGGAATATGCTCCTAGACACGAAGTGAGCAAGTTAGAAAAACAAACAGGGCTATAAGCATGCACGTCTTTCTACCACCATTCTTTCTTTAGTCCTTTTGAAAAACAATAAAGCGATCGTTTCATTTTCAAAAGTTTAGAAATGAGGAACAGGAGGAAGCTCGGGCCTCAGATCACTTTCCTTTACATGGCTGGATATCATTAATGGGCTGGTTTGGGATACCTGCTCAAGCCTTCAAAACACTGTCATGATTAACTTATTACAACAAGTGGATTTACAATCTCAAGGGAGGGGGAGTTTCTAGAAGACATTTCTTCGAACATAAATGATGCCAAGAAAAAAGTAAGATATAGGAACAACCCCTTTTCAAGGGCCCATGCAGCAGAAGGAGTTCTACTCAAGCGGACTTGCACCTATTTACTCCGCCAGTCTAGAATGAGAAAGTTTGAGTGTCCAATAGGTTTTGAATTCAATGCTTAAGAGTATAGCACCCATTAGTTGAATGTCCCACCTCGCCCATGTGATATTCACATTTTTTGGATGGATCGTAATTTGAAAAACTCTCGGGATTAGGTCGCTTTGATTTAGTGGAGAGCAGTTCCTACTTCCAAAGTATTGCTAACATCTGAGACAGGAGTCCTGGGAGTGGAGTGAACTGCCTCCCGTTGTTTCGCCTTTGCTGGGGGTGCGACATTGGAACGGGTATACCGAGTCTACATTGTTCGTGTTGCATGAACTTTGGGCGCATGGTGCTTAATTCCATAGGATCAGGGGACTTGTGAATTGGAAGTAAATATTCTGAAAAATTTTTAGTGACTTTCTTCCAAAACGACCACGGCATTAAATCCACAACTAACCTAGACTAATCATGGACCGACCGGGACATACAAAAATAAATAAATTGCAAAGTAAAGGAACAGAAAACTTACTTTACCGGGAACCATGGCAATCACAGAAACATACACATGGAGCGTGAGGTTCGATTTCTATCTAGACGGCTTTAGCAAAATGAAGCTAAAAGGATGTTTGACTGTCGCAGTTTTGCATTGGTGTCAAATCCTTCTAGCCTTGGCGTCAAATCCTTCTAGCCTTGGCTTAGTCAAAAAGAGTATCTTATAGTCACGCGGATAGCGGCTGAGGATAAACACTTTACGATAATAAAAAAAAATTTCAGAAAAAAGAAAGGCAGCCTCTACATTATGATCTCGCGTTCGAGGTTGTATCTTTCTTAACACCATCCTAAAAAGCCCTACTACGACCAGGTCCGGTGACATGATTGTGTGTGCAACAATATAGTGCTGAATTATTAAAGCATGTACAATAATTCATAAATAATCACCGCTTCAAATGTTCAAGAAATAAATATTCACTCCCAAATGCAGAACTTGCAAAGCAAGGGGTTAATAAAAATTATGCCCCTTATAACTCCTAACTGTAAGAACATTTAACACCTTAATGTCAGGATCATATCTAGAATCCTCGCTGCCAAATAAAAATATTTTTGAACAGGATAAAATTTCTGACTTAAGTCCACTTAAGAAAAACAGTCCCCAACGAAGTCGCTAGTCTATCGCGACCGACCTCCCTTTTTTTTTTAAAAAAAGGGGAGCTTGCCTGGTACGCGCTAAGTCTAGGTTTGAGACTTATCTCGGGCTCTCCCAAGCCCATACTATATTACGACTTGTGGTTTAGGTTTTTAACCTGCAAGTGATTTTTATCTAGGAGTCGCCACTAATCAGTTTGAGGTGGGTCGATTAGAAACCCAGAGAAGATGATGGGAGAATCACCTTACTCTTACGAACTAGAGATTAAATGAGTTTGGGGACTTGGTTATACTAGTAGGATAACTAGTACCCTTTCGGTACTTTTTTATCATGTTCATTGCAGAAAATATTTGTCAAATAGTTTAAATTGATTTTATGATCTATTTCCTAACATGTAAGGTGATCAAACAAGTGCACGATTATTAGTGATTAGCAGTCAAGATAGATATGCAATCTAAGGTTCTAACCCTAATTAAGGCGATCATATTCAAAACATGATAATTGATGCAATTATATTTTAATTAAAAATAACATGCATAATAATTATATAACAGTATGCAAAAATAACACACAAAATCCTATCGTATAGCTCTATAGGCTTATCTGATTTAAACATGATTATTGATCAAATAATTCACATAATTTAGAAAAATGTTCAAAAATACTAATTTCTAAACTACTTCCTAATTTTAAAAGAAATAAAAAAATTATTTTATTTTTTATTTTTAATAATATATTATTATAATATATTATCCGGGTCAAAAATTATTATTTTATTTTAATATTTTTAAAAAATATATTATTTTTTTGATAAAATAATAATATAATATTAACTGGGTCAGGTTAGCGGATTATGGTCGAGTCAGAACTGACCCGGGTCAATTAATTCTACCCAAAGTAGTTGACCTAGGTCGGATCTTCATATCTGAACCAAGTTGGGGTCAACTCGGGTCTTGGACCGGATCTGGGGCCGGTCTAGTGGAAAATGCCAAAATAGGACCAATTCAACCCGATCGAATCGGCCCTATTTGGCATGCAGAATGGTCCGACCAGTTTGCAAACTGGGCTTGGGCTGGTTCCTACATGCATAGGCACACATGGATGTCAGCCTAACGAGCTTTGGTGCCTCACCGGCCGACCTAGGCTAAGTTCGACCTGCATCTTACCTCTAGAAATCGCCATAAGGCCTTTTTAGGCCATTTGGCTCCCATCCATTCACCTACTCACCAGCCGGCGACCAAAATCAACACAGCCTCACTGACGCATTTCATCAAACAATTGGTCTTCATGGTTGAAAACAAGAAACTTCAACCTGTTTCGAGGCTCTAGTTTGCTCCATGACCACGACTCGCCTCCAACAGCAAATCTAGACCAGGACTACGATTTGTATGAGTCAGAATTTGCGCAAAACAGCCAGCGTAAGTCCTGGCCAACTTGCACAGACAAAACAGGGAAAAAAGGGGGCTGAGTAAACTCACCGGTTGGAGGCATCAGCTTGGAGGATTATCACCGGCTCTGGCTTGATGGTGAGGTTCCTTGAGGCTTAGTCCTTCTTCCTGCCAACGAAAGCCTTGAACATTCTTACTCAATCTCGCTCTTTCTCTCTTCTCTTCTCTACTCTCTCTTGTTCTGTTTTTTTTTTTTTTCTTTCTTCTCACTATGGCCGACCCTTTCTCTCTCTTCCTTGCCAGCTTATATAGCTAACACCGGCCACTTGCCTCTACCCCTATCTCCTCTATTAATGGCCTAGACCTACTGAAGACTTTTGTGGCTAGTTTAGGCCAGTGCAAGGGGTTTGTTTTGGCTCGGGGGGCAGAGAGGAAGGAGGAGAGAGAGGAGACCAAGGAGGAAAGATGGGACTGGCCATCAATGCCAACCCCTTTGCCATGCTTCCTTATCCATCTTTTGCTTGGACGGCGATGGCCGTTCCACCGTTTGTCAATTCAACGACCAAGAATAGGGCAAAGCAAAGGAGGGAGAGGGAGAGAGGGAGGGCGGGCTCGTGAGCGGGGGGGAAAGGGGGCCTGATTGGGCCGGGCACTCTCGTGCGGGAGAAAGAAAAAGTCAAGATGGTCCAGGTCAGGCCCAGTCCCGCACGAGAAGGAGAAGAGAGGGCTAGGTCAGGTCGGTCTTGATCCGGCCCGATTTGATTTTAATTTTTTAATTTTTAAAAATATATATAAACTCTAATTAGTGAAAATACTATTAACATATCTAATGCCTAGATGAGATGCAATTAAATAAAATATTTTTTAAGGAATTAAGGACATTAACCCCTAAAAAAATTTGTAATTAATTTTGGGCAAAAATTAAAAATAGGTGTCAACAAAAGTAAATTAACAATTTATATCTATGAGCAATGATGTTTTAATGTCCTGAAATTGTTGTTGTATGACTGCTCTAACACCAGTAATGTTGAATGAAGTATAAACAAGTCCTAAAATTTTCAAAAAATATAATCAATGGAAGAACTTAATTGAATCAATTTGACAAGTTTTAGGACTTGTTTGCACTTTCGTGACAAGTTTTAGGACTTGTTTGCATTTTTTTAAAGTTTTAGGACTCAAGTGCACTATCGTGATAAATTTAGGACTTGTTTGCACTTTTTGAAAGTTTTAGGGCTTAATTGCACTTTTGTAACAAGTTTTAGGAGTTTGAATGCACTTATCCCTAAAATAAATCACACGAATATAAGAAATGACTTTGTTTTAAGTGATTTTTGCATTTCTCATGATCTTGATTAATTCTGTTATTTCACATTCCTCACATACTTTCGCAAGTCATATTTTCTTCTTTTGCTATATATTCTAATACAAAAGGTATCGATGAGTGAAATTGAATTCGATCCCCTGCATCTGCAAGGTACAAACTCTAGTACTAAATTAGTTCGTGGTGATTTAGAAATAAAAAGACAACCTAATCTCGCAATCCATTTGGTTATAGTCAATGCAACGACTTTGACTAAGACCACATGCTTCTTCTTTTTCTTCGACTGACAAACACAAAAGCATAATTGGCTTAGTGACCACGGATTGCTTGCTCGTGTAATAAAATCACCGGCGAAACTGCGGTTCGTTTTCCGCAGATTTTTTTAGCAATAACGCACGGAGCATTCTAATAAGCGTGCTTTCGCGCCAATAAAAACAATGAGAAGAAGAATACAGGGACAAGTTGCCAGCTAGGGTTCATATTATTGGGTCAACCGTCAACGTCAACCAATTTGGCAACTTTCGATCTCACCAACTAGTGAGTGATTGATTGGGTTGGAGAATCTCTACAAAGCAAAAACCGAGTCAGCATGGGAGCAGCACGACTTTTGCTTTTAGTCATTCTTAAAAATTAATTCTGTTTGATTCGATTTAGCCCTAATATGTTCACTTGATCACGGCTATACTTGACCTAGATCCTAAATTTGTTTGACGATTTTGCTTTTATAAGTGGCAGCTATTTGATTAGTGTCTCATGCTAAGTTGCAGTGGAATTTCCATTGAGCAAAGCTAATAGGATCATGTGATGCAGTGAGGGCGAGATGTTCATGGCCTAACAAGAATGTTGTTACCTGTTGAAAATGTCCATGGAGCGCATAACACTTGCTGACTTGATAAATACCAAAAAAAACCCATCTCATTAACTCATGTTAAAGCATTAATAACAAGAGAAGATGACCAAAAGTTGATCTTTTGATTTCTAGATTCCTTTTCTGTGTCCAAAACATTTTTAATCTCTTCTTAACTATATAAATCAAAGTTAGTTTGAATGGAGATACTGCCGTCGTGTACATCTCTTGCATTAGCTGTAAAACTTTTGTTGTGTGTTTGCGTTACATTACACAAATATGATGTTATTTTGGTGAAAATTGTCTAACAGTCATAAACACATAACATCCTCCTAAGTTCTCAACCGTAAGCACCCTACCTGTTAATGCACAAATTGGACTCGAAATTTGGAGCCAATCTTCTTACTTGCGCATACAAATATGCGGGTTAAGGTGTCTGGGTTTTGTTACTCGGATTGACTCTCGATGCTTAAATTCAGTAATGGAAACTACTCGGAAACATATGAAATTAGGATCAAAGGGTAGGCTTAGCCTCTACCGAATGGGGTCATGCTTAGATTTTTCTTGATGTTGCCCCTCAAGTTGGGGGCTTTCCTCTGATTGACCCGAACATGAGACAATTGTGGTGGTGGTCGAGCTGCGCTAAGGATATGCATGGCGACACTGCCCATGATCAACCGATTTCCCGAGGCATCTTTAGGGGCGACAATTATACTGCTACTTCCAACTAACAGAGGACAAACTCTTCTCGAGAGCCTAGAGCGTTTATCTAGGGGTTATTCCAGTGTCATTCAAGTGGGTCCCGCACGACATTAGAAGTAGGGTCTTGCCAAGCGTGATACAAACGAGCACAGCCTAAACGATCCAAACTTTAGAAGATGGAAAAGCAATTGATTTGAGATAGCTCCCTGACAATGCATCCGCACACCAAGTGCAAGAAAGGGGGACTAGATGAAGGTGGCCAGATTTTTCTTCTTGTAAGCCTGGAGAAAGGTACATAGATTGTGGAATGAACATTATGGAAAAATAGCGGTAAATAAAAAAGGAGAGAGAGACTCGATCTGATTGTGACGTGCTGTCTTGATTGTACGCGCAAGTCTCTCTTTTTCTGTCTTCCGTTCGTAGCTAGAGGTGAGTAAGCCACCTCTTGCATCACAAGAGATGCTCCAATTTTGATGGCATTTGGCAATCTTTCTCCTCGTTCACTTGGAACTACTATGAAGTTCTCCTTTAACTTCTCATAACAAGCTAAATTCCACACGACTCACTAACATTTGATTTTGCCAATCCAAGAGCATTGGCCCAAAAGTGGTCATTAGCATTTCATGTTAACAACTTACTTAAAAAGCATGTGGCAAAAATGGATACCAACTACGCTCATGATTTGAATGTTCTTTTTCAGTGGATTACATCAAGAATGAAGTTGATTCTTAATTGGAACGGAAGATCATGGGCATGACAAAGGCCGATAAAAAGGTTGGGCCTGCAAAATAAACATATCAATTTTCACTGGACACATGGTCTCATTACGTTGCATTTGCTCAAGCTCCATGTCTTAATCAAACTTCTTGGCCAATATGTGAAAGAGAGCTATGATGCCGATTGACAAGTTCGAACAATGATACTGTTGACATCTAAATTTTGGCATTTCATTTAGTTATTAATTACATGAAAAATTAGGGATTGCCTCCAGCCCTTAGCAAAATTAATATTATATAGTCATTAGGAGCATATTTCAATTAATTGCATTTAACCGGGCCAGAGCTCTAATGCCGATCGACAAGTTCGAACAATGATCCTTATAAAGTAAAACGAGCAACTAAGAAAAATATTTCATTTCCCTTCTAATTCTCCCTTGCCACCCAAGTCTTAATTAACAGTTTGTTTGGTAAAGGCACGAGGGACAAATTGCTATTGCGACTGAAGAAGTAACACAGCAAGAATATCGATAGAGATCAAATTATGTGACACTGGTTTTTCGCGTCCCTTAGTTTTACAGCTAATACATTTCAGACCAAGATAATACTAGTTGGACTTTATTGATTCCAGCGGGTTTGCGATTCCTGTGGTATGATCATATTTATGGAGATTTTTTGCATCATATTGTTTGATTGTAAAAATGTTTCAATACGATTATAAAGTGGGGTATCATGTATCGGCCAGGTCGACTGCTAGTGATATCTCCAAGACTCTAAGTCTAGTATTTGGTTTCATCTTCAAGCTCAATTTCTTCATTAATTTCCTCTTAAAGCCGATTTCATCAATAAGATAAGCGAAAATTTTACATAGGACCTTGAATTGGGTCATTTATTCAAAAAAAAAATTCTTAGAGTAGACATTGTCTCATATAAGACTAAAAAACGGGCAACTTAAAGCTCAAAGACTCTGACCAAAAAAAAAAAGCTCAAAGACTCCGACCAAAAAAAAATAAATGCTCAAAGACGAAGGAGAAAAGAGAGAGCAGGAAAGAATGGCTGGGCTTTTTATTTTGTTCGTGGACTTTGGCCTTTTGGGCCTCAATTGAGCTTATTTCAATTGGGCTTGACTAAAGCTAACTAGACCGAGGGGCTCATTATTTTTTATGCTTCCTTTATTTATGGGCCGCGTTTTTTCCGCTCCATTTTGGCTAGAACGCTCCTCAACATAATAATCTGACTATATTGCCCTTTGTAGATCCCACTTTTTAGCATCCCTCTTTTGCCATGTTTTAAGAAAATGTTGTTACATTTTTTTTTTGTCATGTCTATTTTTTTTTATTAATTTTCTATTTATATTCTTGTGAGTCTCACGTTTACTTTCCTTATCTTCTTCATTCTCTATCTTCTCTCATGTAACTACTCATAACAATAGAGAGGTGGAGAAATGGAGACTTTCAAGCTTGTGTAGGCAGAGGCAACTTAACTGGTCTTCATGACCCAAACAACACTTTCTTGAGCCACCTAAGTGAAGGCTCAGTGCCACACGTCCTATGGTAGCAAGGGGATGGTGTTGGTGGAGAGTGGTGCAGACTGGCAGGGCATAAAGAGGTTGTGCACTCTGTTTTTGATGAACTTGGCAAAAGTGGAGTAGTTTGCGCCAACGAGGAGGAAGAGCTAGGAAGGGTGACGGGGAGGCTGAGGGCAGTAGCCTTGAAGCATATTCTCCGCAATCTAAAACACATTATAAAAAAACCATTTCCTGCACAAGGAATCAATGAAATTTGTAAAAGTAGCTTGCTCATAAGTAAATCCTCTTGGTATTTCATTACCTCCCAGAGTCTGACAATCAATTTCCTCGCCTTCTCCCCATCTAGCTATCGAAGATATCAACCGACCAATTTGCTAAATTTCGTCACAAAGAGTGTGAATTATATTGAGGTTGAACGAGTCAGAACGATAAATGTGGTGATGGAGATGGTCAAGAAAGAGGGCTTCGTCGATGTCTCGATGGCAGGTTGATGCGGCCCTGCCTAGGATATGCGAGCACAAGGACATGATCTTCATGATTCTCCATTTCTCTATCTCTTGAGAGAGAGAGAGAGAGAGAGAGAGAGAGAGAGAGAGAGAGAGAGAGAGAGAGAGGAGAGAAGGAAGAAGATTAAGGAAAGTAGATACGGGATCCACAAGAAAGGAAATAGGAAATCAATAAAAAAAAAAAAAAAAGGTAACAAAGGGATGCTAAAAAGTATAACCGACAAAAGGTAAAATTATTATAACATTGTATTAAGCGTGACCCTTATTTATTTATCTGTTCATTTTTATTACATATTTTTTGTTCTTTTTACTATTGTTCATTTTTTTGTAAAATATATTCTTGATTTGCCAGCAAAAATTAAGAGACAACAAATATCTAACTGCACATAAGCTTCCCGCTTATTTAGTAATTGACATGTGTTGACACCTAAATTTTAGCACATCATTTAGTGGTTAATTGCATAGAAAATTAGGGATTAAATTTTAACCCCTGAACAAAAATATTAAAATTGCATAACATATAGTTTAAGTTCATTTAGATTAATTGTATCCCGCATCGGATTGGCGGTGACAAGCGAGCTTAAAATTCATCACGTGAATCGAGCTCGGGCATCGAACGAGACTCGGTTCACTCGAAAAGCATGGGCCGAAAATCACACGCAAAAGGGCTTGGTTGTTTTAATTTGAGCTTAAATTAGCCCATTATGCTTAATTAAAGAAAAACCCAAATTAATTCAGCCCACTTAGAAGCCTAAACCTAAGCCCGTTAGCACTAAAAGCCCGGCTAATTGACCTAGGTTTTCATTATAAATACATGCTTATGGGGAGCTTTCAGAGGGGGGAGAGATCAGAATTTTTTTTAGAGAATTCATACACGGCCACAATTGAGAGCATTGAAGGGAGAGAGATTCACGCCCTCTTGAAGGTTCACCACTTTGCAGAAGACACCAAAAAGAGATCTTCGCCATGGAGAGAGATTGACGAGGAAAGGGAAAGCTTTGAAAGAGAGTGGTTACAAAGACGGACGCCTCCACTACTACAATACGTCCAGGAAGAGATACGGAAGAAAAGGAAGCATACACTAAAATTACTCACAAAAGGGGCACGGTCAGAGATATCAAACGGAGCGACAAGGTTCCCCAACACCAAAACAGTCCCAACTCGATGTTCTCTTGCTTGTCATTTGTAGGCTCGCAACCACATGCATGTGAATTTCTGTCAATATGACTGCACCTTGATAATACTTGGTCCTTGAGTCTCCACCATCGTACCTCTTCGCCATTCACCGCGAGGAGCCCTGCCGGCCATCCACCATCAGGCATCGCCGTTCGTGATCCATCGTGAGCTACCATCAGTCACCATCCGATCCGCAATTCTCATCCGCGCAATTCAAATTTGAAAAGAAATCCGCAAATCAGGTAATTATCTTATCTTGATTCGATTTGAATATTTTGTTGCCTATTTTGTGCTTATTGATATCTAATCTTGCATATTATAATAGGCATTATTTCAATTAGGATTTATTCCTTTTTTTTGAAATCTTAGATATCTATTACTTTTCAAATTTGGATAGAATTTAGAATTTTCAAAATTTTTTGAATATATCCAAGATATTTAAGATATCAAGAATTTTTCAAAATGTGGTCGATTAGGAAAATTTCCTAATCCGCAACCGCACACATAGAAATAAATCTATCTATCAGGCTTTAGATAGACTTATTTCCATAGCGGGTATTTCGAATTTTAGAATCGATCTGTCAGGCTTCAGATCGAAACTTAATTCGAAAGATTTAGCGGTTATTTTTACTTGATTTTAATTTCGAATTTTGATTTTAAAAAAAATACCAAAAGATTACTCTAGAATAGGTTAATTTCTTTAGTTTAAAATTGCGTGTTTAGATAATTGGCATTTTTAATTCCGAATTTCATTAAAAAAAATAAAAATAATAATATGCCCGTCATTAGAAATAGGTCACGTCGTCGCATGACATATAATTTACATGTTAGGTTGCATTAATCGCATGTCAATTTTTGCACGTCATTACATATAGGTTAGCTTTCATTTAAATAAGTGAAAATAAAAAATTTCTGCACCTTTAAACTCTAAGTCAGGATTTATCAAAATTGCCAAATTGAGTATTTTTCTTGAAATTGGTACCGAAAGGGCGTTAGGGAATCTAGCGTAACCAAATCCCCGAATTCATAATTTCTGGTTCGTAGAAATAAAATAGTACTCCCGCTATTTTATTTAGGTTTCTAATCAACCTACCTTAAATGATTAGTGGCGACTCCCATTAAAAATATTTGCATGCTCATAATTGGACCTAAGTTGCGAATTGGTAGAGTTCGGGAGAACTCGAGCTAGATTAGTTAATTTAATTGATCTAGTAATCCATTAGCCTAAGATTGAAAACTCGATTTTTTTAGGTCGCGACAGCTTGGCGACTCCGCTGGGGACTAACATGAATTTTTTTGAAAATTTATGGAGGACTTAGGCCCAAAAAGAATTTTCAAACAAAAATCACTCGATTTGGCAAAATTTAATTAAATTCTCATTTTTAAGTGTTAAATGTTTTTGCAGGATGGGAGTTATAAGGGGAGTAGTGATTGGCTAACCCTTTGTTTTGCAGGTTTGGTGGAGTGAAATTTAATTTAATTTTCGTACTATTGAAGTGTTGGTTGCATATAATTGTTGTGCATGATTTACAGTATTTGCACTACATCACACACAACCTGTGACCGGACCTGGGTCACACCCATAGTTTTAAGATGGTATTTAGGTGGTTCTTTAACCTTGGCGGTAAGGCTTCGCTAAAGGTTATCCCATTTGAATCCCGAAAATTTTTCCAAAAAATGGCTCAAGGGTTGTCCTTATGCACGTGAGGCTACAATGCGTGGGGTTGCCCTTGTCGACCGAACCAAGCCAAAGTGATTGGACTCGACTAGTCATGACTATTGTATGCGAGGCTGCGACTAGTCATGACGATTGTACGCGAGGCTGCGACGCGTCGTTTCGTTCATCATTTCACTTTGCAAAAGCCATTATGATAGATAGATTAAGATTTAAACTCACGATTCATGTGCATGTCTATGTTATTGACATTTTCTCCCCAAAGACGGTAATTTCTCGAGCTTTATCTTTGGTTTTCTTCATCTTATTTTGAGTCGGTCCATGATTTAGGTTGAGTCATTTGGCACGTGATTTATATAAGAATGGGTCGCCTTGATATCCGTTTCGTGCCTACTCCGAAGCTGGAGCTCAAGAAGCTATGGAGCCAGTTGAAGCCAGATGGTCAGCAGTACGTTTTCGAACGCATTGGATTCATGCTGCCAATCCTAGACATAGATGTTCAGAGCGGGATCATGCAGGCATTCGCTCATTTTTGGTGCCCCGAGACAACCACATTTGTGTTGGGAGGTAAGTTTGAGCTCACACCGACTCTGGAAGAATACAGTATTGCCATTGGAAAATCGATTGAGTTGGATATAGTCGAACCACCCATTAAGGTAGATCCTGTGGTAGTGCTTGCTGAATTTTTGAATTTGACTAAAAATGAAATTGAAAAAGTGCTAAGGGGTAATTGTCAAGCATGCCCATTATCTTTTCTTATCGAATGTTTTGAAAATAACTCTGTCCTCATGAGATCTAAAATTTTTATCTTAGCTTTTTTTGGACTCATCATTTTTCCATTCCGTCAAAATGCTATTGATCCTGTCATAGCTTGGACGGTAAAACTAATATGTGGTGGAGTTAGTTTTATAAACACAATTCTAGCAGAGACTTTCATATCTCTGACACGATTCAAGAAAGGAAAAGATAGAACTTTTCGAGCCCCGATTGAGCTTTTACAAATCTGGTTTTTCTCACACCTTTCTCAATTTGGGGAAGATATGACTGTATTTGAAATGGGCATGACTGATAGCCCTATTTTAAGGTTCAAACAAATACAAGATCAAACTAAGAGTTTGCACTATACGCAATGGGTCCATCTGTTCAAAGATCCAAACTCTAAGATTTTCCTTTGGCAAGCTGTGTGGTTTCGGGAGGTCGAGGCTCGACTATACCATGGCGATCAGAAGCCCATACCTTTGATGGGCATTTATGGGGCAACCTGCTATCAACCCCTTTGGGTTACACGTCAATTTCGAGTTCTGCAGGATGTCCCACCTCCACTCAGGCTCAATGAATTTCAAGTCCAGTTTGAGAAAGGCAAGTCCTACAGAGTCGAGCTTAGGCGTCATTCTGAGGCTTGGCAGAATTGTTCCACTCAGAAGCTGATTTGGCCCGCAGATAAGCCCACTGGAAGAATGAAGCGTCACTTTGCCATGGACCGGTATATTTAGTATCATACCATCCCTGCTGAGATACTCCCGAAGATCCTGGTCGTGACAGTACGGCATACCCTTCAGACTCAAATCAAAATCAGCGAAGAAAAGGCGATGAAGGCCCAGGATAAGGCAGATGTTCTGGCTGAAGAGAATGCACGATTACGGCGTGCCTTGAAGGCCCATTCGTCTATAGATCATGTAGCCTCTAAAAAGAGGAAAACCATTTGATTTTTTGTTTGGTTTAGGGAGTTTTTCTTTTTTTTTAGGAGGAAATGTTAGCTTGCTATTAACGTTTTCTGGTAATAGATGTCGAGACATTTTCCATTCTGAGCAATTCAATGAAAAACGTTAAGTTATAATTTGTAAATTTTGGAATTAGTCCAAGTTTTTATTGAATGAAGCAATTTGGAATTTCGGGATTTACCGGACGAATTGGTCTTTTGAAAGAAATTTCATCTTGAGGATGTCATGGACCGACTCGTTATTCTTACTTGTTGTATTCATTCAATCGTTACTTTTGTAGATAATTTGCCACGGATCCCCCTCATCCTCATAATACTCGATCGGTGACCAAAAGAAGGATGGCCAATCAAGCTGAGATTGCAGCCATGATTGACGAAAAGCTGAAAGAACACATGAATACAATCAATGAGCAGATCACGGCTGCTATGTCCAAAATGATGAGTGATCTCATGGCCAAGCAACAACAGATCAATGCTATCTCTCAATCGGAGATTCCGCCTCCAACTCGTCAAGGTCTCCGCCTCGACAAAGCTGCTGCAGTGAATACTAATCCAACCTTTCAATTGGACGATGTCATTTTGACTAACACTAGTGCGTCTCCGGCGGCTGATGTTCTTCATCCACCCCTCAATGATGAAAATGCTAAATTGCTGGCTAAGCTCGACCAGAGATTACGTGAAGTAGAGGGAACTCAAAGTTTTCCGCCTGTTGATTTGTCTGTTTTTACTCGGGTCCAAGTGCCCGATAAATTCAAAATGCCATCCTTCGAGAAGTATGATGGCACCTCGAACCCAATTCAGCACATCGAGATGTACCAGGGGCTCATGAACAGATATGTTTCTAATGGACCTTTAATGATTCAAACCTTTCAAGCAAGCTTGAAGGATGCTGCAATGAGGTGGTATACCAACCACCAGATCAACCGGAAAGACACGTGGGAAGAAGTGGCAAATCTTTTCGTCAAACACTTCAAGTTCAATCTCGATGTCACTATTACAAGAGAAGACCTGGAAAGAGCTGAGCAGAAAAAGGGCGAAACTCTAAAGGAGTATGCCACTCGCTGGAGGAACATGGCGGGACAGATCATGCCTGAACCTTTAGAACGTGACTTAATGAAGTTGTTCGTGTCCACTCACTCTACCACAGCCGGTTCGTTCACGAATGTTAGTGACGGCCGTCCAATCTTTTAGCCAGCTGATAGCCATGGGTGAGGAGATTGAATCTGGGCTCAAGAAAGGATGGTACAGTGAGTCGGGTTCATCAGGCAAGAGATTTATTAGTAAGAAAGACAAAGAGCATGCCCCTGAAGTCAACATGACTTATGTATAGAAGACGCCAGCTCGGGCCCCGAAACTACAATTTACCACCAAGCAGCCGACTTCTTATGTGCAGCAAGGCCGGCAAGACCCACGCCCGCAGCGCAAAGCTCGCCAATTTACTCCACTTCCTGGAACGTTATCTCAGGTACTAGCAGTGCTAAGGAAGAAAAATTTGTTGAGTTCGGAGCCACAAAGATCTAACGCTGCCGGCTTTGCACGATACGATCCATCGAAGAAATGCGATTACCATAGAGGTGAGGTGGGACATTCGACAGACGACTGCCAAGTACTCAAACATCGAGTACAGGATCTACTTAAGACTGGAGCGTTTGCACTACAGCCAGCCGGTAAGCCCAATGTGCAGAACAATCCACTTCCTGATCATTTGAGCAGTGCAAATGTTGTCCTTGGCCCGGCGATTGAGCGAGTTCAAGACTTTAGGGTCCCTTTTGAAGATATGTTCGACGCTTTAGTCCGAGCTGGTTATGTTTCGATCGGTGAAGTGGTATCATTCGACGAAATAGAAAAGAAGGTGGATGAGTTGGTAAGAGAGGGAATGATTGGGATGACTGATGAATTCGGGGTAGTGGCTACTATATCTCAGGTCATCATTGACTGGAATGAAGAACTCGTAATGCTAACCGATGAACAAGTTAAGTTGGATCCTGAGCTAATTGACATGCCCTCTCTTGAAGATGCCTCTGATGATGACCTCGGGATTGTTATACCCGATGCTTCTGAAGCATTGGTGATGGCATCACCTCAGCCCTACGCTTATGAAAGTGACAAGATGGTTCCATGGTCATACAATGTTGATCTGATAACAAGATCGGGGCGAACTTATGCTGATAATCCACCTGTCAAGCCAGTGGTTGAGAAAGAAGCGAAGGAATTCCTAGCTGTGATTAAGGCTAGTGAATATAGTGTGGTTGATCAGTTGAGAAAGTTGCCTGCACAAGTCTCGTTGTTGGAACTTCTTCAGACATCAGAGAAGCATCGGGGTGCTCTTATGAAAGTTTTGAGTGAGGTTCATGTGCCCGAAAATATCGAAGAAGATAAGTTAGAGGGGTTTGTCGGGACGATCCTCCTCAAGGATCAAGTAGCATTTTCTGATGAGGAAATTCCAGTTGAAGGACGTGGTCATAACAAAGCGCTTCATATATCAGTGAAGTACAAGGAGACTCACATGGCTAGGGTGCTTGTTGATAACGGGTCAGCTTTGAATTTATGCCCGTTGGCTACTTTAAAAAAGCTAGGCATTAAGCCATCTACCATGCAAGCAGCCAAGACTTCTGTTCGAGCCTTTGATGGAGCAAAGAAGGATGTGATAGGCCAGATTAACTTAGAGCTGCAAATCGGACCTTCGGTGTTCGATATTCTTTTTCAAGTGCTGGATATCCCTTCTGCTTTCAATTTTTTGTTAGGGCGGCCATGGATCCACAATGCAGGTGCAGTGCCCTCCAGTTTGCATCAGAAGATCAAGTTTGTCGCTGAGGCAAAGTTGGTTACAATTTATGGAGAAAAAGATCACCGAATCTTCAACGTGATATCGGTCCCATACATGGAGCCCGATCATGTTGAGGAAGATAGCTATCATTCATTTGAGATAGTTCAAGTTGTTCAAGCTTCCTCTGATATGCCGTTGCCGGCTCCAGAAGTTTCTAATGCAGCTATCATGGTGGCCAAGGTCATAGTCGGTAATGGTTTTAAGCCAGGTCAGGGTCTTGGGAAGGAAGGTCAAGGCATTCGTGCCCCGATTGAGACAAATGGACAATCTCACAAAGCTGGTTTGGGATATCATGGGCCGGGAAGCCGCGAACAAGACCTCGGTTGTTGCAGAGGCCAAAGAGGAGTAGGTCAAAGTCCCTTACCACCTCCTATTGACCACATCTTTCGCTTAACTAAAGTAGTGGGGGGATATGAGCATTTAAAATCGAGCCCTACTGAGGATGATCTTGGGCTTATCTTTCTTAAGTCGCCACCAGCCCTAACTGACTCTCCTAAGAAGCATGGTAAAGCGATTTTGGTCAGTTTGTTTGATGATTCTGAAGATGATCAGCCACCATGTATTTTCAAGAAGTCGGAGTCGAGGGTGGTCGACTTTGACTTTAATGATGGTATACCCTACCTCACTGGTTGGTTTGCTAAGATCTCCATTGGTGTAATCACTGAAGGACCACTTGAAGGGATGGGCGCTGGCCCTCAAGAGTAATTATTTCCAGTTTTCGTATCTCCCCTGCGTGGGAATCTTTATTGTTTTCGATTTTCATTTCAATTCATGTTGCCCTTAGGTTTTTCAATCCAATAAGATGTAATTCATTGATTCGATATCAATAAAATTACAGAAGTTTTTATTATTTTGAATCTTGTTGAAGTACCCCAAACCAACCCGATGACGATAACCAATGATTGGAAAAATTTGTCATCTACGGTAAGAACTGAGGGTTGGGCTTCTCAAGAATTCTTGTTTCGAGATCTTCAAAAGCAAAATGAATTTCAAAAAGCAATGATCAATTTTCGAAAATTGCATGTGGTTAAGCCCTGTCTTGTCTTTTTGATCCATTTCCTTTATGTTTCAAGATTAATCTCGAGGCGTGCGAAGGGACGGGAATCATGGATCCTCATATATGTGATGCAAGTCAATCCAATGACTCAGACGATTCTGATCCGAATGATGAAGAAATACAACGGAACTTGGAAATCCATGAGAAATCCAAGCCTCTAACTGTTGAAGAAACCGTGGTGATCAATCTTGGCGACACGGAGAATCCTAGAGAAGTGAAGATTGGGGCATGCCTCCCTAAAGATGTGGCTAAACGCATGACTCAATTGTTGAAGGATTATCAAGACATCTTTGCTTGGTCTTATACTGACATGCCGGGTCTCGATCGATCGATCGTCGAACATTGTCTACCGACTAATCCTTCGGTTGAGCCCGTAAAGCAAAGGCCGCGAAGAGCTAAGCCAGAACTGGGAAAGAAGATCAAGGAAGAGGTCATGAAGCTTCTTGACGTAGGATTTATTGAGACTACCCAATACTCAGAATGGGTCGCTAATATAGTCCCGGTATTGAAGAAAGATGGTCGGGTTCGAGTATGTGTTAACTATCGAGATCTGAACAAAACTAGCCCTAAAGATGATTTTCCACTCCCACACATTGATGTGCTTGTGGATAGCACAGCCGGGTTCGAACTATTTTCCTTCATGGATGGCTTCTCAGGTTATAATCAGATCTTGATGAATGAGGATGATAAGTTCAAGACAGCATTTACCACTCCATGGGGGACATTTCACTACAAGGTGATGCCCTTTGGTCTTAAAAATGCCGGAGCAACTTACCAGCGGGCAATGGTCACATTGTTCCATGACATGATGCATAATGAGATTGAGATCTATGTTGATGACATGATTGCAAAAACTCGGCGTGGAGAAGATCACATAGAAACCTTAATGAAATTATTCAACAAGCTTCGCAAGTTCAAATTGCGCCTTAATCCGGAAAAATGCGTGTTCGGGACAGCCTCTGGCAAACTACTCGGCTTCATTATCAGTAACAAAGGGATTGAGATTGACCCGTCAAAAGTGAAGGCCATTTGTGAAATAAAATCTCCCTCTTCGGTGAAGGAAGTTCGTAGCTTAATGGGTAGGCTAAACTATATAGCCAGATTTATTTCTCAACTATCCGAGACAGCAAAGCCTTTCTTTAAACTTCTCAAGAAGAATGCGCTGGTTAGATGGGATGAAGAATGTGAACAGGCATTCGACAAGCTTAAGCACTACTTGATGAATCCGCCGGTGCTTGTTCCGCCGACACCGGGGCAACCTCTGACACTGTACCTTACAATCCACAGTGAATCCTTAGGCGCTATGCTTGCTCAAAAAAGTGAAGAGGATGGAAAAGAGCGTGCAATTTATTATTTGAGTAAGAAGTTTACCGCTTCCGAGATGAACTATTCTGAAATAGAAAGAACGTGCGCCGCACTGG
Source organism: Syzygium aromaticum (assembly GCA_024500025.1). Taxonomy (NCBI): domain Eukaryota; kingdom Viridiplantae; phylum Streptophyta; class Magnoliopsida; order Myrtales; family Myrtaceae; genus Syzygium; species Syzygium aromaticum. The sequence goes on along the minus strand of CM044887.1, from coordinate 27,103,855 downwards.
TTTGGGTGCTACACAGGTTGAGGCAATACACTTTGCATTATCAGATATTGCTTGTAACAGAATGTGATCCCATCAAATATTTGCTCAATCAACCCGCTTTGGTTGGAAAACTGGCAAAATGGCAGATTCTCATCTCAGAATTCAATGTTCAATTCTTGTCTCAAAAATTAGTCAAAGGACGAGTAATTGCTGATGTCTTGGCCGAAAATCCTAGGAAAAATGAGGATCTGGGTCCGTTAGAGGATAGAGTCATGCCAATTGATGAGTATGTATGGACCATGTATTTTGATGGGGCCGTAAACTTATCAGGATCAGGTATCGGGGCCGTTTTAATATCCCCAGGCGGTCAACATTATCCAGTGGCTGCAAAATTAATATTTCCTTGCACGAACAATATCGCTGAATATGAAGCATGCATCATCGGGTTACAAGCCGCTATCGAAATGGGAGTAGCTCGACTTAAGGTGTTCGGGGATTCAACCCTCATTATTCTTCAGACCGTTGGTAAGTGGCAAACTAGGAATGCTAAGTTGCAGCCCTATCACGCCTATTTAGAGGAGTTAGTGGAAGAGTTTGAAGACATTTCGTTCGAATACTTGTCGAGGACTCAAAACCATTTTGCCGATGCTTTGGCTACTTTATCGGCAATGCTACGAGTGACAAGTGGGTTAGAAGTTGAACCTTTAAAGATAGAGGTTTTACAGAAACCAGCTTATTGCATGGCTACGACAGAAGAGTCTGACGGCAAGCCGTGGTATCATGATATCAAGGCATATCTTCAAACATAGGAATTTCCTGACAAAAGTACTGCATCTGACCAGAAGTATATCAAGAAAATGGCGTCAAAGTTCTTCTTGAGCGGAGAATGTCTATACAAGCGGTCCTATGATTCGGTCTTATTAAGGTGTGTTGATTCAACCGAGGCTGTTCATTTGATGCTAGAAGTACATGAGGGAGTATGCGGTCCGCACATGAATGGTCATATGCTAGCAAGGAAGATAATGAGGATGGGTTATTACTGGCTCACTTTAGAGAGTGATTGCATTCAACATGTTCGAAGTTGTCACAAATGCCAGATCCATAGTGACAAGATTAATACTCCCCCGAATGAATTGCATCAGATGTCTGAACCATGGCCATTCTCTATGTGGGGCATTGATGTGATTGGCCCAATCAATCCTAAAGCGTCAAACGGACATCGGTTTATCCTGGTCGCTATCGATTATTTTTCGAAGTGGATTGAAGCTATGTCCTATACGTCAGTGACGGCACGGAATGTGGTGAAGTTCATTCGTCGAGACATCATTGCTCGATATGGTGCACTTGAGACCATAATTACTGACAATGGGTCGAATCTGAATAATAAATTGGTGGATGATCTGTTCAAGGAGTTCAAGATCAAGCATCTGAATTCCTCTCCATATCGTCCGCAGATGAACGGAGCGGTCGAAGCAGCCAACAAGAATATCAAGAAAATTTTGGCTAAAACAGCTGAGAACTATCGTGATTGGCATGAGAGATTACCATTTGCACTTATGGCATATCGGACTTCTATCCGGACATCTACAGGGGCAACTCCATATTCTCTTGTGTACGGTATGGAAGCAGTCTTACCTGTTGAGGTTGAAATTCCTTCGTTACGTATTCTTTCACAGGTACAATTGTCAGAAGCAGATTGGATCCAGCAGAGATTAGACCAGTTGAACCTGATTGATGAGACAAGGCTTAGAGCTATATGTCATGGCCAGTGCTACCAACAACAAGTTGCTAAATCTTTCAACAAGAAAGTCAAGCCTCGACATTTTCAGGTAGGCGACCTTGTCCTGCGGAAATTATTGCCGATAGTTCCTCTTGCAGAAGGAAAATTTGCTCCAAATTATGGCGGCCCGTACATTGTGAAGAAAGTCCTTCCAGGAGGTGCTTTGATTTTGGCCGAGATGGATGGTCGTGTTTTTTCCAGTCCAGTTAATTCTGATTCTGTGAAGAAGTATTATACTTGATTTGTACTCATTCTGACTTTGTCTCAGATAGAATTTCATGAATCAATTGATTTTCTTGTTATGTTACTAAGCTTCGTTTGAGGAAGGCTTTCGATCTGGCAATCTATTTCTATCCTAATGAGGCGATCATATTGTATGAGAGACTTCAAGATGACGAAAGGCAAGCCATTTCCATACATGTCCTGAATAATAATCCCCAGTGCGAGTTGAGTGAAAATTCCATGCTGACAAGGTAAAGGATTATCTCACGAAAAGTATGACGACCAAAATGATGAGAAGCATTCATTTCCTCTATCTAAACACTACAGGTTATCATTTGCTTAACCCTTTGAACGGAGTTTCATTTGTTACCCCTGTTAGGAATAACCCCATACTGGGGTGATTTCTTAGAAAGTTCAAAATGGTTAGAATTTTCTTGCTTTCACTTGCATCAATCTTCAAGTATATTTACTGCATGCAAATTCTGTGTTAGCTTGAGTGCCTTAGATATAACGAAGAGCATTTCTTTCGCTATCCTACACACTTTATCCATTGCTTAGCCCACTTGAGCTTGCAATTTCATTTCATAAGAACCCAATTGGTGATCATCCCTCACACTGGGGCAAGGTAAAAACCATTGCTATCCACACAGCATATTCGGAGCGCCAATGGAAAATGAAGACCCTGAGAATCCAAATGTTAGTCATTCAGTCAAAACAAGCCAAAGTGTGGCTAGCCAATGTATGCATTATAGACAGTATATGTCAAAGGTCAAAAAAAAAAAAAAAAAAAAAAAAAAAAAAAAAAAAAAAAAAAAAAAAAAAAAAAAAACTAGGGGGCATGAAAAAGCAGTGTGCCTAGTAAAAGCAAGGCCAATGCCAGTAAAAAATGATGAGAGAAAGAAAAGCTTTGGTGAAAACTGAGTCAATATGCAAGAGCATTCTTCAGGGAAGAGACCATTTGAAGGTTCATTTGTAGAGCAATTGCTAGAAATAGATCAATGGTACCAGTAGCATGATTGGATGATCACCAATTTCCATGTTCATAATACCCCCTTTGATGGAAATAGGCCATTCATTTCAAGCCTACCCGAATCTACATTACAACCCTTACCGAAGTCTCTTCAGAATGGGACACTTGAGTTAACGTAGAATTTCAAATGCTTATAAATGTTGCTCGAAGAAGTGCGAGCAAGATTTTTCTATCTCATTTTTTGCAGCATTCCTGACTTGTAAACCCGGAGCAGCTGGAGATATCATTTCTTTCAAAGCCATTACTCTCGAAGAATCCCTTTTGCTAAGCCATTGACCAGGCCTTCATTTCAGTCCTTATAATGACCTCTCAGGTTGGCTAAGTTATACTGATTTTGAGAATATCCGAACCCTTGTCAAGCACGATGAAGAGAGTTTGAGTGATTCTTATACCCGCATCAAAGGTCGGGTCAAAAGCCTTTTTATTGAGAGCGAGTGAAAAATTCTTTCTGATTAAAGGTCTCTCATTTAATGTGATCAAATTGTCAAAATGACGAAATGGTTGTTCTTATTGATAAATTCCCCAGTAAAGCTTGATAATGCAAGCAGATTCATGAATTATGCTCCTGCGCATGTGTTGTTTTAACTTTTTCTCAGGTAAAAACAGGTGTAATGCATTTGGCGTTGCCATTTTCATAACACAAGAAGAAATCAGGTACGTCTACTAATTATTCTTCATTATTTCTCCCTCCGGAATAGGAGAAATTATCTCTTTCATATGTTTACCAAATGGAATAGGTGACATATCTCTGGGTGTTGCTAAGTGGAGTACGAAGCACACCTCCATCTCTTGGTGTTGCTAAGTGGAGTACGAAGCACACCCCATCTCTTGGTGTTGCCAAGTGGAGTACATGGCACACCCCATTTTATGTTGCCAAGTGGAGTATGTGGTAGCATAACACCCCATTTCATGTTCGCCAAGTGGAGTATGCGGCGGCATAGTTTCTCATTTTGTGTTGTTCAGTGAAATAGACAACACACCCCATTTAAATGTTTGCCCAGTAGAACAGGCAGCATAGTTTCTCATTTCGTGTTCACCCAGTGGAATAGATGGCACAAAAAACCTCATGCTCGCCCAATGGAAGAGGTGACATGATCCTTTTCGTGATTGCCCAGTGGTATAGGCAACACGTCCTCATTCTTTCTTCATATCATGCGCTATTTCGCATCTGTGGGAAACTACGGGTAACAGATAGGCAATCCAGTACCTTGAAAACCTTACTTCCAGTGGACGAGAAGTTTGGAGATCAAGGGAGCTCACAGCATTATAAAGCTTTCCCTCATTTGGACACTTTTTGTGCGATCCGTATGTAAGGCTCTTTCACTAAAGTGAGAAGCCTTAGCATACGTTCCTTATTGTTTGCATATCACGCATCATTGCATTTAAATTTAAAAAAAAAAAAAAAAATCATTCATCATTTTGCATAGTTTAAATTTAGGTCTCAGTCTTTGAGCGAATCCTCTGCGAGCCTCCACTCAAAGAGGGGCAGCTGTTGACACCTAAATTTTAGCACATCATTTAGTGGTTAATTGCATAGAAAATTAGGGATTAAATTTTAACCCCTGAACAAAAATATTAAAATTGCATAACATATAGTTTAAGTTCATTTAGATTAATTGTATCCCGCATCGGATTGGCGGTGACAAGCGAGCTTAAAATTCATCACGTGAATCGAGCTCGGGCATCGAACGAGACTCGGTTCACTCGAAAAGCATGGGCCGAAAATCACACGCAAAAGGGCTTGGTTGTTTTAATTTGAGCTTAAATTAGCTTATTATGCTTAATTAAAGAAAAACCCAAATTAATTCAGCCCATTTAGAAGCCTAAACCTAAGCCCGTTAGCACTAAAAGCCGGCTAATTGACCTAGGTTTTCATTATAAATACATGCTTATGGGGAGATTTCAGAGGGGGGAGAGATCAGAATTTTTTTAGAGAATTCATACACGGCCACAATTGAGAGCATTGAAGGGAGAGAGATTCACGCCCTCTTGAAGGTTCACCACTTTGCAGAAGACACCAAAAAGAGATCTTCGCCATGGAGAGAGATTGACGAGGAAAGGGAAAGCTTTGAAAGAGAGTGGTTACAAAGACGGACGCCTCCACTACTACAATACGTCCAGGAAGAGATACGGAAGAAAAGGAAGCATACAATAAAATTACTCACAAAAGGGGCACGGTCAGAGATATCAAACGGAGCGACAAGGTTCCCCAACACCAAAACAGTCCCAACTCGATGTTCTCTTGCTTGTCATTTGTAGGCTCGCAACCACATGCATGTGAATTTCTGTCAATATGACTGCACCTTGATAATACTTGGTCCTTGAGTCTCCACCATCGTACCTCTTCGCCATTCACCGCGAGGAGCCCTGCCGGCCATCCACCATCAGGCATCGCCGTTCGTGATCCATCCTGAGCTACCATCAGTCACCATCCGATCCGCAATTCTGATCCGCGCAATTCAAATTTGGAAAGAAATCCGCAAATCAGGTAATTATCTTATCTTGATTCGATTCGAATATTTTGTTGCCTATTTTGTGCTTATTGATATTTAATCTTGCATATTATAATAGGCATTATTTCAATTAGGATTTATTCCTTTTTTTTAAAAATCTTAGATATCTATTACTTTTCAAATTTGGATAGAATTTAGAATTTTCAAAATTTTTTGAATATATCCAAGATATTTAAGATATCGAGAATTTTTCAAAATGTGGTCGATTAGGAAAATTTCCTAATCCGCAACCGCACACATAAAAATAAATCTATCTATCAGGCTTTAGATAGACTTATTTCCATAGCGGGTATTTCGAATTTTAGAATCGATCTGTCAGGCTTCAGATCGAAACTTAATTCGAAAGATTTAGCGGTTATTTTTACTTGATTTTAATTTCGAATTTTGATTTTAAAAAAAATACCAAAAGATTACTCTAGAATAGGTTAATTTCTTTAGTTTAAAATTGCGTGTTTAGATAATTGGCATTTTTAATTCCGAATTTCATTAAAAAAAATAAAAATAATAATATGTCCGTCATTAGAAATAGGTCACGTCGTCGCATGACATATAATTTACATGTTAGGTTGCATTAATCGCATGTCAATTTTTGCACGTCATTACATATAGGTTAGCTTTCATTTAAATAAGTGAAAATAAAAAATTTCTGCATCTTTAAACTCTAAGTCAGGATTTATCAAAATTGCCAAATTGAGTATTTTTCTTGAAATTGGTACCGAAAGGGCGTTAGGGAATCTAGCGTAACCAAATCCCCGAATTCATAATTTCTGGTTCGTAGAAATAAAATAGTACTCCCGCTATTTTATTTAGGTTTCTAATCAACCTACCTTAAATGATTAGTGGCGACTCCCATTGAAAATATTTGCATGCTCATAATTGGACCTAAGTTGCGAATTGGTAGAGTTCGGAAGAACTCGAGCTAGATTAGTTAATTTAATTGATCTAGTAATCCATTAGCCTAAGATTGAAAACTCGATTTTTTTAGGTCGCGACAACATGTATTTGTATACAGCCAGAATCTAGATATGATTGATAATTTCCTAAATCTGGTTACTCACTTTAACCATTTTACTCCATGTGAGATCAACTATAATTTTTTTCTTTAAAAAACAAAGATTTCTAGATATATTGTATGCCAAGAGAAAGGAATCTTGCTACCATATGTTTGGACTTTATCTGATAAATGTCTCCATCTTCGTCATAACCCCAACGACCCTCCCTCCCTCCCTCCCACACACAATGGCAGACGAAACCCTACCAAGATGGGAAGGCTAGGCCATAGCTGAGCTGAAAGGGCCATCACCAGACCAAGTGTGGCCATTCCTTGGCGGATTTTTGCAACGTCCACAAGTTGCTTCCCCCCATCGACACTTGCCACCGAGTCGAGGGCATCCCCGGCCAGCCTGGTCTTGTCCGGTACTGCACCTCCACCACGATCGACAATGACTCCACCCCGTCAAAGCTCAAATGGGCCAACGAGAGGCTCCTCATGATGGATCCTAGCGAGAAGTGCTTCAGCTATGAGGCCTTGGAGAACAACGTTGGGTTCAAGAACCATGTTGCCACAATTAGAGTGATGCCCATGAATGATGGGGATGGTAAGATGGTTGGGTGCATGATGGAGTGGTCATTCGTGTCTGATCCAGTTGAGGGTTGGGGGCTCCAAGAATTGTGTTCTTGCATTGATTTTTGCCTCCAATCAATGGCCAAGAAGATAGAAAGTGCAATTCAAGAAGCTAGTGGGTGAAGGGAGAAAGATGTGATCTCTCTTCTTGATAGATTATGTATGCTTTAAATAATTTTGATATGATCGTGTTTGATCTCTCATGGTTGTGCTTTGCATTTGTTGGAGATCTAATATCAGCATGAATTGCCGTTTTTCTTTGCTTTATCCTCCTTTCTGAATTTTAATTTGAGAATTAATGATTATATTTTTTTGAATTGTTTATGGAACCTGACTGGCATAAAAGCAGGACCACACACATTCTACTTTGCACACAATGGGCAGCCGGAGTACAAACATAAAAATCTATTGGTGGGAAATCAACTGGGAAAAAAACATTAGGTACCTAAAGCCCAATCGTCAGTTGCCGCGTGTATACAACTGGCCTCACGTTTGACTTTATCTCTCACTTTGTACAAGAAAATATTGGGTACTCTACTAGCGTGACGCAGGCCATACACTAATCCATTTAGCAATCACCGTGTGTGCTACATTATCAGAACTTGTTGCCAAGCGTACATAATTGGCCCCACGTCTGACTTATCTCCCTCTGTACTAGATCTGTCGAAGTAGGAGATAGACACAATTCTTAATTCATATTTAATATATTAAATTATTGCGTGAATTATTTATATTTAAGTAAATGTGTCATAAATTAGTTAAGAATTGTGAAGCTCAAAATAATATAAATATTAAATGGATTCACAACTTACTTAAACACCAAATTCATCTCTATAGCTCTCTCTTCACTTTCTCTTATCCTCATTCAATCTCGTGCTCTTGTTTTAATTTAGGTATGGATTTTTCTAGATTGGATTATATTATGGGTTGGAACGGGTATTGATTGAGTATTAGTCGTGTTGAGTATAGTTCACTAGATTTGTTTTGCACTGAAATGAGTTAAAACGAATTAAATAGGTTAAAATAGTATGACCATTTTCGATCTAATTCACCTACTTGATGAGTCTACTGTATACAAGAAAATATTGGGAGCACTAATAGTGCCACGTAGACCATACACTAATCCATTCAGCAATCGCCATGTGTACTACATTATCAAAACTTGGAGGAGGACTAGAGCGGGGTTAGAATTTATGGCTAAAAAGATGTGAAAATTTGAGAAGTTCTTGAAGAGATAGGTCCGGCAGTGTGAAGCGGCTCTCGACTTTTGCACATCTTCCAAAACTTTCAAACATATCTCTCTCTCTTCTTTTTCTTCCCTCAACCTAACCATAGAACCCCGCTTTTCCTTTGTTTTAAATTTCACAGGTGTAGAAATTAGACAAGAAGACACGATTTAACGAGGCTTAGCAATGTGCCTACATCCCCGGCTAATCCTCTCTCAAAGTTTTTTTATTATATCATCTTTGAGAGAGGGACTTCCATTTTATTGGTGAAGTACAAGAAAGGAGAACAGTGAGAAAACCTAAAGCCAAAATAGGCAAAATTATAGAAATTAAACAAATCTACATAATTTCTTCAAAAAAAAAAAAAAAAAAACAGAGCCAGAACCAATCACGCCAACACTCCCCCTTAAGTTGGAGCGAAGATATCATCAGAGGTCAATTTGGTCACTCTCTCTTGAAAAGGCCCCTTAGGAAGAGCTTTGGCTTACACATCTGCCAATTGTTCTCCACTTCAAATATAAGTTGTCTCAATGGTTTTGTATTGGACCTTTTCCCGTACGAAATGACAGTCCACCTCAATGTGTTTAGTCCTTTCATGAAACACAGGGTTAGATGGGATGTGAATAGCGGCTTGGTTGTCACAAAATAATTTTGTAGGTGAATATGAAGGCTTACAACCCAATTCCTGAAGTAGCAATCATAGCCAAATGATTTCACTAGTAGCAATTGCCATTGCCTGATACTCTGCTTCAGCACTTGACCGGGCAACCATAGATTGTTTCTTACTTTTCTATGTAACAACATTACCTCCAACGAACATACAAAATCCAAAGGTGGACTTTCGATTATGAGAGCTTCCAGCCCAATCTGCATTCGTATATCCAACTATTTCTGTATGACCATTATTCTTCATCAATAAATCTCTCCTTCGTGTGGCCTTTAAGTACCTCAGCAGATAATCAATTAACCATATATGTCCTTGTGTAGGATTTTACATGAACTGACTCAAGAAACTAACAACATAAGTAATATTAGATCTAGTAATAGTTAAGTAGATTAGTCTGCCGACAAGACGATGAAATCGACCCACATCTTGCAAAGGAAAGTCGTCCAAAACCATTTTCTTACTATAGTCCAAAGGAACACTAGCTGGTTTTACACCTATCTTGCCAGTCTCCTTCAATAGATCTAAAACATATTTTTGCTGTGAAAGGAACACGCCTTTGCTAGAATTTGCCATCTCAACACCTCAGAAATATTTCAACCATCCAAGATCTTTAATATCGAACTCTTGGCGCAACTGAGTTTTGAGCACATCAATCCCTGACTAATTACTCCCAAAGATGACAATATTGTTGACATATATAAGTAATACCACAAGACCATTTTCATCAGCCTTGGTAAACATAAAGGAATCTGCTACTCTCCGGTTATATCCAAACTTAAGAAGAGAGGTGCTAAGTTTGCCATGCCAAGCTCGGGGGGACTGTTTGAGTCATATATAGACTTCCTGAGTGTACACACCATCCCTTCTTCTCTTTGCAAGCGGTGCCTAGGCGAAAGATCCATGTAAACTTCCTCTTCGAGATCACTACGAAGGAATGCATTCTTCATGTCCATTTGAAATAAGGGCCACCCGCAATTGACTGCAACTGACATAAGAACCCTGACAGTATTCATTTTTACAATAGGAGCAAAAGTTTCCTTATTGTCAATACCATAAGTCTAGGTGTATCCCTTAGCAACCGACTTGGCTTTGTAGCTCTCTACGACGCCATCACTATTATATTTAACTTTATAAATCCAACGACACCCAATAGTGCGCTTTCCATCGGGCAAGTGAACTACATCCCAAGTATTATTATTGTCAAGCGCCTGTAGCTCATCTTTCATGGCTTCAAAAAAATACAAGCTGCTTGCTAGCTTCCTCAAAACAATTAGGTTCTGTGGTTTCTTCAAGAGCAGATAAAAAACTAACAAAACTAGAAGATAACTTGTCATAGCCAATGTGATTTTGGATGGGATACTATACCGTGTGATAAGTGGTGAAGTCCCAAAGTCGTGTTAAGGGTCTAGACACACGGGTAGATCTCCGAACAGAAGTTGGAGCTACAAGAATAGGTTTGGAAGCAGTGGGAACCAATTCACTAGCAGTCCCATCTGAAGTCCTTGGTGTGGGCATTGATTCAAGGCTATTATTGCTGATTACTTCTTTGGTCTCATCTATTCCTTCGATGTCATTCTGCGGGTTACTTCCAATTCGGGGGTCATTCTTCAACTCATCCACCATAGGAATAGGATCTAATTCAATTGTCAACTCCTTGTACTCCCCCTGAATTGGACTCCTGGAATGAAAAAACATAGTAGATTCATCAAATGTAACATCATGCGATATATACATCTGCCTAGTGGTTGGATCAAAGCACTTGTACCCCATTTTTGTTGATGAATAGCCCATAAACACACACTTCTTGGCGTGAGGGTCAAGCTTACCACCACTTTGAGAGTACACATAACACACACACCCAAAAACTCTTAAATGCAAGATATTAAGTTTGCACCCGTAAACGATTTCAATAGGCGTCTTATAACCTAGAACACGACTAGGAAGTTGATTAATAAGATAACAGCTAGTTAAAACAGCATTGCCCCAATAAGTCTTCGGCATGCCTCCAGAAAATAATAATGCTCAAGTCACCTCAGGAAGGTGCCAATTCTTTCGTTCGACCACCCCATTCTGCTGAGGTGTATCTACACATGAAGTTCGATTAATATTGCTCAAGTTGTTCAAATAAGATTGGAAGGTCTTATTGGAATATTCTGTGCCATTATAAGTGCGTAAGACCTTTATGCATGTTTTGAACAAATTCTAAATCATGCTATAAAATTCTTGAAAAACAGTGACCACTTCACTTTTAGCTTTGAGAAGGTATAGCCAAGTAGCTTGCGATTTGTCATCAATAAAAGAAACGAAATACTTAAAACCATCTCTTGAATCAATTGGAGCACTTCAAACATCCGAATGTACTAAATCAAACACCTAAGAAGCAAAGTTAGAGCTTTGAGGAAACGGTAATCTGTGTTGTTTAGCATAATGACAAGAGTCACAAGTACTGCAATTATGAAATAAAGTTCTATCAATAGCTTGCAACATAAAACATCTTACCTAACCAAAAAAAAAGCTTGCAACATACGGTCAGAAGGACGACCCATGCGCATGTGCCACAGCCTTTAAGCCTCCATCGCATGTTTCCTTGCCACCAAGGCATTCGTATGATAGTCAAGGACGTAGAGGCCATTCTGCAGCTGTCCTTCACCAATCGTCTTCTTGGTGCTGCAATCCTGAAACTACACCTTTGAAGAAGAAAAGACAACATTGCAATTTAATTCTTTAGTGCACTTGCTCACAGAAAGTAAATTAGAAGACAAATTAGGTACAACCAAAACATCAGAATTATGTGAGAACAACTCAAGCTGTCTTGCTTCTTACAATGATAGGTGGATACAAGGAACTCGAGGAGACATTAAAAAGTACATCTGCAGAGCTGCACATGTGATCGGTAGATGCCGAATCTATGATGAATTGAGTACTAGATTGGGTTAAAAAAGCTGTACCCGATGTCTTAACCATGTTGGCCGAATCTGATGAAGGACCATAAGATCCCGAACCAATCACCCCGTGTCCTTGTATTTGAAGCAGTTGTTGAAACTGTTGTGCCAAGGACTCCAATTTCGACTGAAACTCTGTAGAGTTTCCTGGGATAGCAAGTTTTGCTTCTTAAACCTTATCTTTGTTGGCATGAAGATGAGGATGGAGTACTCAACACCTATCTTTGAAGTAACCTTCTCTATCACAATGGTCACAATGAAATTGAATGGACCTTTTATTTTTTCCCTTCGCCAATTTCGCCATAGATTCGCCACATTGGTTGTTCATCACAACATTATGAGCTGAATTTTCATAGATTAGTTTATCAAGACTAGGCGAGACACTCATCACTCGACCCCTCGTCTCTTCTCCTTGAATCAAGCCACAGACTTCATCAAACGTAGGCAAGTTTGGGCTCATTAGAATTTGTCTTCTCACGTCTTCGTACTCTGGCTGAATGCTGGCCAGTAATTGGAAGACGCGATCTTGCTCTTCCTGTCGAATGTAATCAGCCACACGTTGGGTTGTTGGCCTATACAGACGAAGCCCATCCCACCTTCTCTTCATACTTCCAAGATGGTTGGTGAAAGATTGAGAGGACTCTTGCTTAGAGTTAGCAATCTCTTGCTGCAATTCGAATACCCGTGATGCATTCTAAGCTTGTCCATACATCTTATTCAACAATTCCCACAAGATTCAAGCTGCAGGGGAATATGCAAAAATCTCATACACTTGGGATTCCATAGAGTTAAAAATCCAAGACATAACCAAACTGTCGTTGGTTTGCCATTCGTCAAATTTCGCATCCCTCTCAGGAGGCGCTTTTATTTGACCATTGATATGACCAAGCTTCGATCTGCCCCCGAGGGCCACTATAATAGCACGAGACCATGGAAGAAAGTTCTTCTCACTCAGCAATATGTTGGTGAGTTGCTAACCGGTGGCAGTGGAGCTGGGTTCGGGATTGTTCGAACTCGAATCAGTCATGATTTGAACAACAACCGTGTATACACCAAGAAGGACACGGATGGATCAAACACACAAACAGGTACAAACCCGCTCTAATACCATATAAAAATTAGACAAGAAGACACGATTTAATGAGGTTCAGCAATGTGCCTGCATTGTCAGATAATCCTCTCTCAAAAGTTTTTTTGTTATATCGTCTTTGAGAGAGGGACTGCCATTTTATTGATGAAGTACAAGAATGGAAGACAATGAGAAAACCTAAAGCCAAAATAATCAATTCCCTGAAATTACAGAAATCAAACAAATCTACATAATTTCTACCCAAAAAAAAAGAGGACGGGAACCAATCACGCCAACAGGAAGCCACACATATAGCTACTCGTCGGAGGATTTGGGAGGCACATCAGAGCGATGGTCACATTCCCGACTTTCTTGGCCCGGTCTTAGTCGACCCAGGGTTGGATTGTGTCGCAGTTCTCATGCTGCAACTCCTTGAACGAGCCAATGGCTTTCTCGTAATAAAAAAAGCTGTCCTCGATGTGACGAACCTCGAGCTATTCATGTCCATCCCAACCTGGCTTTTGTTCCTGTCCCCCGTGAACGCGAGATGCTAGACCTTCACGAACTGGACGGCAAACACGTGGTTCGACGAATCTCCGTTGTTTCCACAATGAAGAGACTGATGTAGTCGTCGTAAGAGGCTGTCGAGAAGTCGGGGACAGTGACATCACGAGTTTTCCGTTAACTTTTGCTGTTCTTTTTTTAGTTCTTGTCGAGCTATTCAAGCTAGGGGAAACACACATGATTTTTCTTTCTTTTAGTAAATTTTGAGATCATACGAAGTCATTAGAATTAGATTTCTGAGTTGATAAATCAAGAAGGAAAGAAGCTCTGTGGATTCTTCTTGATTTCCCAAGGAAATCGGACAAAGAAGTGGTCCGGTTTCTCTGCAGTCAGCTTCTAATTTCCCCTAATTATGTGAGGCTTATCCCCTGTGAAGTTTCTATAAGTTGATATGTTTCTTTTTTTAATCCATTAATTAGGTGAATAGTTATGGAGGTGGCTGGTCCTTCCTTTCCGTAAATTCTTATGCCAACCTGATGAAACGATTTTGATCCCATGTTTTCACCATAAGCATTGACTTTCACAGTCCTTAGCAGCTAAGCTGGCTTTTACTCCTTCAGAAGCCAATCTATTTATTAACATGTGACCTTCAGAAGCCAATTTTTTTATTAACATGTAAATCAAGTTAACTGTTAACCATCTCAAGTTGCTCCAATTCTCATAATGATTTTGTTAGATGTGTGTACTTTACTAAATATTGTAATTGTAAAATTATGTGAAAGTTAATTGATCTTATAATTTAAATCCAATGCGAGAAGAAGAAAGAAATGAATAAGAAACAAGAAGGATACCGTAAACTTATTGAATTCGGTCCATGTGTTTGTACCAAATTATGGAGAGAGCCAGCTACAAAAATTCACTATGAATCCGGAGACTTACAGAGTTATAATTACTCGAGTGTTTTCACTTACCCAAAGAGAGAAAATTCATATAGTTTACTTAATTTCCACAATGTATAATAAATTAGTAGAATTCTTCATTTGAATTTTGACTGACACTGAGAAACCTTGATTTTATTCATTTTTATCATTAATTGAAGACCGGATTCCATAATTTGGATTCCACTATATTTGCTTGAAGATAAAGTCCAGAACACATCCAAGTTTCTAACAGGGAATGTTTTGTGTACGGGCTCAAAGTTGAGATATAATTTAATACTAAATATGGTTCTTAAATTTACTTAGGAAAAGGAAAAAAAAAGTTAACATTGATTATGGATACATGTACTTGAAATCAAATTCTTCCACATGCCAATTATCTAACAGTGAATGTGTAAATAATTCTTACACTGACAATGGACCGGATAAAATTAATACGATGTTCACAGGAAAGGCTTATTAAAGTGTGATATATATTATATCATTATTTCATTTGTTTTATTTTTCTAAAAGATTCATAAGACCATGCGCCGTGTATGTTATTTTGCGTTTAGTTTGGAATTAAGCGTCTATTTATTTGCATATCCTGAAATTAACCACAGGGACTTAATTGTTCTCTTAAAATTAAGTCAACTTTGATTTTACTTACTAGTTTTCCAGATACCAAAGAGTTGAAAGGGTAAAACTTTGATAGATAAGTAAGATAATCTATAATAAGAAGGATGTCTAAGAGATAGAATTAACAACGGTGCTTTAGGGGCCACTTGTCATGGAAAAAAATGACAAGTGAAATCTGACATTGGGGCAAACAAAATTGATACGTAAGCAAGCTCAATAATGCAATTTAATGCTCTGGTCCACCAAAGAAACGTGATTCTTGCTTTTGCTAGTATTCCAAAAATATAATAATGATAAATCGAAAGTCCCAGAACAATAGCAAATTATTCAATCAGGTTCCTCAAATTTTTTTATACCATTAGATCTCTGCACTATATACTTTTTTTTTTTTGGGTTCAAATTGATCCTTTCGATGAAAAAAGATTCGGACATATGGAAGTGGCCGTTAAGTTACTGTTAAATGCCAACGTGCCTCTTACTTGACTTTAAAACAAAAAATAAGAAAAATTAAAGTATAAAGTATTGATATTTAAAAACAAGGAATTTGAAAATAAAATAAAATAAAATAAAATAAAAGCGGGGAACAAAGAAGTCTGTTGGGTTCGCAGCTAAGAGAGACGTTCACGGATGGTGGCAAAATGAATTAGGGGAAAAGGCCAAGTGAACTGGCTCGGATGCAACACATTATGAGGGTCATGCAATGCCCGGCAAATACCTTGTTGGGGTGATCCATGTGACCTCGGCAACTGCTCACTAGGGTCTGCCTAACCCCCACCGTCGCCTTGTGGGGCTTATGTGACCCTAGGGACACTGATCACTCGTTGCTAGTCTTTTCTCTCTGTCTCTCCCTCTCTTTTGTGTGCGCGTGTGCTCAAGGTGGTGACGGCCATAAGGTGGTCGCTTCAGGCTGGCGAGCATTCTATGGCCCTTATGTGTCTCGGTGACGCCACGACCACTGTCGCCCACCCCAGCCCTCCATCTCTGCGCATGTGCGTGAATGTGGGTTAAGGTTAGGCTTTTTTTAATATTTTTAATTTTCCTCTTCTCTTATCCATGTCAGCGCACCCTAATTAAACTTAGTCTAATCAATGGTACTGATGTGACATTCTACCTCATAATTCCGTTTGCATATTTTTGATATTGTCATATGATAATATAATCATAGATAGGAAAAATGCCAATGTGCAATCCGTGTTGTAATGCTTTCCATTTAGGAAACGGACATTATTCGTATGATGACCAAGAGGCCAGGCCGGCCGATCGGAGTGGAGTTGGTGGGGTGAGGAGGAGTAGGAGGAGGAGGAGGAGGAGAGGAGTTGGCGGTGGTACACTTGGGTGGTGTGAGGCTTTGGCCTTTTTGTTTCCTTTTTGCCACATAGAGAGGCAGAAGAGGGGTTGATATGGGTATGATTTAAATTTGAGGTGAGTAATTTTTCTATTTGAGCTCATATATTAGGTGATTGTGGGTAATCAATCCTAAGCCTATT
Source organism: Syzygium aromaticum (assembly GCA_024500025.1). Classification (NCBI taxonomy): domain Eukaryota; kingdom Viridiplantae; phylum Streptophyta; class Magnoliopsida; order Myrtales; family Myrtaceae; genus Syzygium; species Syzygium aromaticum. Next base: position 27,087,256 of record CM044887.1, on the reverse strand, counting down.
ATACATATGCCAATATAGTCCTGAATTCTTAAATTTTATTAATTTAGTTATAAATATTTACATGAAATTCTAATATAATACTTTCAGCCAATTTTCGCTATGAATCGTTGACATGACGTTGTGCCACATAAGACGGCCTAAAATGATTGAATCACCGCATCAACGATTTTCTGGTGAAAATGGATAAGAACTATCTTGGAATTTCACGCAAAAATTTAGAACTACATTAACAAAATTAAAAAGTTCAAGACTAAATTAGCATCCGTTCAATAGATTTAAGGTTGATTGGGTAATTTTTCCGGTGATTGTGTGATGCCTTGAATGTATACTGTGTCGGGCTATAGCGTTAATGTTGTCGCTTAACAACAGCTAATCGCTCCCATTAAATCATTTGAACATAAGATACACCCAATTTTGTAAATTAATTATTGTTGGTAGCAAATTAATTTAATTCACATAGCTTTTGAGATCATATCATATTCAGTACACATGCATATCATGTCCTTCGTTTATTTTTCAGGGTAAAGTGTCATTTTCAGTTAGCACACTTGAGAGTTAAGAAATTTCGTACACTTCCGCGCGCGCCAATGCCATAGTTTCGCTGAAAAATGGAAAATGAAGATCTCCTTATAAGTGTCTTAATCTTTGCCATGAACCCAACAACTCTCTCTCTCTCTCTCTCTCTCTCTCCAATCAATCAATCAATGGCAGGAGAAACCCAATCAAAATGGGAAGGCAAGGCCATTGCTGAGCTGAAAGGGCCAACACCACACCAAGTGTGGCCATTCTTGGAGGACTTTTGCAACCTTCACAAGCTGCTTCCCTCCCTCGACAAGTGCCACCAAGTCGAAGGCGTCCCAGGCCAGCCTGGTCTCGTCCGCTACTGCGCCTCCACCTCCCTCAGCGGCGGCGACTCGGACCCATCAAAGGTCAAGTGGGCCAACGAGCGGCTCCTCACGATGGACCCTAGCGACAAGTGCTTCACCTACGAGGTCTTGGACAACAATATGGGTCTCAAGTCCTATGTTTCCACAATTAGAGTGGTGGCCACGAATGATGGGGACACTAAGATGGCAGGGTGCATGATCGAGTGGTCCTTTGTGGCTGATCCAATTGAAGGTTGGGGGCCTCAAGATTTGAGCTCTTACATTGATTTTTGCCTCCAATCTATGGCCAAGAAGATAGAAAGTGCAATTCAAGAAGCCAGTGGGTGAAGTGAGAAAGATGTGATCTCTCTTGTTGATTGATTATGTATGCTTTAAATAATTCAGTATGATAATGTTTGATGTTTTAAGGTTGCGTTTTGCTTTTCTTAGAGATAGAATCTCAGCATGAATCCTTTTTCTTTGCTTCTCCTTTTTTTATGTGGTTAATTTGAGCATCAATGATTAGATTGTGTCAGTTACTTATGTAGGCTTATTTCTTGTGAAGTTTCTATATGTTGATATTTTTTTTCTTTTTATAATCCATTGGTTAGGTTAAAGGTATAAAAGTATAAGCATTGCCATTCATAGTCCTTGATCATCTAAGCTGGCCTTTGCTCCTTCAGAAGCCAATATATTTAGTAATATACATAAATCCAGTTGATTGTTAACCATCTCATGTTGCTCCAAACTTCATAATTATTTGTTAGATGTGTGTTCTTTACTAAATGTTTCAAAATTATGTGGAAGCGAACGGATTTTGTAAATTTAATCTAATGCAAGAAGAAGAAATTATCAAAGAATTCAATAAGGAACAATAAGGACACCAGAGATTTTTATGGCTCATTCTGAATGTCGGTAATTACTCAAAGGGAAGAACCAGCAATAAAGGAATCAATCTACTATGGATCCAAAGAATTATAGAGTTACAATTGCTCAATAACTCAAATATTTCCTAACACTAAATTACACCCAAAACAAATCCATAAGTGTTATCTCATAATATCTAACAAAGAACTCACTCAGAAAAATCACATAGAGAAAAATCCTTACCGTCCTCTTGTTTCCTCTAATATGTAATGACCGAATAGAATTCCATTTTTATATGTGCTTACGTGACTTGCTGACTCAAACTCGAAAACCTTGATTTTTTTTTTCTTTTTATCTTTATTCTAAGATCAAATTCCAACTCTGCTAAATTTGCTTGGAGATAAAGTCCTAGTCGAAAGGCATCCAAACTATGGGCTAGACTTCAAATAGTTCGCGCTTTGTACACGAGTTCAAATTCGGGACATTTAACACTATAATATGGTGCTTAATCTTACTTAGGAAAAAGGAAAAAAAAGGCTTATATAGACTCCAATGCGGATAATTGTTAGGTCAACATCAGCGTAACAAAACTTTTATACACCCATCATCGGATTATTGGCACGTGTACTTGATGGTAAAAATGTAACCAAATTCTTTCACATCTCCATCATCTAAGGGGAACGTGTAAAACAAACACACACATATAGAAATATCATAGTCGCAAAGTTTTTCCCTTGATTCGTAAGACCATGCGTCGTATATGTTATTTTGCGTTTAGTTTGGAATTAAGCGTCTCTTTAATTGCATCTGATCGAATGAACCGTAGGGACTTAGTTGTTCTCTAATCTAATCAACTTTGACCTTACTTGCCAGTTTTCGAGTTACCAAAGTGTTCAAAAGGTCTAAAAAATACATGATCTTTTGGTAGATAACTACGATAATCTATAATGAGAAGGATGTCTAAGAGATAGAATTAACTCGTCATGGACACAAATGAAATGAAATCTGACGGGATAAGGACACTACAAATACTTTAACTTTTGTCCGGCGCTCACTTGACTATCATAACAATTTTTTCATTACTTTTTTTTATCACTTAAGTGCCATGACTTATAAAAAACGTTCACTTGAATATTATAACTTCGATCGTTTACTTGAATGCCATAATTATCAAAAAAATTCACCCAATGGTAGGAAATACGGCGTGGCATGGCACTTGTTGTGAACATTTTTAAAATATTATAGCACTCAAGTGATTGAAAAAAAAAAAGTCATGGCTTTAAAGTGAGCATCATAGAAATTTACATATTCGTGGTATCCTTTTCCCGAAATATGATATTTAAGTAAGTCTAAGGATGCAATACCTCACGCTAAAGCTCTAGTCCACAAAAGTGTCGTGATCCTTTTGAGTTGCTAGTATTAATAAAACAAGAATATGGCAACAAAAGCCCCTAAACTATCGTAAATTGTTGGATCAGATTCCTCAAAAAACAAATTTGTACAATTTGATCCCCAACCATGAACTTTTTTGTTCAAGTTCGGTCTAAATTAGTTGGCAAGGCTCCTGGAAATTTTTTCCATGCGAACCAACTTGGCCCAAAAACATGGCTTTTGAGATCATATAATTTATTTTTCAAAGCGGGAGTGTCATTATTCAATCAACATACTTACGGGTTGGAGAAATTCGTACCCTTCCACGAACGCCAATGCCATAGTTTCGGCCTTCATTGAATAGAAATCAAAATGGGGCGTGGCCAAGCGGTAAGGCAACGGGTTTTGATTCGCGTTTAGTCATAAATATTTTTCTATTGAGAGTGCGTTCGGCAGAGTTTTTCCGGTAAATGATACAACCGCGGAATAAGTTACTTTAGTATTTCGAGACGTCTTATAAAAATCTCACGACCGCAGCAACCTCGCCCAGGAAATTACTTTCACTGGAGCTGCCTTGATGACTTTGAGATGCGTAACTCTTAAACTTAATAAAAATATTTTTATTAGGATAAATGTCGCGACCAACTTCCCGATTTTTTTTTTTTTGCGTATGACGAAAAAAGGGGAAGTCACGCCCGATACGTGCTAAGTCTAGGTTCGGGACTTAATTCAGGTTTTCCCAAGCCCATACCATATCGCGACTTAGGGTTTAAGTGTTTAACATGTAAGTGATTTATATCAAGGAGTCATCACTAATCGATTTGAGGTGGGTCGATTAGAAACCTAAACAAGGTATCTAATTGACTGAGTTTGGGAACTTGGTTGCACTAGTTGGATAACTAAAACCCTTTCGGTACCTTTTGTTATGTTCATTTCTGAAAACATTTGTCAGACAATTTGGATTGATTTTAGGACCTTTCTCCTAACATATGAGGTGATTAAGTGAGTGCATAATCAAAAGCGATTAGCAGTCAAAGTAGATATGCGATCTAAGGTTTTAGCCCTAACTAGGGCAACCGACATTTAAAACGCAACAAATCATGCAATTATAAATCTAAATTAAAAAAAACATGCATTGCAATAATAATAAAATAATACATGATCCTATAGGGTTGTCCAATTAAAGCATTGCAATTTATGCAATTAAAATAACATGCATAATATTACAACAATAAATTACAACACTCAAATACATCACATAACTTTTTTTAAAATAATAATAATAAGAAATAGATATGGAAAAAAAAATTAAAAATTAATAAAATAATAAAAAAGGGTCGGGTCAACGGATTCGGGTCGGTAGGATCCAACCCAGGTCAATAGATCTGACCTAAGGCGTTGACCCAGGTCGGATCGGCTGATTCGGGTCAGTTAGAACGACCCGGGTCAACGCCCTAGGTCAGATTCGGGTCGGATTGGCTTATCTGGGTCAGTCGGAACCAACCCGGGTCAATGGATCCAACCAAGGGTGTTGACCCGAGTCGGATCAGCTGATCCGGGTCGGGTTTGACCCGCGTGTACAGAGCCACGAGGGACGATGCCGACGGAGCCAAAATTAGCCTTCCGCCGGCCGACCCAAACCGGCGCCGTCCCCAAATTGGCATCTGGAGATTGTCCCCAAACATCCTCCGTCATCCGCCTACCGTCCGACGTCCCGGTCATCGGCCGACGGCCAAAAAACAAACCAGTCTCTTTGAGGCATTTCGTCGAGCAGGTGGGGAGCGTGACCAAAATTGAGAGATTTCAACCTCCTTCGACGATCCAGTTGAGTCCAACAGCTGCGGCTCACATTTGACAGCGAGTGGGGACCTGGACCAACGATGGTATGGGCTAGGATTCGCCCGAAACGACCATCGCGAGTCCCAGCCAAACCAGAGAAAAAAAGAGGGGAAAACATAAGGGATTCTCGACAGAGAGAGTGCTCACCGGTCGACGACTCATCGGGGCAGCTTTCCGGCTACTCCGTGGGTGACGACGACACTGCTGGTTGTCTATCTTGCTCCGACAGACCCTCAATTTGCTCCTTCTCTCTCTCTATTCTCTCTCTCTACTCTCTCTCTTCTCTTTGTTCTCTCTCCCCCCTGTTTCTCTGTCTCAATTGGCCGACCGTGACTCTCTCTCCCTCCCCGGCTTATAAAGCCAACGACGATGGGGCCCCCTGCTGCATACGCGGGTTGATGACGGTCTGCACCGGCCTGACTGGCTTGTGACTTTATTGGCCATAGGCCGATGCAGGGGAGGCAGCTGCAGAGGGGAGCAGAGAAAGAAGAGGGGGAGGGGAGGCCCGAGAATCCCGGGAGAACGGGACTGGCCATTAAGGTCAGTCCCGTTGGCATGCCCGCCTAGCCCTCCTTTGGCGTGATGGCGACAGTGAGGCTGCAGCTCCGGCATCGTCATGGTGGCATCAGGAACAGAGGAGAACAACAGAAGAGAAAGGGACCAACGCATGAGGGAGAAGGAAGGAGAAGGCAGGCTAGGCTGACCTGGGCTGGGCCCGACCACGCGAGGGGGGGGGGGAGAAAAAAAGAAAAGGGAGGTGGGCTGGGCCACGTAGGGGAGGAGAGGAAAAGAAAAGGAAGAAGCTGGGCCAAATCGGGCCCAGCCACGCGAGGGGAAGAAAAAGAGAAAGAAAAGGGCTGGGTCGGCTCGAACCTGACCCGGTCCAACCCCAATTTTTTTTTTAATTTTTTGATTGATGATTTTTTAATAGAAAATTTTCTCTAATAGACCCTATTAATGCAAATGTGCCTAATTCCTATATGCAATGCATTTAAATAGAAATATTTTTTGTTTTAGGAATTAAAGAAAATTAACTCCTAAATTTTATGCAATTAATTTTGGGTAAATTAAAAATATGTGTCAACAGCTGCCCCTCTTTGAAGGTGAGCTTACAGAGGTTGAGCTCGCAGAGGTTACGTTCAAAGACAAAATGACACCTAAATTTGGTCCATAAATGCTTAGTGAATGTTATTTTTTGCGAGATTGTGAATTCCATTTTTTTGATACGATAAAATGATGTGTGCTAAAGCAAATAAAGACATACCTGGGGCTACTTACCTTGCCGAAGGGTAAAGTAATTCTAGATAATTTGTGTCATCTGTCGAGAACTCGAACCTATCTTCGGTCGTCTCAACTAAATTTCCTTCATCTAGGACTCGAACCTATCTTCGATTGTCTTAACGAGGGAAATTGTTTGTCTAGGACCCAAACTTTTTTTCGGTCACCTTGACTGAGAGAAATCATTTATCTAGGACCCGAACTTTTCTTCAGTCGCCTAGGCTGGATTTCATTTATCTCAGACCCGAACCTACCATCAGTTGTCGTGATTGGGAGAAATCGTTTGCACAGGACCCGAACTTATCTTCGGTTGCCAGCTGGATTTCATTTATCGAGGACCTGAACCTACCTTCAATCGCCTTGGCTAGGGAAAACGCTTGCACAGAACTCGAACTTATCTTCGGTCACCAGTTGGATTTCATTTGTCCAGGATTCGAACCTACCTTCAGTCGCCTTGACTGGGTTTTGTTTTACCAAAGCACCTGCATCTTATGAAGGGTACTCGAAAAGATTTGATGTGAACAGAGGGGGTTAATCCCATGCTCAAGAGGGGTATAATAACAATCGCAGGTACGTGATGAACAGAGGGGTCAACCCATTGTTCAGTCGGTGAACAGAGGGCAATCCAATGTTCAAAGGGTACTATAACAATCGTAGGTACGAGGATTTTTAGAACCAGGCATAGGTAAAGTATATCTACCTAGGTATGTTCCGGCCTCTTAAGGGCATGTCTCCTGTCAAACAAGTTTTATTGTGCAAAGACATACACATTGTCGCGACCTAAAAAAAATCGTGTTTTCGATCTTAAGCTAATGGATTACTAGATCAATTAAATTAATTAATCTAGCTCGAGTTCTCCCAAACTCTACCAATTCGCAACTTAGGTCTAATTATGAGCATGCAAATATTTTCAATGGGAGTCGCCACTAATCATTTAAGGTAGGTTGATTAGAAACCTAAATAAAATAGCAGGAGCACTATTTTATTTCTACGAACCAAAAGTTATGAATTCGGGGACTTGGTTACGCTAGATTACTCTAACGCCCTTTCGGTACCAATTTCAAGAAAAATACTCAATTTGGCAATTTTGATAAATCCTGACTTAGAGTTCAAAGGTGCAGAAATTTTTTATTTTCACTTATTTAAATGAAAGCTAACCTATATGTAATGACGTGCAACAATTGACATGCGATTAATGCAACATAACATGCAAATTATATGTCATGCGACGACGTGACCTATTTCTAATGACGGGAATATTTTTATTTTTTAATGAAATTCGGAATTAAAAGTGCCAATTATCTAAACACACAATTTTAAATTAAAGAAATTAACCTATTCTAGAGTAATCTTTTGGTATTTTTTTAATCAAAATTCGAAATTAAAATCAAGTAAAAAAAAAAATATAACCACTAAATCTTTCGAATTAAGTTTTGATCTAAAGCCTGATAGATCGATCTTAAAATTCAAAATACCTGCTATGGAAATAACTCTATCTAAAGCTTGATAGATAGATTTATTTCCACGTGTGCGGTTGCGGATTAGGAAATTTTCCTAATCGATCACATCTTGAAAAATTCTCGATATTTTAAATATCTTGGATATATTCAAAAAATTTTGAAAATTCTAAATTCTATTCAAATTTGGCAAGTAATACACATCCAATATTTCCCAAAGAATAAAAATAATAATAATAAATAAATAAAAAAATCCTAATTGAAATAGTGTCTATTACTCAAATAGGCAAAATTAGATAAGATAATCATGGAATAGGCAATAAACTATCCAAATTGATTAGGATGAAATATTTACCTGATTTGCAGCTGATCGGGATTGCGGATTGGATAACCAGCGATGTGTCGGGAGCGGCGATGCGGCGTCGGGATGGTAGCAAGGGTGTCCGAGTATGGCGATGGCCGCGGCAAGGGAGGTTGCTAGTGTTATGGGTCTTTTGGACCCGTCAGAAAAACTTGTTGGACTTATGTAAACACTGGATAACTAGAAAACCGGTGTTGATGCTGGGTAGAGGCTGAGATCTCGCCGCAGCGACTCGGAGATTCAGTGAAGCCCGACTGAATCACATGACCATCTTCACGGCACGGCAGGAAGTTGATACTGCTGTGTGTTTTTTTTTTTTGCATGTACAGTCCTCACGTTCTTCGTGACTTCTTCCCTTTCTTCACGTTTTCCTCCCTGTGGAAGACGTGTATATTTTTGAAAGAAGTCCCCCAATAGCCCAACGAATTCTTGACTTTCTACCCCGCGAACTCCCCTTGAACATGTGTTTTGGTTGTCTCTTGACGAAGTGGAAGCGTGGCTGACTTTTAATGGTGAGGTCGGCCACTCACGAATTGGAGAGTGAGGCGTCAATTTTTCCGGATCTCCCCTTGGCCTTCTTTTTGAATGATAAATATTGCCCAGTGGTTAAGGGATGATGATGGTGAAGGTGAAGTTGTGAATCAACGAGAAGAAAGTTTCTGTAACCTCCCCTTTCTTTCAATTGTGGTTATGTATAAGAATTGTGTGCTGAGAATTCCAAGAACGCCCATAAGCATGTATTTATAATGAAAACCTAGGTCAATTAGCCAGGCTTTTTAGTCCTAACGGGCTTAGGTTTAGGCTTTAATTTAATTCTAAGTGAGTTGAATTAATTTGGGCTTTTCTTTAATTAAGCATAATGGGCTAATTTAAGCTCAAATTAAAACAACCAAGCCCTTTTTGCGTGTGATTTTCGGCCCATGCTTTCCAAGTGAATCGAGTCTTGTTCGATGCCCGAACTCGATTCACGTGATGAATTTTAAACTCGCTTGTCACCGCCGATCCGATGCGGAATGCAATTAATCTATATGAACCTATACTATATGCTATGCAATTGTAATATTTTTGTTTAGGAGTTAAAATTTAATCCCTAATTTTCTATGCAATTAACTACTAAATGATGTGCTAAAATTTAGGTGTCAACAGCTGCCCTTCTTTGAGTGGAGGCTCGCAAATGTTTCGCTCAAAGATTGAGACCTAAATTTAAACTATGCAAAATGATGAATGATTTTTTTTTTAAATGCAATGATGCGTGATATGCAAACAATAATGAACGTATGCTAAGGTTCTCACTTCATGATGAGAGGTGAAAGAGCTTTACATACGAATCGCACAAACAGCGGCCAAGTGAGGGGATGCTTTATAATGCTGCTAACTCCCTTGAACTCCAAACTTCTAGTCCACTGGAAGTAAGGTTCTCGAGGTACAGAATTACCTATTTGTTACCTGTAGTTTCCTACAGATGCGAAATAACACATGATATAAAGAAAGAATGAGACGTGTTGCCTATTCCACTGGGCAATCATGAAAAGGATCATGTCACCTCTTCCATTAGGTGAGCATGAGGTTAGCTGTGCCACCTATTCTACTGGGTGAACATGAAATGAGAAACTATGTTGTCTGTTCTACTAGGCAAACATTAAATGGGGTGTGCTGCCTATTCCATTGAGCAACACAAAGAAATATGTCACTTGTTCCACTGGGTGAACATATGAGAGACCATGTCTCCTATTCTGGAGAGAGAAACAATAAAGAATAATTAGTAAACGTATCCGATTTCTTCTTGTATTATAAAAATGGCAACGTCAATTGCATTGCAGCTGTTTTTATTTGAGAAAAGGTTAAAACAACACATGCGCAGGGGCAGAGAAAACATAATTCATGAATCTGCTTGCATTATCAAGCTTCACCGGGGAATTTATCAATAAGAACAACCATTTCGTCCTTTTGACAATTTGATCACATTAAATGAGAGATTTTTAATCAGAAAGGACTTTCTACTCACTTTCAATGAAAGGCTTTTGACTCGACCTTTGATGCGGGTATAAGAATCACTCGAACTCTCTTCATCATGTTTGACAAGGGTTCGGATATTCTCAAAATCAGTATAACTTGGCCAATCTGAGAAGTCTTTTAAGGACTAAAATGAAGGCTTGGTCAATGGCTTAGCAAAAGGGATTCTTCGAGTTGAGGCTATTGAAAAATTGATATCACCAGTTGCTCCGGGTTTATAAGTCAGGAATGCTGCAAAAAATGAGATAGAAAAATCTTGCTTGCACTTCTTCGAGCAACACTTATAAGCATTTGAAATTCTACGTTAACTCAAGTGCCCTATTCTGAAGAGACTTCGGTAAAGGGTTGTAACATAGATTCGGGTAGGTTTGAAATGAATGGCCTGTTTCCATCAAAGGGGGTATTATGAACATAGAAATTGGTGATCATCCAATTATGCCACTGGTACCATTGATCTATCTCGAGCGATTACCCCACAAATGAACTTTCAAATGGTCTCTTCCTTGAAGAATGATCTTGCATATCGACTCAGTTTTCGTCGAAGCATTTCTTTCTCTTATCATTTTTTACTGGCATTGGCCTTGCTTTTATCAGGCACACTGCTTTTTCATGCCCCCTAGTTTTTTTTTTTTACCTTTGACATATACTGTCTATAATGCATACATTGGGCAGCCACACTTTGGCTTGTTTTGACAGAATGACTAACATTTAGATTCTCAGGGTCTTCATTTTCCATTGGCGCTCCGAATATGCTATGTGGATAGCGATAGCTTTTACCTTGCCCCAGTGTGAGGGATGATCACCAATTGGGTTCTTATGAAATGAAATTGCAGGCTCAAGTGGGCTAAGCAACGGATAAAGTGTGTAGGATAGCGAAAGAAATGCTTTTTGTCATATCTAAGGCACTCAAGCTAACACAGAATTTGCATGCAGTAAATATACTTGAAGATTGATGCAAGTGAAAGCAAGAAAATTCTAACAATTTTGAACTTTCTAAGAAATTGCCCCAGTATGGGGTTGTTCTTGACAGGGGTAACAAATAAAACTCCGTTCAAAGGGTTAAGCAAATGATAACCTGTAGTGTTTAGATAGAGGAAATGAATGCCTCTCATCATTTTGGTCGTCATACTTTTCGTGAGATAATCCTTTACTTTGTCAGCACGGAATTTTCACTCAACTCGCACTGGGGATTATTATTCAGGACGTGTATGGAAATGGCTTGCCTTTTGTCATCTTGAAGTCCCTCATGCAATATGATCGCTTCATTAGGACAGAAATAAATTGCCAGATCGAAAGCCTTCTTCAAACGAAGCTTAGTAACATAACATGAAAATCAATTGATTCATGAAATTCGATCTGAGACAAAGTCAGAATGAGTACAAATCAAGTGTAATACTTCTTCACAGAATTAGAATTAACTAGACTGGAAAAAACACGACCATCCATCTCGGCCAAAATCAAAGCAATTCCTGGAAGGACTTTCTTCACAATGTACGGGCCGCCATAATTTGGAGCAAATTTTCCTTCTACAAGAGGAACTATCGGCAATAACTTCTGCAAGACAAGGTCGCCTACCTGAAAATGTCGAGGCTTGACTTTCTTGTTGAAAGATTTAGCAACTCGTTGTTGGTAGCACTGGCCATGATATATAGCTCTAAGCCTTGTCTCATCAATCAGGTTCAATTGGTCCAATCTCTGCTGGATCCAATCTGCTTCTGACAATTGTACTTGTGAAAGAATACGTAACGAATGAATTTCAATCTCAACAGGTAAAACCGCTTCTATACCGTACACAAGAAAATATGGAGTTGCCCCTGTAGATGTCCGGATAGAAGTCCAATATGCTATAAGTGCAAATGGTAATCTCTCATGCCAATCACGATAGTTCTCAGCTGTTTTAGCCAAAATCTTCTTGATATTCTTGTTGGTTGCTTCGACCGCTCCGTTCATCTGCGAGCGATATGGAGAGGAATTCAGAAGCTTGATCTTGAATTCCTTGAACAGATCATCTACCAATTTATTATTCAGATTTGACCCATTATCAGTAATTATGGTCTCAGGTGCACCATATCGAGCAATGATGTCTCGACGAATGAACTTCACCACATTCCGTGCCATCACTGACGTATAGGACATAGCTTCAATCCACTTCGAAAAATAATCGATAGCGACCAAGATAAACCGATGTCCGTTTGATGCTTTAGGATTGATCGGGCCAATCACATCAATGCCCCACATAGAGAATGGCTATGGTTCAGACATCTAATGCAATTCATTTGGGGGAGTGTTAATCTTGTCACCATGGATCTGGCATTTGTGACAACTTCGGACATGTTGAATGCAATCACTCTCTAAAGTGAGCCAGTAATAACCCATCCTCATTATCTTTCTTGCTAGCATATGACCATTCATGTGCGGATCGCATACTCCCTCATGTACTTCTAGCATCAAATGAACAGCCTCAGTTGAATCAACACACCTTAATAAGACCGAATCATAGGACCGAATCATAGGACTACTTGTATAGACATTCTCTGCTCAAGAAGAACTTCGACACCATTTTCCTGGTATACTTCTGGTCAGATGCGGTACTTTTGTCAGGAAATTCCTGTGTTTGAAGATATGCCTTGATATCATGATACCACGGCTTGCCGTCAGGCTCTTCTGTCGTGGCCATGCAATAAGCCGGTTTCTGTAGGACCTCTATCTTTAAAGGTTCAACTTCTAACCCACTTGTCAATCGTAGCATTGCTGATAAAGTAGCCAAAGCATCAGCAAAATGGTTTTGAGTCCTCGACAACTATTTAAACGAAATGTCTTCAAACTCTTCCACCAACTCCTCTAAATAGGCATGATAGGGCTGCAACTTAGCATTCCTAGTTTGCCACTTACCAACGGTCTAAAGAATAATGAGAGCTGAATCCCCGAACACCTTAAGTCGAGCTACTCCCATTTCGATAGCAGCTTGTAACCCGATGATGCATGCTTCATATCCAGCGATATTGTTCGTGCAAGGAAATATCAATTTTGCAGCCACTGGATAATGTTGACCGCCTGGGGATATTAAAACTGCCCCGATACCTGATCCTGAATAGTTTACGGCCCCATCAAAATACATGGTCCATACATACTCATCAATTGGCATGACTCTATCCTTTAGAGGACCCAGATCCTCATTTTTTCCAGGATTTTCGGCTAGGATATCAGCAATTACTCGTCCTTTAACTGATTTTTGAGACAAGAATTGAACATTGAATTCTGAGATGAGAATCTGCCATTTTGCCAGTTTTCCAACTAAAGCGGGTTGATTGAGCAAGTATTTGATAGGATCACACTTCGTTACAAGCAGTATCTGATAATGCAAAGTGTATTGCCTCAATCTATGTAGAACCCAGACCAGTGCGGCGCACGTTCTTTCTGCTTCAGAATAGTTCATCTCAGAGGCGGTGAACTTCTTACTCAAATAATAAATCGCACGCTCTTTTCCATCATCTTTACTTCTTTGAGCAAGCATGGCGCCTAGGGACTCGCTGTGGATTGTAAGGTATAAGGTTAAAGGTTGCCCCGGCATCGGCGGAACAAGCACCGACGGATTCATCAAGTAGTGTTTAAGCTTGTCAAATGCCTATTCACATTCTTCATCCCATCTAACCAGCGCATTCTTCTTGAGAAGTTTAAAAAAAGGCTTCGCTGTCTCAGATAGTTGAGAAATAAATTTGGCTACATAGTTTAGTCTACCCATTAAGCTACGAATTTCCTTCACCAAAGAGGGAGATTTTATTTCACAAATGGCCTTCACTTTTGACGGGTCAATCTCAATTCCTTTGTTATTGACAATGAAGCCGAGTAGTTTGCCAGAGGCTATCCCGAACACGTATTTTGCTGGATTGAGGCGCAATTTGAACTTGCGAAGCCTGTTGAATAATTTCATCAAAGTTTCTATGTGATCTTCCCCACGCCGAGTTTTTGCAATCATGTCATTAACGTAGATCTCAATCTCATTATGCATCATGTCATGGAACAACGTGACCATTGCCCGTTGGTAAGTTGCTTCAGCATTTTTGAGATCAAAGGGCATCACCTTGTAGTGAAATGTCCCCCATGGAGTGGTAAATGCTGTCTTCAACTTATCATTCTCATTCATCAAGATCTGATTATAACCTGAGAAACCATCCATGAAGGAAAATAATTCGAACCCGGCTGTGCTGTCCACAAGCACATCAATGTGTGGGAGTGGAAAATCATCTTTAGGGCTAGCTTTGTTCAAATCTCGGTAGTCAACACAAACTCAAACCCGTCCATCTTTCTTCAACACTGGGACTATATTAGAGACCCATTCTGAGTATTGGGTAGTCTCAATAAATCCCACGTCAAGAAGCTTCATGACATCTTCCTTGATCTTCTTTGCCAGTTTTGGCTTAGCTCTTCGCGGCCTTTGCTTCACGGGCTCAACCAAAGGATCAGTTGGTAGACAATGTTCGACAATCGATCAATCGAGACTCGGCATGCCAGTATAAGACTAGGCAAAGATGTCTTGATAATCCTTCAACAATTGAGTCAAGCGTTTAGCGACATCTTTAGGGAGACATGCCCCAATCTTCACTTTTCTAGGATTCTCCATGTCGCCAAGATTGATCACCACGGTTTCTTCAATAGTTAGAGGCTTGGATTTCTCATGGATTTCCAAGTTCCGTTGTATTTCTTCATCATTCGGATCAGAATCGTTTGAGTCATTGGATTGACTTACATCACATATATGAGGATCCATGATTCCCAACCCTTCGTATGCCTCAAAATTAGTCCTGAAACATAAAAGAAATGGATCAAAAAGACAAGACATGGCTTAACTACATGCAATTTTAAAAAAATTGATCATTGCTTAAATTCATTTTTCTTTCAAAAACCTTGAGACGAGAATTCTTGAGAAGCCCAACCCTCAGTTCTTACGGTAGATGACAAATTTTTCCAATTGTTGGTTATTGTCATCGGGTTGGTTTGGGGTACTTCAACAAGATTCAAAATGATAAAAACTTCTGTAATTTTATTGATATCAAATCAATGAATTACATCTTATTGGATTAAAAAACCTAAGTGCAACATGAATTGGAATGAAAATCGAAAACAATAAAAATTCCCACGCATGGGAGATACGAAAACTTGAAATAATTACTCTTGAGGGCTAGCGTCCATCCCTTCAAGTGGTCTTTCAGTGAGTGCACCAATGGAGGTCTCAGCAAACCAACCAGTGAGGTAGGGTATACCATCATTAAAGTCAAAGTCCACCACCCTCGACTCCGACTTCTTGAAAATACAAGGTGGCTGGTCATCCTCAGAATCATCAGACAAACTGACCAAAATCACTTTACCATGCTTCTTAGGCGAGTCGGTTAGGGTTAGTGGCGACTTAAGAAAGATAAGCTCGAGATCATCTTCAGTAGGGTTCGGCTTTAAATGCTCATATCCCCCCACTACTCCAGTTAAGCGAAAGATGTGGTCAATGGGAGGTGGTAAGGGACTTTGACCTACTCCTCTTTGGCCTCTGCAACAACCGAGGTCTTGTTCGCGGCTTCCCGGCCCATGATATCCCAAACCAGCTTTGTGGGAATGTCCATTTGTCTCAATCGGGGCACGAATGCCTTGACCTTCCTTCCCAAGACCTTGACCTGGCTCAAAACCATTACCGACCATGACCTTGGCCACCATGATAGCTGCATTAGAAACCTCTGGAATGGGCAACGGCATATCAGAGGAAGCTTGAACAACTTGAACTATTTCAAATGAATGATAGCTATCCTCCTCAACATGATCGGGCTCTATGTGTGGAACTGATGTCGCATTGAAGATTCGGTGATCTTCCTCTCCATAAATTGTAACCAACTTTGCCTCAGCCACAAACTTGATCTTCTGATGCAAACTGGAAGGCACTGCACTTGCATTGTGGATCCATGGCCATCCTAACAAGAAATTGAAAGCAGAAGGGATATCTAGCACTTGAAAAAGAATATCGAACACCGAAGGTCTGATTTGCAGCTCTAAGTTAATCTGGCCTATCACATCCTTCTTTGCTCCATCAAAGGCTCGAACAGAAGTCTTGGCTGCTTGCATGGTAGTGGCTTAATGCCTAGCCTTTTCAAAGTAGCCAACGGGCATAAATTCAAAGCTGACCCGTTATCAACAAACACCCTAGCCATGTGAGTCTCCTTGTACTTCACTGATATATGAAGCGTTTTATTATGACCACGTCCTTCAACTAGGATTTTCTCATCATAAAATGCTACTTGATCCTTGAGGAGGATCATCCTAACAAACCCCTCTAGCTTATCTTCATCAATAGTTTCGGGCACATGAATCTCACTCAAAACCTTCATTAGAGCACCCCGGTGCTTCTCTGATGTTTAAAGAAGTTCCAACAACGAGACTTGTGCAGGCAACTTTCTCAACTGATCAACCATACTATATTCACTAATCTTGATCACAGCTAAGAATTCTTTCGCTTCTTTCTTGGCCATTGGCTTGACAGGTGGATTATCAGCATAAGTTCGCCCCAATCTTGTTATCAGATCAACATTGTATGACCATGGAACCATCTTGTCACTTTCATAAGCGTAGGGCTGAGGTGATGCCAGCACCAATACTTCAGAAGCATCGGGTATAATGATCCCGAGTTCATCATCAGAGGCATCTTCAAGAGAGGGCATGTCAATTAGCTTAGGATCCAACTTAACTTGTTCATCGGTTAGCATTGCGAGTTCTTCATTCCAGTCAATGATGACCTGAGATATAATAGCCACTACCCCGAATTCATCAGCCATCCCAATCATTCCCTCTCTTACCAACTCATTTACCTTCTTTTCTATCTCACCAAATGATACCACTTCACCGGTCAAAACATAACCAGCTTGGACTAAAGCGTCGAACATATCTTCGAAAGGGACCCTGAAGTCTTGAACTTGCTTGACCGCCGGGCCAAGGACAACATTTGCACTACTCGAATGATCAGGAAAAGGATTGTTCTGCACATTGGGCTTACCGGCTGGCTGTAGTGCAAACGCTCCAGTCTCGAGTAGATCCTGTACTTGATGTTTGAGCACTTGGCAATCGTCTGACGAATGTCCCACCTCACCTCTATGGTAATCGCATTTCTTCGACGGATCGTATCATGCAAAGCCGACGGTGTTAGATCTTTGTGGCTCCGAACTTAGCAAATTCTTCTTCCTTAGCACTGCTAGTACCTGAGATAACGTTCCAGGAAGTGGAGTAAATTGGCGAGCTTTACGCTGCGGGTGTGGGTCCTGCTGGCCTTGCTGCCCATAAGAGGTCAGCTGCTTGGTGGTAAATTGTAGTTTCGGGGCCTTAGCTGGCGTCTTCTGTACATAAGTCATGTTGACTTCAGGGACATGCTCTTTGTCTTTCTTACTAGTAAATCTCTTGCCTGATGAACCCAATTCACTGTACCATCCTTTCTTGAGCCCAGACTCAATCTCCTCACCCATGGCTATCAGTTGGCTAAAAGATTGAGGGGCCATTACTAACATTCGTGAACGAACCGGTTGTGGTAGGGTGGACACGAACAATTTCATTAGGTCACGTTCTGAGGGTTCAGGCATGATCTGTCCCGCCATGTTCCTCCAACGAGTGGCATACTCCTTTAGTGTCTCGTTCTTTTTCTGCTCAGCTCTCTCCAGATCTTCCCTTGTAATGGTGACATCGAGATTGAACTTGAAGTGCTTGACGAAAAGGTTTGCCACTTCTTCCCACGAGTCTTTCTGGTTGATCTGGTGGTTGGTATACCACCTCATTGCAGCATCCTTCAAGCTTGCTTGAAAGGTTTGGATCATTAAAGGTCTATTAGAAACATATATGTTCATGAGCCCCTGGTACATCTCGATGTGCTGAATTGGGTTTGAAATGCCGTCATACTTCTCGAAGGCTAGCATCTTGAATTTATCGGGCACTTGGACCCGAGTAAAAACAGACAAATCAACAGGCAGAACACTTTGAGTTCCCTCCACTTCACGTAATCTCTAGTCGAGCTTGGCCAGCAATTTAGCATTTTCATCATTGGGGAGTGGATGAAGAACATCGGCCGCCGAAGACGCACTAGTGTCAGTCAAAATGACATCGTCCAATTGAAAGGTTAGATTAGTATTTACTGCAGGAGCTTTGTCGAGGCGGAGGCCTTGACGGGTTAGAAGCGGAATCTCCGATTAAGAGACAACATTGATCTGTTGCTGCTTGGCCATGAGATCACTCATCATTTTGGACATGGCAGACGTGATCTGCTCATTGATTGTATTCATGTGTTCTTTTAGCTTTTCGTCAATCATGGCTGCAATCTCAGCTTGATTGGCCATCCTTCTTTTGGTCACCGATCGAGTATTATGAGGATGAGGGGGATCCGTGGCAAATAACCTACAAAAGTAACGATCGAATGAATACAACAAGTAAGAATAACGAGTCGGTTCATGACATCCCTTAGACTCTCAAGATGAAATTTCTTTCAAAAGATCAATTCGTCCAGTAAATCCCGAAATTCCAAATTGGTTCATTCAATAAAAACTTGGACTAATTCCAAAATTTACAAATTATAGCTTAACGTTTTTCATTGAATTGCTCAGAATGAAAAATGTCTCAAAAGAATTCTTATAAAAATCATTCAGAAACGACATCTATTAACAAAAAACGTTAATAGTAAGCTAACATTTCCTCTTAAAAAAAAAAAGAAAAACTCCCTAAATCAAACAAGAAATCATATGGTCTTCCTCTTTTTAGAGGCTACATGATCTATAGACGAATGGGCCTTCAAGGCACGCCGTAATCGTGCATTCTCTTCAGCTAGAGCATCTGCCTTATTCTGGGCCTTCATCGCCTTTTCTTCGCTGATTTTGATTTGAGTCTGAAGGGTATGCCGTACTGTCACGACCGGGATCTTCAGAAGTATCTCAGCAGGGATGGTATGATACTAAACATACCGGTCCATGGCAAAGTGACGCTTCATCCTTCCAGTGGGCTCATTTGCGGGCCAAATCAGCTTTTGAGTGGAACAATTCTGTCAAGCCTCAGAATGACGCCTAAGCTCGACTCTGTAGGACTCGCCTTTCTCAAACTGAACTTGAAATTCATTGGGCCTGAGTAGAGGTGGGACATCTTGCAGAACTCAGAATTGATGTGTAACCCAAATGGGCTAATAGCAGGTTGCCCCATAAATACCCATCAAAGGTACGGGCTTTTGATCGCCATGGTATAGTCGAGCCTCGACCTCCCGAAACCACACAGCTTGCCAAAGGAAAATCTTAGAGTTTGGATCCTTGAACAGATGGACCCATTGCGTATAGTGCAAACTCTTAGTTTGATCTTGTATTTGTTTGAACCTTGAAATAGGGTTATCAGTCATGCCCATTTCAAATACAGTCATATTTTCCCTAAATTGAGAAAGGTGTGAGAAAAGCCAGATTTGTAAAAGCTCAATCGGGGCTCGAAAAGTTCTATCTTTTCCTTTCTTGAATCGTGTCAGAGATATGAAAGTTTCTGCTAGAATTGTGTTTATAAAACTAACTCCACCACATATTAGTTTTACCGTCTAAGCTATGATAGGATCAATAGCATTTTGACGGAATGGAAAAATGATGAGTCCAAAAAAAACTACGATAAAAATTTTAGATCTCATGAGGACGGAGTTATTTTCGAAACATTCAATAATAAAAGATAATGGGCATGCTTGACAATTACCCCTTAGCACTTTTTCAATTTCCTTTTTAGTCAAATTCAAAAATTCAGCAAGCACTACCATAGGATCTACTTTAATGGGTGGTTCGACTATATCCAACTCAATCGATTTTTCAATGGCAATACTGTATTCTTCCAGAGTTGATGTGAGCTCAAACTTACCTCCCAACACAAATGTGGTTGTCTCGGGGCACCAAAAATGAGCGAATGCCTGCATAATCCCGCTCTGAACATCCATGTCTAGGATTGGCAGCATGAATCCAATGTGTTTGAGAACGTACTGTTGACCATCTGACTTCAACTGGCTCCATAACTTCTTGAGCTCCAGCTTCGGAGTAGGCACGAAACGGATATCGAGGCGACCCATTCTTATATAGACCACGTGCCAAATGACTCAACCTAAATCATGGACCGATTCAAAATAAGATGAAGAAAACCAAAGATAAAGCTTGAGAAATTACCGTCTTTGGAGAGAAAATGTCAATCACAGAGACATGCACATGAATCGTGAGTTTAAATCTTAATCTATCTATCCTAATCGCTTTTGCAAAGTGAAATGGTGAACGGAACGACGCGTCGCAGCCTCGCGTACAATCGTCATGACTAGTCACAGCCTCGCATACAATAGTCATGACTAATTGGGTCCAATCACTTCGGCTCGGTTCGGTCGACAAGGGCAACCCCCATGCGTTGTAGCCTCACGTGCAAAAGGACGACCCTTGAGCCATTTTTTTGAAAAAATTTTCGAGACTCAAATGGGATAACCTTTAGCGAAGCCTCACCGCCTAAGTTAAAGAACCACCTAAATACCATCTTAAAACTATTGGTGTGACCCAGGTCCGGTCACAGGTTAAGTGTGGTGTAGTGCAAATACTGTAAATCATGTACAACAATTATATTCAACCATCACTTCAATAGTACGAAAATTAAACCAAATTCCACTCCACCAAACCTGCAAAACAAAGGGTTAGCCAATCACTACTCCTTTTATAACTCCCATTCTGCAAAAACATTTAACACCTAAGAATGAGAATTCAATTAAATTTTGCCAAATCAAGTGATTTTTGTTTGAAATTTTTTTTTTGGCCTAAGTCCTCC
Source organism: Syzygium aromaticum (assembly GCA_024500025.1). Classification (NCBI taxonomy): domain Eukaryota; kingdom Viridiplantae; phylum Streptophyta; class Magnoliopsida; order Myrtales; family Myrtaceae; genus Syzygium; species Syzygium aromaticum. The sequence continues at coordinate 27,066,380 of CM044887.1, read as the reverse complement.
TTAAATTTTCAAAAAAATTCACGTTTTCCCCAGCGGAGTCGCCAAGCTGTCGTGACCTAAAAAAAATCGTGTATTCGATCTTAGGCTAATGGATTACTAGATCAATTAAATTAACTAATCTAGCTCGAGTTTTTCCAAACTCTACCAATTCGCAACTTAGATCCAATTATGAGCATGCAAATATTTTCAATAGGAGTCGTCACTAATCATTTAAGGTAGATTGATTAGAAACCTAAATAAAATAGCGGGAGCACTATTTTATTTCTATGAACTAGAAATTATGAATTCGGGGACTTGGTGACGCTAGATTACCCTAACGCACTTTCGGTACCAATTTCAAGAAAAATACTCAATTTAGCAATTTTGATAAATCCTGACTTAGAGTTCAAAGGTGCAGAAATTTTTTATTTTCACTTATTTAAATGAAAGCTAACCTATATGTAATGACATGCAAATATTGACATGCGATTAATGCAACATAACATGCAAATTATATGTCATGCGACGACGTGACCTATTTCTAATGACGGGTATATTTTTATTTTTTAATGAAATTCGGAATTAAAAATGCCAATTATCTAAACATGCAATTTTAACCTATTTTAGAGTAATCTTTTGGTATTTTTTTAATCAAAATTCGAAATTAAAATCAAGTAAAAAAATATATATAACCGCTAAATTTTTCGAATTAAGTTTCGATCTGAAGCTTGACAGATCGATCTTAAAATTCAAAATACCCGCTATGGAAATAACTCTATCTAAAGCTTGATAGATAAATTTATTTCTACGTGTGTGGTTGCGGATTAGGAAATTTTCCTAATCGATCACATCTTGAAAAATTCTCGATATTTTAAATATCTTGGATATATTCAAAAGATTTTGAAAATTCTAAATTCTATTCAAATTTGGCAAGTAATACACATCCAAGATTTCCCAAAGAATAATAATAATAATAAATAAATAAATAAAAAAATCCTAATTGAAATAGTGTCTATTACTCAAATAGGCAAAATTAGATAAGATAATCATGGAATAGGCAATAAAATATCCAAATTGATTCGGATGAAATATTTACCTGATTTGCAGATTTCTTTCTAAATTCGAATTTGCAGCGGATCGGGATTGCGGATCAGATGATCGGCGATGTGTCGGGAGCGGCGACGCGGCGTCGGGAACGGCAGCGTCAGGATGGTAGCAAGGGTGTCTGAGTATGGCGGTGGCCGCGGCAAGGGAGGTTGCTAGTGTTATTGGTCTTTCGGACCCGTCAGAAAAACTTGTTGGACTTATGTAAACATTGGATAACTAGAAAACCGGTGTTGATGCTGGGTAGAGGCTGAGATCTCGCCGCAACAACTCGGAGATTCAGTGAAGCCCGACTGAATCACAGGAACATCTTCACGGCACGGCAGGAAGTTGATACTGCTGTGTGTTTTTTTTTTTTGCATGTACAGTCCTCACGTTCTTCATGACTTCTTCCCTTTCTTCACGTTTTCCTCCTTGTGGAAGACGTGTATATTTTTGAAAGAAGTCCCCCAGTAGCCCAACGAATTCTTGACTTTCTACCCCGCGAACTCCCCTTGAACGTGTGTTTTGGTTGTCTCTTGACGAAGTGGAAGCGTGGCTGACTTTTAATGGTGAGGTCGGCCACTCACGAATTGGAGAGTGAGGCGTCAATTTTTCCGAATCTCCCCTTGGCCTTCTTTTTGAATGATAAATATTGCCCAGTGGTTAAGGGATGATGATGGTGAAGGTGAAGTTGTGAATCAACGAGAAGAAAGTTTCTGCAACCTCCCATTTCTTTCAATTGTGGTCGTGTATAAGAATTGTTTGCTGAGAATTCCAAGAACCCCTATAAGCATGTATTTATAATGAAAACCTAGGTCAATTAGCCGGGCTTTTTAGTCCTAACGGGCTTAGGTTTAGGCTTTAATTTAATTCTAAGTGGGCTGAATTAATTTGGGCTTTTTCTTTAATTAAGCATAATGGGCTAATTTAAACTCAAATTAAGACAACCAAGCCCTTTTTGCGTGTGATTTTCGGCCGATGCTTTCCGAGTGAACCGAGTCTCGTTCGATGCCCGAACTCGATTCACGTGATGAATTTTAAGCTCGCTTGTCACCGCCGATCCGATGCGGAATGCAATTAATCTATATGAACCTAAACTATATGCTATGCAATTGTAATATTTTTGTTTAGGAGTTAAAATTTATTCCCTAATTTTCTATGCAATTAACCACTAAATGATGTGCTAAAATTTAGGTGTCAACACACATTTATCGGAGAAATAGACAACTAAGGCTATTCTAAAATATCATAAGAAATATCTTAACCGTAAGTCCAAATGCATTTCATTTTCAAAGCAACACCTGGTTTATTCTCTAGGTAGTTTGAAAAGAATTCATGATTTTGGAATCGGGCAATGGTAGAATGTACTTTACCTGGGCACGTTCCTATACATACATACGTATTTGTCAAAGAAATAGACAACTAAGGCTATTCTAGAATATCGTATGAAATATCTTGACCGCAAGTCAAGATGCTCTTCTTTTTCAAAGAAACACCTGGTTTATCTTCCGGATAGTTTGAAAAGAATTCATAATTTTGGAATGGGGTGATGGTAGACTGTACTTACCTAGGTATGTTCCTGTACATACATATGCATTCATCAAAGAAATAGACGACTAAGGCTATTCCGAAACATCATATGAAATATCTTAACCGCAAGTCAAGATGCTTTTCTTTGTCAAAAAAACACCTGGTTTACTTTCTAGATAGTTTTAAAAGAAATCTGAAGAAATACTTAGGGCTTCTTACCTGGAGGTTTGATGCATCATCTGCTGAATAACCAACATTTTTCGGTGCATCTCTCTTAGGATGATAATAAGGGTTTCTCCAGCGCCTGAATTTTCGTGTCCTATTATTGGGGATTAAAAATCTGAATTGTGAAAGATGATTAGCATAAACATGCACTGCCTTCATCAAGGATAGACAAGTTAGGCTATTCCACAATGTGTATTTATGCAAGGTGATTTTGCCATGTTTGCATCACCAAACATCCACCGATGGTCAATCAAGACAATTTTCACTCCCAAGGTAAACTTCTCGAGATGCTGAACGAGAGACTTTTAGTCAGAAAGGACTTTCCACTTGCTCTCATTGAAAGGGTTGTTTGTCCTATCCATTGAGGTGGGAATATCGAGAAAACTCAATCTGACCATTATCACATCAACAAGGGTTTGAGTTTTCTCGCAAGTGATACGAAGCTACCAATCTAAAAGGTCTTCATTAGGGTCGTACTGTTGGCTTGGTCAATGACTTAACAAAGCTGGCTATCCAAGTCAAGGCCATGAAAGAAAATATTCTACAATTATTTCTAGGTTTACAAGTCAAGAACCCTGCAAAACGAGATAGAAGTAGTCTTGCTCGCGCTTCCTCTAGCATTATTTATAAACATTTAAAATTCCACGTTAATTCAAGTACCCTAGTCAGAAGAGACTTTATAAGGGATGTAACGTAGGCTTGGTTCACAGGTTGGGGAACGAAATGATCGTTAGGCTCAAAATGCGTGTAAGGGGTAAGAATTAGTGATTATCTTGGCATTGTCACCAGTCCTTTCTCTACTGTCAAGATCCTTTTGGAAAACTCCTCGGGTAATCCGATGCTTTGGCTTCCAGAATAGCTTTTTCTTGAGGAGCTTCTATGTCAAGCATTTTCGTGGATACTATTCGATTTCTGTCCCAATTGCTTTCTCCAGAATAGGTTCGTCTTCATCCATCATGACAGATCTTTGTCAAGCTAGAGTTCTTAAAGTAGAGATTTGTATCGAAGAAGAACTCAAGTTTAAACCCTTTGGGATCTTCTATTCTACACCACTTAACAACTTTGAGGTATTTGAGAGCACCTTTATCACGTTCAGAAATCTCCTAAGCTAAAACTTCATTGTTTTTCACAGTAGTTATCCAGAAATTAGGGATTCCTTTCTCTTCATCTTTTCATCGTTTTTCTTTTTCTCCTTTTTCTTTTTCTTTCTTTTTTTTATTCATGGGAAGTCTCCTTCCTTTTTTTCTTTTTAATGTGTCGAGAAGGTTCTTGGAGTCTCCATCTTCATTTGATACTTTGGACTATGGTGCTCAAATTGTGGTGACTTTTGCCTTGCCCTGGTGTAGGGGATGATCACCAATTGAGTTTGTACGAAATGAAGTCACCGGCTCAATTGAGCTAACAAGGGATATAAATGTATGGGATAGAAGAAGAATTGCTCTTTGTCATTCTAGGGCACTGAAATCATTATAAGAGTTTATCTGTAAAAATAATACTCAAAGATTAAAAGTGAGTAAGAAAATTTCTATTCATCTTTTTTCATCTTGTGCAGGCTGCTGCGACTGATGATCATAGAAAATTTTAAATATTACAAACTCATCATTCTTCTTGTCTTGTTCAGTTCCTAGGTAAGAACATCATTGTTATCAATGACATGATGGTATTTCGGACAAGTTATAATTAGTTTGCTACTTCTCTTTTGACAAAGCCCTCTTAACTTCGACCGTCCGGCCGTCGATGGTGTACTTGTCTTGGAGGACCCTGTTGAGGGCCGCCAGCTCCGTGAAGGTGACAAGGTCAAAGTCACAAGGGCGGCAATCGAAGGGAAGAGACGTTTTCCTTGTTTCCTCTGAGTTTGAATCCTTCCTGTGATGCTGATTTACCTCAAGCTGCCCTAATATAGGGTGGTTCCTGACAATGGTAATTTAAAATGAATGTCCAAGTGTGTGGGCTCAAAAATGCTCAAACAAAGGATCGATGGTAGTATATGGGGCAGAGAAATGAATTGCCTCTCGTCACTTTGGCTACCGTACCTTATGCGAGAAATCCCTTTTTCTTATAGAAATGGAACATTTTCGCTCATATTGCAAGGGTTTAGTACGTAAGAATGTGTATAGACTAAGGATTGTCTTTCATCATCCTGATGCCTTTCGTTCAATACATCGGACCAATTCGACATTGTTCGTTGAATTGTCAAGATTTTCACAGGGAATTGGTGAATTAAACAGGTAAAATTACCATGCAAAATTATTTCCCAAAAGATATGTGATGCACTTGGAGGAAGGTTAAGCATTCATTTGTTTTAACATGTTTCTTCTTTCTTATTTCTTTCTACTCTTATGCAAACAGTTTGTAAGGAAAGAGATACTTACCTATGTTGCAATTGTGAGGTAACCTGCAAGGCAATGAGAAAGACCGTGTTAACAAACGGCTCTTTGAGGGATAGAAATCAGGAATGATACAACATTACCCTTCGTGATTCCCTTCATTTGACAACTCATTGAGTTTTCTCAGATGTCGATAATTCCTTTTTGACAAAACATGAGCATATGTTAGAAATGATATGATTGAGGGTAAATTGAGAATGATACAAATTACCCTTCTTCCATTTTGTCCTCAAAGCTAGCAAAGTCTTTTCTCCTCTCATGATTGGGTGCGAAACTCGAATGAAATCCTCTATAATTAGGGGTACTTCTAAATAAATTGTCCTATTGTCGATGCATGCTGCGTCGAGGCGGGCTTAGTATGCTGAGGAGTTTCTTGGGAGTCATGTGATTCCAGACTGTACATATGCAATTGCTTGCATAGGAAACTTTGCAGCAAAGCTAATCTTTACTTTAAAGGTCTTCGACAGATGTGGGCATGACTACCATCAAGATCTCTGAGGTTGGCAAGCTTAGCCTTGGCACTACTTTACCATATGCGAAGTCCTTTCTAGTTAGATTTGCCGCTAAAAGTGTTCTTATCGATAACTTTTCTGTCAATTCCCTTGTTATCAATAGGGACATAAAAATTATTTCAATGGTAGTACTTCTTTACAGCATCAGAGTTGATTGGGTTGAAGAATTGGCGTCCATCCATCTCAGTCAAAATTAGAGCCCATCCAAGGAGTGTCTTTTTCACGACATAAGGACTTTTGTAGTTTGGAGCGAACTTACTTCTAATTTCGGGGGGTAGTGGTAGTACTTTTTTCAGGACAAGATAGCCTGCTTCAAAGTGTTTTGGGCGTACTTTTCAATTGAATGATCCGACTACCCTTTGCTGATAGCATTGCCCGTGACAAAGAGCCTTTAATAGGTTTTCATCGATCATATTTAGCTACTCCAGTCTTTGCTGCTTCCACTCTGCATCAGACAGTTTCACTTGGGACAATACCCGCAGCGAGGGTATTTCTGCCTCAACAGGCAAGACTGCTTCCATGCCATACACCAAGGAAAAAGGGGTTGCCCCGGTAGATGTTCGAATTGACGTTCGGTATGCCATTAATGCAAAAGACAATCTTTCATGCCAATTTCGGTAGTTCTCAGCAATTTTGGCTAAGATCTTCTTAATATTTTTGTTGGCATCCTCGATAGCTCCATTCATTTGGGGGCGATAAGGAGATGAATTCAAATGACGAATTTTGAATTCACTGAGTAAATCATTAACAAACTTGTTATTCAAATTTGTCCCGTTATCTGTGACGATGGCTTCAGAGACGCCATAACGGGCGATTATATCTCATTTGATGAATTTCATCACATTCTATGCAGTGACATTGGTATATGACGCGGCCTCGATCCACTTGGAAAAATAATCGATTGCGACCAAGATGAAGCGATGTCCATTTGATGCTTTTGAATTAATTGGGCCGATCACATTGATGTCCCACATTGAAAATGGCCAAGACTCTGACAATTGGTGTAATTCAATTGGTGGGGCATTTATCTTGTTTCTATGAATCTAATAACGGTAACAATTTCGAACATATCGGATGCAATCACCTTCTAAGGAAAGCCAGTAATAACCCAGTCTTGTTATTTTTCTGGCCAACATGTATCCATTCATGTGTGGACCACACACTACTTCATGCAATTCCTATATGATTCGTGTTGCTTCGGTCGCATCCATGCATCTTAGCAAAACATAGTCATAGGACCTCTTGTACAAGTTCTCACCATTGACAAAGAACTTCGTTGCCCTCTTCATTATGTATTTTCTGTCTGTAAAGCAAATCCCTTCAGGGAGTTGTTGTTCCTTTATGTAGTTCATGATATCGTAATACCACGGTTTACCATCGGGTTCCTCGATCACAGTCATGCAATGGGTTGGTCTGGTCAGGACTTCAATCTTCACAGGTTCTATTTCCAAACCATTGGTAACTTGTAACATGGATAATAATGTAGCCAGTGCTTCGGCGAATTGGTTATGAGATCTAAATAGGTATTCAAATGAGATCTCATTGAATTCTGAAACAAATTCTTCCAGATAGTCATGATAGGGTATTAGTTTAGTATCCCTAGTCTTCCATTCACCCATAGTCTGGAGTATGATTAAGGCAGAATCGCCAAACACTTTTAGTTTGGTTATTTTCGTATCAATTGCTGCTTGTAAGCCGAGAATACATGTTTCATACTCGGTAATGTTGTTGGTGCAAGAAAACACCAATTTCGTGGTTACAAGATAATGCTGCTCATCTGGAGATATCAAGACTGCCCCAGTGCCAGAGCCAAATAGGTTTACTGCTCCATCAAAAAACATGGTCCATGTGTGTTTCTCCGTTGATAAAATACGGTCATCTAGGAGATCATCATCATGTGTTTCCCCAAGGCATTTAGCTAGCAAATCAATGATCACCCGACCTTTCACTGATTTTTGTGATGATGTTTGGATGTCAAATTCTGAAATTAGAATTTTTCATTTGGCTAATTTTCCCACTAATGCCGATTGGTTAAGCAGGTATTATCGGATAGGGTCATTTTCAGTTACAAGGAATGTCTGGTGGTGCAAAGTATATTGTTGGAGCCTATGCAACACCTACACCAACGCGACACGTTTTTTTCTAATTCGAAATAATTCTGTTCTGAAATGGTGAATTTCTTACTCAGATAATAGATGGCACGTTCTTTTCCATCATCAGAGTGGCTCTGGGCCAACAGAGCTCCTAACGATTCACTGTGAATCGTTAAATAAAGAGTAAGAGAATGCCCCGGGACTGGTGGAACTAGTACCGGGGGATTCATCAAATACTACTTTAGTTTTTTAAATGCTTTCCGACAATCCTCATCCCAATTAATCTGAGCATCTTTCTTGAGAAGTTTAAAGAAAGGCCGTACAGTCTCAAAGAGTTGAAAGATGAACCGAGCAATGTAATTCAACTTTCCTAAAAGGTTTCTGACCTCTCTCACTGTGAACGAGGGTTGTAGTTCACATATTGCTTTGACTTTTGAGAGGTCGACCTCGATCCCCTTGCTACTCATGATGAATCTGAGTAACTTGCCAGAGGTCGCCCCAAACACGCACTTTGCAGGGTTCAGGAATAATTTGAACTCGCGCAACCGGCTGAATAGCTTCTTCAAGGCTTCAATGTGGTCCTCTCCGCATCTGGTCATAGCAATCATGTCATCGATATAGACTTCAATTTCTTTGTGTATCAGGTCATGAAAAAGAGTGACCATAGCACGTTGATATGTTGCGCCGGCATTGTTCAAACCAAAAGGCATAACCTTGTAGTAAAAGGTCCCCCATGGAGTGATGAACGCCGTCTTATCCTTGTCTTCCTCATTCATCCTTATCTAGTTGTACTCGGAAAATCCATCCATAAAAGAAAATAATTCAAATCCAGTAGTGCTATTCACAAGGACATCTATGTGGGGGAGTGGAAAGTCATCTTTTGGGTTGGCCTTATTCAAGTCACGGTAATCAACACAAACTCGAATTCGACCATCTTTCTTCTTCATCGGCACGATATTTGCTACCCAGTCAGGGTATTGTGAAACCTCGATGAATTCTACTTTCAACAGTTTTATCACTTCTTCTTCGATCTTTTTCGACAACTCAGGTTTAGTCCTTCGTAACCTTTGCTTCTTATGAGGCATATCAGGATTGGTAGGCAAACTGTGCTCAACAATCCGAGAGTCTAATCCTGGCATATCAGAATAAGACCATGCGAAGACGTCTTGATAATCCTTGAAAAGAGCAACTAGACGTATGGCTTTCTCTTCGGGAAGGTTGGCTCCAATCTTTACTTCTTTTAGATCTTGAATGCTACTCAAATTGATGGTGACAATACCTTCAGTTGTAAGGGGCTTGAATTGTTCATACTGCTCCCAATTTCTTTGGATCTGAGCGAGGTCATCAGTTGAATCGTCTAAATCGCTGCTGGGAGTATCTACATCATCAGGCTAGACCACACTAACTCCCTTACAAGTCGCAAGATCATGCCTGGAACACAAGGTAAATTAATCAGAAAAACAAATGGGGATATAGATTTTTTCATTGCCCTTTTCCTCTTAAAACATTTTTTGAAGTAATAGTAAAAAAAATGTCTTTGATTTTCGAAAACTCTTTGGAAACAAGGAAGCATGAGATAGCTCGGGCCTTAGAATACTTTCCTCTTCGTGGCTGGATATCATCAATGAGTTGGTTTGGGATACTACCTCATACCCTCAAAGCATTATTTATTTATAATACATGGATTTATAACCTCAAAAGAGGGAGAGTTCAAAAAGACATTTCTTCCAATAGAAATGACGATGAAAAATAAAATATAAGGATAACCCCTTTCTAGGGATTCATGCAAAAGAGAGGAGAGGAATTCTACTTGTCGCGACCTAAAATTTTTTCAGGCTAATGGATTATTAAGATTAAGTTTAACTCGGGCCCTCCCAAGCCCTACTAATTCGCAACTTAGGATTTAAGTTCTTAACGTACAAATGTTTCATGCTTGGAGTTGCCACTAATCTATTTGCGGTAGGTCAATTAGAAACCTAAATAAAACATAGGGAGATATGTTTTATTCCTACGAACCATATATTCTAAGCTCGGGGATTTGGTTACGCTAGATCTAGTCTAACGCCCTTTCGATACCTTTTCTTTTCAAAAAATGTTTTGGCAGACAGTTTAAATTCATTTTAACTTAGTCACTAGTATGTAAGGTGATCATACGGGTGCGCAAACTACCAAAGTAACATCCAATAATCAAAACATTAAATAAATTGCAAGATTGAGAGAATTACTTACCTCGAAGCAATGTAAGCATCTGCATTGTTAACTAGAAAATCACATCAACAATCCTAATATGATTTCTAATTAACGAGCAATTCACTCAATATTTTTTTTTTGGATTTTTCACTTATTTAAATGAAAGCTAACCCATATGTAATGACGTACAAAAAATGACATGTGATTAATGCAACATAACATGCAAACTATATGACATGCGACAATATGACCTATTTCTAATGACGGACACATAATTTATTTTTAGTATTTTTATGAAATTCGGAATTAAAAATGCCAATTATCTAAACATGCAATTTTAAACTAAAGAAAGCAAATTAACCTATTCTAGAGCAATCTTTTTGGTATTTTTTTTATCGAAATTCGAAATTAAAATCAACCCGAAATGAACTATCAAGGTTAGAATAATATCTAATTAAACTAGAAAACAAATTACTCCAATTCCTAATTTAAATTAGAAATTATTTTATCTTTCTAGCAAATCTTGGTTGTCCTATTCTATTAAAAAAAAAGTTATCTGGATATATTCTAAACATGCAACATTATCTTCTAAGAAATCAATTCAAATTGCATCTAATCTTTTTGGCTTTTCTTTTAAAGAAACAAAATCAAATAAGAGATAAACACCACCATCAAATCAATATCCACACAATCCGCAAAATTTTTCTTATCAAATTTAAATGAGGCAAAGAAATCAAACTAACTGTTATATCTATAAGGTTATAGATATCAATGGAAAGCTGATTGTTCAAATTTGAAAAGCAAATAAAATCTATTATCGTATCCAAGTAATTATGGATAAGATGACGATTTTCCGTATCACCGCGTATCGTACCTTAGGGATAAGGTTGGATAGTCATCCAAATACGTTGCCAAATTATGAAAAAAATTCCTAATTTTGGGTGTTTTCAAACATTGCAGATATAACAAAATTACTCTAAGATATCTACCTATCCACCAAAATATTCCTGAAACATTCAAACACCGAAAACTTAGGAAACCAAATATTCTGAAAATATTGGATAACATCCTTACCCTAATTTAGAAATATTTCCAAAGTTGGACTCGTGGATCGGAATTGCGGATCGGGACAAGCAGTGGTGGGATGGCGGGTGAGGCCACGGGACTCATGACTAATTGGAGAGCTCGCGGAGTGAGATGTCTTGCGGTGGGGCTACTCACGGTGTGGGTTGCTCGGCGTGGCTAGCTATGTCGGGCTGGATTATGGTGTGCATTCCGTCGTAGATGTTGGAGGCGTAACAGCCACAATCGCAGAAGGGAGGGGCACACTCCGTTGTCTTTCTCTCTCACGTGTGGGTTCCCGCATGAAAACCTCTACTCTCTTTTGACTTCTTCCCAGTTGACAAAACGTGGCCTTTGTCTCAAATCTTCCACTATGTCCCACTAACGGCTAAATTTGCACCGCTTCAAGCTGGACGTTACGTTGTCCACTTTTCATGTGGTCTTCCTTTGGCTGAGACTCATTGGCTCCACAGATGATGGTGAATCGGAGAACTAAGACTTCTCGTGTCCTTTGATCTAATTTCAACCACTAGTGAAGTGGGTTGATATACTCCAAAATGCAAACGCCGGTGAAGCTCCACGCTGATGATGGTCCAAGAGCAGGGAAACGCCAATGGATTCAAGGGGCATCAGAGTTGGCATCAAAGCGGTGTTACTTGCAAAGGTAGCTCAGTGGATGCCACAGAAAACTTTGAGGGATCATGCGTAAATCTCCTCTCTTTTGTGGTTCTCTCTCGTTTCCTCGTGGCCCTCAGGAATTGTATTTTGAAAATTATAAGAACCCCCCTTGTCTCTGGTAAGTCTTCTTTTATAAGCAAAGACGACTCAGGCCTTCAGAATAAGGGAGTCAATATTCTTTCCTCTTAAAAATATATTATAATTTTGCTCTTTCCCATTCTTTTTCCACCTATAGACGCGTGAACCTCCTTGACAGTATATTCTTTCTTATTTATTGCTCAAATAATATATGCCCGCACGTGAATATTTCTTTCCATATTGGCGGTCCACCCGTACTCTTCGGTGACCAAACAACATGGGGAGTCAACCACACGATCAAAGACCACAACCTTCTCAACCTTGTCGCCCAAGACATCCTTAATAACTTTGCACAGTCCCTCAAACTTCGCCTTCAGCTCTTCGCTCTTCTTCTTCTCATCCTCACTTTCATCAAGTTTTAAACCTTCCTCGGTGGCTGAGACTAGCTTCTTCCCCTCATATTCCTTGAGCTGGCCAACAGCATACTCGTCAATGGCATCCACCATGTAAAGCACTTCGCAGCCCTTCTTCTTAAGTTTCTCCAGAAAAGGGGAGTTCTCAACGGCCTTCTTGCTCTCGCCGGTGATGTAGTAGATGTTGCTTGACCCTCCTTCATTCTAGTCATATAGTCCTTGAGGCTGGTCATCTCATCACCACTCTTGGTGGAGTGGTACCTCAGCAACTCAGCGAGCTTAGTTTTGTTCTGCAAATCCTCATGGATACCGAGCTTGAGGTTCTTTGAGAATGCCTCGTAGAACTTGTTGTAGTCTTCCTTGTTCTCCGCAATCTCGAAGAAGAGCTCAATGCATTTCTTGACAAGATTTTTCCTAATGACCTTGAGGATCTTGTTTTGCTGGAGCATCTCTCTTGAAATGTTGAGTGGAAGGTCCTCCGAGTTCACAATACCCTTAACGAAGCCAAAATACTATGGCATCAGCTCCTCGCAATTGTCCATGATAAAGACACGGAGAACATAGAGCTTGATGTTGTTGGGTTTCTTGCGGGTGTCGAAGAGATCAAAAGGAGCCCTCTTTGGTGCATAGAGGATGGTCTTGAACTCAAGCTGACCTTCAACTGCAAAAATGTTTCACCGCTAAATGTTCTTCCCAGTCGTTGGTCAAGCTCTTGTAGAAGGCAGCATACTCTTCCTTGGTGATTTCCTTAGGCTTCCTCATTCAGATGGGCTTCTGCTTGTTCACCAAAGACCACTCATGAGACACTTCCTTGATCTTCTTTTTTTTTTTTTTTTTACTATTTTCCATCAAACAACTGAAAAGTAATGCCCAAGGAACCATGGGCATCTCCAGCACATCAAGGAGGATATTTTTGGACACGTGCCTAAACGCCCATCACGGTCAAGAATGAATTGTGGGTACTTTGTTCTTCTATTATTGACCAAGTGCACCGAATTAGAAGTATAGGCTTTCTTGAAGATCGTTCCTTCGTATCAAGCCTATCACTATTTCCTTTCTGTTTATTCCAAAGATAAAGATCTGCATGTTTTATATTTTGCCCTTGCCAATATCGTGAACTTCTATGTATATATATTTTTAAAATTCCCCCACGTGCAAAAATTTAGCCATAATAATGAACGGGCTTGGCCTAGTTCCCAATCCATGCGGGCTCAATTAGGTTCAGAGCCGTTCACTTGAGTCCATCCACCGCTGATCCGATAAATATGCAAACTATATGAGCCTAATTACTAATGCACATGCTCGTAATCTATATGCAATTTAACTATTATTTTTGTTTAGGGGCCAAGATTAATCCCTAATTTTCTATGCAATAAACGACTAATTAGATTGCCAAAATCTAGGTGTCAACACTACTCAAACGGGCCTATGCCCATTCCCTCCACTGGTCCTTCGTCTATTGCGCCGACGAAGAAATCCTCGAAAGTATTGTTCCAGGAATCCAATTCCTCGGCTCCTCTCTTTAATGGTGTCAGCTTTTCCGTATTGTCCCATCAGCTAGGAGTGCTATTCTGCTAGTCTTCATAAAAACTTAATAGCATCCGGTAGTCAACGTAATAATCAAACTTGCCACTGGGCTCACCCAAGGTATCTATAATCGCCTTTCCCTTGCGCACCGTATCAAAAAGCTCAGGAGCAGAGTCACGAAGGCTAGGTACCACCAAGAGATCATTTTCACCATGACACAGCCATGGGGCACGAAAAGTGAATGTTCTGGTGTCTAGTAGGTCTTGAACTCTATTGTTCAAAGTATCGCAATCATCCAGCGAGTACCCGATCTCAACTAAATGATAATCACAAGATTTGGAGGGATCATAGTTGATGAAGTACTCAGGAGTAAGGTGTTTCGGCTTCCTTGTGATTAGCCCATTCCATAAAAAGATAGGAAATATCACATCTATGGATTTAGGAACTGGTGAGTACCGTCGTACATTGCTCTACCACTGCAAGAGTTGGATATCTCGCTAAATTATGTCAAGAAAGATTCCTGACGGTGGGTTTCCTCTCGACCCATTTTCTTGGGTCACCAGCTCTTGATCGGGCGACGGTGGTGACATATCCGAGATTTGGCGAATGGTATCCATTAAGGATGTCAGCAAATCCTATAGCTCGCCTAACTAATGCTACAAACGTGCAAACAAATCAAGCAGGTACGTACTCATTTCTGAGTTCGAGTCTTCGTGTATGGCTCCTATGAAGATGTCATTAATAGGGTGACCATACTGTCCAACGCTTCTTCTCCTCCACAATTTCCTTCAATTGGCAGCTTGTCTGGGTCCGGATGTTGGTCAATAGCAACATTTGCAGGAAAAGTCAAGGAACTCAGGTGACTTGAACATTCGGCAGGCTGCTTGAACCCCTCACCTGATTCTCCTGACAGGTTAAGATAAATTTCTTTATCCTACAGCAATTTAGCAGGTGGTGGGAAAGTCTCCCAAATATGGGGAAATAACAAGCCAGTTTGATCCTTCGCGTGCCCCTTGTTGACATGTGGGTTTCCTCCGCAATACCTTAGGCCAGTTGTACGATGATTCTTAGTGGCCTGAATGGGCTCTTGGATGCCCCGACCTCCTCTGCCAAGTCCTTGGCCTGGGGTGAAGCCATTTTCGACTATAACCTTCCCTATCATGATTGAGGCTTTTGACATATTAGGGACAAGAGGAGAAATCCCTTGATATCCATGCACGGTTAACACCAGCTCGATGGACTGATAACTAGATTCCTCCCTGCCACTTGGTTCAACATATGGGATGGTAGTTTCTTGGTAAATTCGATGGTCCTCTTCTCCAAGGATAATAATCAGTTTCCCTTGGGCAACAAACTTCACGCTTTGGTGAAGGCTTGACGGTATAGCTCTAGCAGAATGAATCCAAGGACAGTCCAATAGAAAGCTGAACGCAGTGGGGATGTCCCTTACCTAGAATAGAATACTGAATATGGTTGGGCCGATTTGGACATCAAGGTCGATTTTACCTACGGTGTCTTTCTTCATTCCATCAAATGTCCGGACAGATGTTTTGGAGGCACGAAGTTTAGACGTGTCCACATTGAGGCGGTGCGAGTTTACCAGTGGGCAAATGTTCAACGCAGACCCATTGTCCACATCGGAGTTTCTACATTTAACGGAGATGTAGAGACACTTGGTATGCCCCTTTCCTTCAGCGAGAAATTCCTCTTCCGAGAATGTTATCTGATCCTTCAAAAGAATGGACCCCACAAATGCTTCCAATTTGTCATGTTCAATTGACTCCGGGACGTTTACTTCGCTGAGTACTTTCATTAGGGACTTCTAATGCTTCATGGACGTTTGGAGCAGTTCTAACAAAGAAATCTGGACGGGCAATTTGCGTAATTGGTACCACATTATATTCACTGGCTTTGACGATGGCCAGGATGAAAGTTCTTCGTTCCAGTTGATGATAATCTCAGAGATGGTGGCTACTCTGTCAGTTCTATCGATATATATGATCAAATCTGCTTTCGCCATACTAGCAACCCTTTCTTTCATTAGGGACAAGGGCAGCACTTCACTAGTAGGATAGTACCCCGCTTTCACTAGGGCGTTATAAATGTTAATAGTGTACACCCTCTCACTCTTAATTCAACAAGCGTCGAAAGTGGATATGACATTAACTCTATTTCGTGTTCAGGCAATGGGTTGTTTTGGACATTTGGTTTGGATATTTGGAATGAGAAGGCTTTGGTGTCAAGTAAATTTTGGATTCGGTGTTTGAGGGTATGGCAGTCGTCCATCAAATGTCCTATCTCGCCCATGTGATAGTCACACTTCTTAGATGGATCGTAACTCGAGAAGTTTTCTGCATTGGGACGTTTTGGTTCAGTAGACAGCAGGTTTTTCGTCTGGAGTATGGCTAGAACTTGAGAAAGAGATCTGGGCAACGGAGTGAATTGCCTCTTCTTATATCGCTTCGGAGGTTGACGACTCGTGGTTGGCTACTGTTCACTATTCATCTGGACTGTCCGGGGAGGAAGAACGGTCTGAATGTATACGATGTTTCCATCCGTCAGGGATTCCTTTTCCTTTCTCGTGTTAAGTCACTTGTTTGTAGAAGTAGGGTCTGTGAACCATCTGTGATGCAATCCCATTTCAATTCATTCGCCTACAAGAACAAGACGATTAAGAGATTTAGCAGTAACACCAACCAGGCGGTGCTTGTATTCATACGAAAGGGACTTGATGAACAACTTCACTTGTTCATGATCAGTGAGTTGTGGAGTAACCTGAGCAGCCAAGTTTCTCCATCTAGTGGCATACTCTTTGAAAGACTCACTCTTCTTCTTTTCAGTGCGTTCCAAATCGTCCCGAGTAAAGGTGACAACGAGATTGAACTAATACTGCTGAGGAATGCATCAACAGTGTCATCCCAAGATTGAAAAGCATCCACGTCTTTTGACATATACCATATCAAAGCTGGCCCCGTCAAACTTGCCTGAAATGTTTGAATCATGAGGGGTTCATTATCTACGTACTGAGTCATCCGCACATGATACATGTGCAAATAGTGTCTGGGGCATGAGGTGCCATCATATTTCTCAAACTCTGGCATTTTAAACCGTTTATAGCACTTTGACCCGTTTATATATAGACAGGTCAAGTGAAACAACATGCTGCAGGCCTTGTAGCTGTTTAAGCATCTCCTCGACCTTTGCTCTATTATCGAGGCGCTTTCAAGTTCAGCCTTCCTGATAGCTAGGGAAAGCGGATCATCCTCTAGTATGGGCATTTTACTGTTGCTAGCAGAGGTTTTGTCTTTTCTAGTAGACGATGGTGGTAACATCACCTCAATTGCCGCAGGTGTGGGCATGAGCTTGCCATTGATGGATTCTATTTGCTTGGTGAAGTTTTCAAGCGCATTGAAAACTATCTTCATTTCATTTTTCATATAATCGAGACGGACGTTTTCTTCGGCCATTTTTTGTAACTACATGTGAAAACGTTGAAATGAATGAGTATAATGTCTAATAAAGAATCATTTCATGACCTAATCATAATATTATTGCATATTTTCTTTATTTGTAAAGAAAAAATGAAAAAAAAAGGGTTTTTATTAATATTAACATTACAGGCGGCGTCCCCGGGTTTCGAATCCCGATCACCTCGAACCGTTTACGCTCACTCTCAGATACCACTAGTCCGAAGGCCACGGTAGTGTCATAAAGGCGCAAAACAATTTATATATAGAATAAAAGGCGGTCCGAACTACAATAACATAATTACAACCTATAAACACCTTTAAAGAAGTAAATCAAAACCCCTAAACATAAATACTAGGAAAATATAAAATACATAGGCTTTTAACAAAAAGGGTGCTCTTTCCGGATGTTCATTCTATAAATGATGGTGAAGCTACAGTCTCTCAGAGTCGCTTATTTTCACGGATAAGCTCCGCAATAAGCATATCCCTCGTCCCCATAGTCCTTTCGAGATGATCAATCTGTGCTTGGCAACTGGACTTGTTGGTTATATTTGGGACCTTTGGCTGCAGATTTGCCTGGATTTAATGATGTAAAATGTAGAACAGAGAAGCATGGTGGGCCTTTTCCTACCCCTTTAATAGCCTAGGCACCGGAATGTTTTCAGGCTAACATTTAGCCCACATCCCCTGGGTGGCATGAATTTCGCCAGTGTAGTTGTAGTTCGAGCGAGTGAATCGAACTTGAAATCGGTCGGTCTTGAGAGGCGATGGGATTTCCTGAAAGGCCCTGTATTGGCGGCCTACCCGGTATGGGTAGTATGAGGTGATGCCTGATAAATCGAGTAACGGAACGGGGTTGTGAAACTGGTGGGTATAACGAGCTTGACCCTCATTGAACCATTTAGTATGCCATAGGATTGCTTTGAGATCAGGATCCTTCAAAAAGTTTATCCAGGTGGCGTAATCCTTGTCAGGGGAATGACTTTTTAGGACCTCAAATCTTTGTATTTGGTGCATGAGGTCATCGATTTTAAAAAGCTGCATGAAGTGCCCAAATCCTCTCAAATGGGGTAAAAACCAGATTTGCAAAATTTCTAGGGCGGTCCGCATGATTTTATCATCATTTTGTTTAAAACGGTTTAAAGACGAAAATGTTTATGCCAAAACCGAATTAGTATAACTCAAGCCGGTGCAAATTTGTTTGGCCACATATGCAATCGAGTGGTTTATTGAATTTCTGCGATGGGGGAAAAGGATACACCCGATAAAAGCAAAGATAAAGATCTTGGCTGTTTGGCTCATAGGTTGACTTTCAAAATATTCATTTAAGAAAAACCATGGGCATGCATTACAATGAGCTTTAATGACTCTCTTTACTGTATTGCTCTTGGTTCGCAAAAATCGGGATAATTCGGGTAGAGAGGACACGCCTAAAAGCGGTTTGATGAGCTCAGATCCTAAAGGTTTCCTAATGATAACACTATACTCTTCCAGAGTCAGGGTCATCTCAAACTTACCAAATATGAAAGTGGATGTCTGTGGGCACTAGAAATGTGATAATGTTTGCATCATGCCAGAATAGATGTTGATTTTGAGTAGTGGAAGTAAGCGATTAATTCTTGCTTCGACATACTGTTGGCCATTCTGATCGAGTTGGTCCCACCAAACCAGAAGTTATTTCTTAGGGGTGGGGACGAATTGGACATCAGCTCTTCCCATCAGGTATAGAATGCAATCAACGGGTGACCAAATAGTAACAAATTAAATAAGTAAGTAGACTATATAATAAAATAAGAGGGGATAAAATATATACCTTTTATTGAACCGTGTCAATCACAACGACATACACATGAGAAGTGAGGTTCAACTTCTATTTTAGACTGGTTGAACAAAATGAAATTAAAATGTGCCTGACCATCGCTGTCTCGCATTGGTGTCAAGTCCTTTTAATCTTGGCCAAATCGAAAGAAATATCTTATAGTCACGCGAATAGCGGCTAAAGATATTTCTTTACAATTTTTTTAGACATAAATTTCGAGGAAAAGAAAGGCAACCTCTACATCGCGGGCTCGCGTTCGAGGTCGTATCCTTCTTAACATCATTCTACAATACCCTATTGCAGCCTAGGTCTGGCAGCGTGGTTGTGTGTGCAACAATGTAGTACTAAATCATTAAAGCATGCACAACAAATCAGGAACAATCAATTTGAGCCTGCAAGAACAAATAATACATTAATGTTAGAATCATACCTGGAGTCCTCGCCACCAAATAAAGATATTTTGAACAGGACAAAAATTTTGGCTTAAGTCCACTTTAAAAAAAAGATATCCCCAGCGGAGTTACTAGTCTGTTGCGATCGACCTCCTGATTTTTTTTTTGCGTGTGACGAAAAAAGGGGAAGTCACGCCTGATACGTGCTAAGTCTAGGTTCGGGACTTAACTCAGGCTCTCTCAAGTCCATACTATATCACGACTTAGAGTTTAAGTGTTTAATATGCAACTGGTTTATATCAAGGAGTCGCTACTAATCGATTTGGGGTGGGCTGATTAGAAACTCAAATAGGGTGATGAGAGAATCACCCTATTCTTACGAACCAGTGATTGACCGAGTTCAGGGACTTGGTTACACTAGTTAGATAACTAATGCCCTTTCGGTACCTTTTGTCATGTTCATTTCTAAAAACATTTGTCAGGTAATTTGGATTGATTTTATGACCTTTTTCCTAACATGTGAGGTAATCAAGCGAGTGCATAATCAAAAGCGATTAGCAGTCAAAGTAAATATGCAACCTAGGGTTCTAGCCCTAACTAAGGCAACCGACATTTAAAACGCAACAAATCATGCAATTATAAATCTAAATTAAAAAAACATGCATGGCGATAATAATAAAACAGTACATGATCCTATAGGCTTGTCCAATTAAAGCATTGAGATTTATGCAATTAAAATAATATGCATAATAATACAACAATAAATTACAACACTCAAACATATCACATAATTTTTTTTTAAAATAATAATAATAAGAAATAGATACGGAAAAAATTTTAATTTTTTTCAAAAAAATTAATTAATCTTTTTTATAAAATAAAATAATAAAAACGGGTCGGGTCAATAGATTTGGGTTGATCGAATCCAACCCAGGGCATTGACCTGGGTCGGATCGGCTAATCCGAGTCGGGTCTGACCCGCGTGCATAGACCTGCGGGGGGCGACACCAGCAGAGCCAAAATTGGCCTTTCGCCGACCAACCCAGACCGACGCCGCCCCCAAATCGACATCTGGAGATTATCCCCGAACCTCCTCCGCTGTCCACCTGTTGTCCAACGTCCCGATTGTCGGCCGACGGCCGAAAAACAAACCAACCTCTTTGAGGCATTTCGTCGAGCAGGTGGGGAGCGTGACCAAAATCGAGAGATTTCAACCTTCTCCGACAATCTAGTCGAGTCCAGCGGTTGCAGCTCACATTCAACGGCAAGTGGGGACCTGGACCGACAACGGTATGGGCTAGGATTCGCTCGAAACGACCATCGCGAGTCCCGGCCAAACTAGAGAAAAAAACATGGGAAAACAGAGGGGATTCTCAGCCGAGAGAGAGCTCACCGGTCGACGACTCGTCAAGGCGGCTTTCCAGCTACTTCGTGGGCGACGGCGACACTGCTGGTTGTTTGTCTTGCTCCGGCAGACCCTCAATTTGTTCCCTCTCTCTCTACTCTTTCTCTTTTCACTGTTCTCTCTCCCCCTTTGTTTCTCTGTCTCAATTGGCCAACCGTGACTCACTCTTCCTCCCTGGCTTATATAGCCGATGACGACAATGATGACGGGGCCCCCTGCTGCATACGTGAGCTGATGATGGCCTACACCGGCCTAGCTGGCCCGTGACTTTCGCGGCCATAGGCCGGTGCAGGGGGGCAGGTGTAGAGGGGAATAGAGGAAGAAGGGGAAGGGAGGCTCGGGAATCCCGGGAGGACGGGACTGGCCATTAAGGCCAGTCTCGTTGGCGTGCCCGCCTGGCCCTCCTCTGGCGTGATGGCGACGGTGAGGCTGCAGCTCCGACGTCATCACGGTGGCGTCAGGAACAGAGGAGAACAGGGGAAGAGAAAGGAACCGGCGCGTGGGGGAGAAGGAAGGAGAAGGGAGGCTGGGCCGACCTCGGCCTAGCCGCGCGGGGGAGGGGGGGAGGAAAAAAGAAAAGGGAGGCAAGCTGGGCCGCGTGGGGGGGAGAGGAAAAGAAAAGGAAGGAGAAGCTGGGCCGGACCAGGCCCAGCCACGCGAGGGTAAGAAAAAGAGAAAGAAAGGGGCCAGGTCAGCTCGGCCTCGACTCAGTCCAACCCGAAATTTTTTTTTTAATTTTTTTGATTGATGATTTTTTAATAGAAAATTTTCTCTAATAGACCCTAATAATGCAAATGTGTCTAATTCCTATATGCAATACATTTAAATAGAAATATTTTTTGATTTAGGAATTAAAAAAATTAATTCCTAAATTTTGTGCAATTAAATTTGGGCAAATTAAAAATAGGTGTCAACAATAAAATACACATACGAAAAGACAACTCATCACCAAGTACATTTCTAATTGCCTGATTACCTTTTCTGTTCAGCCTAACAAAAAACTTCACCACGTTGGAAGTCAACAGTGAAGTCCGATACCTTCACTTGGAAAGATCATCAAGAGGGAGCCCAAGTCGATATTTAAGTGTATCCACCTTTACTCAAAAGGTTAAGCCAATGAGTTATGACTTATGGCTCAATTAAAAAATGTTTGCTACTCCACATCATATCAATTATCTGATGTAGGATGAACTTTTTTAATACAACTCACATATACCTCTTAATAATCTTCCATTCACGTGTGAGCTCAGTATTATATTTGATCCCCATTAATTTGGGTATCCTTCTAAATCAAGATATCTGAACTTTAAACTCCATCACGCCTACCTTCATCCATGATCTTTTTCTCGAGACCGAACCATGAGGTTGCCATTGGGCCGGAAGAGATTAGGGGCCCACCAATCTACCATAAATGATGTTGGTAGTGCACAACAAAAGTTCAATACATTCGTTTGGAGAGATCGCCAAAACATAGCCTAAGTCTGAGCCCATCAATATATTCAATTGAACCTATATTCATTTAAAAGTTTAAATCAATAAGTTATATAGATCAATTAGAATATATTAATTACTACACACCACACTAATTATTCAATGTGGGACTTTTCTAACATAATCACATGTGCATCTTACCAACCACCTTTCATTTTTAATTTTTTTTTTGTTCCAATACAATTAGAGCGATACCAACAAGACTTTAAAAAAGGTTGTAAGAGGTAGGGCGTCACTCTACCAATATTGTAAGCCTTTCTAGGCAAATGTTTTATTGGCTATTGTATGGAGACTTCCTTCCTCCATCTTCTCTCTTAATTAGTCTCTTTGTAATGTCAGGGGATTCCCCTAGGCTTTTGTAGCTCATCTAATTAATGATATTCACATATTTACACACATAAAAAAAGAACTTTAAAAATGGTTTTTTCCTCAAATATTTGAGCCGTTTCGAGAACAACCACAAGCAAATAACATATTGACTATATTTCTCGACGAAATGGTCGTCCTTCGGCATTAATTACGAAGAGTAGGAAACCAGTTAATGCATCAACAGTGTCCATTTCAATTGCATCGTGTACAACAGGGGTTGCCAAGAAAAGGCTCCCCCCATCGTTATCCAGATGAGAAAGCACTCGATTCTTGAATTGTCATAGTTTTCATATGGCTTGCCTATGTTCTTTGGTCCTGGATCATTAGCATTGAAGAGAGACTAATAGCGGGGGGACCAAACTAGGGTTTCTCTCCCATGATTTGCATGCAATGACTCATCTTTACCACTTTTCCTCATCGAAACATCGTCGTCAGCCCCCTATCAATCTATCAAATCTCCGTGTAGCGAACGCCATCTAGGTCCGTTCACATCTCGATAGGTTTGTTACATCAACTTCCTAAACTGGTAAAAACTTCATAGCAACGACACCATCTGTAGGTCAGATTCGACGCGACAAATACCATGCGCGAATTCTATCGTCCACTGCTCATAGTAGCTTTGTGGACATGCTTATCACCAGTATCCTTGTGGATAGAGCATTGCCCGATGTACAGGAGTCTGGATAGGGTAGTTTATGCGCATTTGTAAGAGTTGACGGTTTGAGTATGAGACATATAACTCAAGGCTCACTAGAACCAACAAAGAGACACATAGTTAAGTTGAAACTCTCATTCAAGAGTTCAATTCCAAAAATTCATTAAAATACTTATTGACTCTACAAGGAGCTTAGAGATATTAATATAGAAGAAAAGTACCAAAAAAGTCTTAAACCCATTGTATTAGTAGCAATTTGTCTTAAACCCTTCAATTTGATCAATTAGTCCTAAATATTTTATATTTATGCCAATTCAACTCATCTGGCCAATTTAGATAGGAAATCACTAATGTGGATGTCAACAATCCGACAAAGTCCTAAACCTTTTTAATAAATTTTTATTTTATTATTAACTTTCCTCTTTTTCCTTTCTTTTTTTTTCCTTTCTTTAATTCTTTCCCTTTTCTTTTTGTTAGTAGACGGTCACCAGCCACAGGCCATGGCCACGAGGGCTGGCATCGCCTAGGCAGGGGCAAGCACTAGCGAGGACCCCCTCAGCATGGCAACGATGACGGCTAAGAGTGTGGCCCTCACAAGATTGACAATGGCGATGGGAGTGTGGCCCTCATGAGATTGGTGAGGGTGGCCCTTGCCCTTACCTAGGCGAGGCCCAATAAGGGCAACCATCACCTATGCAAGGCTAGCCTTTGCCAGCCACTAACAAAAAGAAAAAGGGAAAGAAAAAAAAAATCATAAAAAATTATTTAAAGCATTCTGAATATTTTAAAAAAATACAAAAGGTTTATAACTAATTTGGTCCAACTAAAATGTTTAGGACTATATTACTTTTCGATAATTTTATGACTTTTTTGCTCCTTTTCCGGCCCATTAATGTAGATACTACTTGGAACAACCTCTAAGCATAAGTAAATCCCAAGACACCAATTTTTTTATTTCCCTACAGAAACACAATCCCTAGACAAACCTTACCAAAAAAAAAAAAAAAACAATCCCTAGACAAAATAGAAGCAACAACATTGACGCTTGATTCAAATGACCCTAGAAACAAGCTACAACGCAAAATACTCAATAAATACATAAAAATACTTAAATACCATTCTCGGATTTTCTAAGAAGCACGAGCATTACTTTCTCTAGAAGACTCCAAATTGCTTGAAAAACTTAATGCAAATTGCATCAAAGTTCAATGGCCACCACGTAAAAAGGATTGCTTCTTGTGTTAGAATTTCCAAATTGGACGAACTTAACGGTATGGGCGCGCTTACAGAGAAAAAGTGAACTGCATTAAACCGCGTCGCTTCCATGTTCAGATAAACAGTGGATTGAGTCAAGAGAGACATGAACACCGTCCGGTTTTGATATGTATGAAACAGTGGGCTCGAATCAAGGGAGAGTAATGCATGCATGCATTACTATGTGAAGCTGCACGTGAATGCTCACGAGTGCAAACCCTAAAGCGAAATTCTTCGTTTCTCTTTTGCACACATTGATCCTCCTTCTCCAGCAAGCTTACGGGCGAGAACCGCCATCTCGCAACAAAAAGTGTCCGCAAATTGCAAAGAGAAAATCTGTGGGTGATGCAATTTGATCGTTGAATGTCATGCCAGGAAAGCAACCCTTATCTGTTAAAGCGTCCAGATATTTTTTAGCCTGTAAAGGTTCAGATCATAAAAGGATTAAAAAAAAAAAGATCAATGCCACATTTTCAACTTTCATGACCTTCTTTTCGTCTGTTGATGTAATCTCTCTTAGAGATTCGCTTCACAGGAAGATGAGAACCTTGTATATAAACCCTCCTTTCCCTACGTAGAAAAGTGCACACTAGCAAATGATCAGCTTCATATGCAAATAGTTGCTCATCGCCATCGATTCTGATGAAACCACAGAGGAACTTTGCTTAGCACGAGACCTTACCAAAAAAAACTTTGCTTAGCACGAGGACCTGAGAACAAGAAGTTGAGAAAGACACGAGGAGAAGAAGAGCAAGCCGATAATCCTTCATCATGGTATTGTAGCTTTGAGATGTTGCGTTGATTCATTTCTTCCCACAGATTTCAATGCTGATAAATCGAAATTGAAAGTAATAGCAGTCGGCTAAATGTCGATGGTAACTAATAGCTAAAGCTGCGCTCTATTTAACTAATAGGGCTTGAATTTATATGGATTGGGTTACGTTACGGGCAAGAGAAAGAGGTTCTACGTAGAATATTTTGTCTCTTCTTTTGCCTTTTCATCTACAACCCATTGCAGGTTCGCAGCTTGTGCCAAATTCTGGACTATACTTGAGATGATGCTTCATGCATATTTAAAAGAAATTACCCATCACTCTGCTTTACCATCTCTAAGGCATAGGTTCCACGAGAATCAATACTAAACACTTCGTTGGAGTTTTGTGGTCTGGGTTCTAGATGTTAATAACGAGTCCTTTTATTCTATACTCTGCTTTGAAGATTCGTCTCATTAAAGATTTTATGGATAGTCAAGCTCGACCTAGCAGAATCTAAATTAAAAACTCTGCAGAACATGCTTTGAAACCTAATCTTGCTTTACTATTGCATGTTCATCATGTCCAATATGTGCATTGCCTGTGTGTAAACTACAAGATATGCATTTTGGTGGATGTGACTTGCGCATGTTTTACTTGCGATAATTGCTTGATGTCCACAAGAAAAAAGGTCTATCACTTTTTATATTTGCATTTGTGAAGAATACTTTATATTGGCGGTGTTTGTAACAAAAGTTCACATATAATTAGAAAATCACTCTCTCTGAGATGTATATATATGTGTATATTGCGTTAGGCTAAAATATCGTAATGATTTCCTTTTTTGCTTTCTCTTCACAGGATGAACAAAGGCTACGAAAGGCAATTTCGGATGCATCAAACCAAATGGACAACTTTTACAGGAGCGAATTAGACTTTACCTTGGGAAAGATTGATGAAGTTGAGCAAGTAACTTGTGAATGCTGTGGCCTAAAGGAGGATTGCACTCAAACTTACATATCCCAAATTAAAAATTGTCATTCAGACAAATGGGTTTGTGGCCTTTGCTCAGAAGCAGTCAAAGAAAAGCTTACACAAGCACCATCTATTGCAATCCAAGAAGCTGTGAGCTCACACAAGGAATTTTGCCAAAAGTTTAACAGCACAACCAGATCAGATCCAAAGCTTTCCTTGGCATGTGCCATGAGGAACATAGCAAAAAAAAGCTGGGAAAATAGAAACTCCAGGACTTTGCCCACGTCCAAGATCGCTCGAAGCACGAGTTGTGTCCAGAGGATCAATCTCAACTAGTAGGTTTCGCTGCTGAGATGATTTTAAATGATCGTGCACACAAAATATTGCTTGACTGCAACATAACGAGAAAAAGAAAACGAAAAATTGCACATGGATAGTCGAGAAGAAGAGTCGTGACTTCACTCCATGCATGTTTTCTGTATACCTATTTTGTGATTGACCGAAATTCTCCTGCTCGTTGGAGATGAATATTCAGAAAGTGTTTCTTCTTAGCATTTAGCGAATTTTTTAGACGTTGTTTTAACTAAATATATTGTCTATATAACCGAAATTTTAGTACTTTGTTGTTCTGTTGAATCAATAACACTTGATTTCTTTATATGGTTTATTTTTTCCATGTATTCTTCAAAAAGTTTTGTTTGTTTTAACTGCCCTTTGTTTCTTCATACCGGGTACAATTATTAACCGAAGTCGAACAAAGTTTCGATGAAGTGAACCAACATTTTCTAACTTTATGCCTATGTTTGATCAAATAATCTGAACTTATTATCGTATATTTCATGTATAATGCGGTCAACTTTGATAAAAACTCATGCGAAGCATGACAAGAGCACTAGGATGTAAGACATTCTAGGGTTTCGTGTCTTAACAACTTATGTTTTTGACAAATGCATATAATCATTTAACGATTGAACCATTTCGTTATCATCATATGGTGTAGCTTAATGTATGGCAAGCATGATAAAGTTTGTCTTCAAGTACGCAAAGGACATAAGAGAGATCAAGAGTTGGTCCCGGCTTTATAGTCTCTGTTGACACCTATTTTTAATTACCTAAGGTTAATTACACAAAATTTAGAGGTTAATGTCTTTAATTCCTAAACCAAAAAAAAAAATAATTAGTTCTAATTGCATTACATATAGACATTTTGCACTATTAGAGTCTATTTTATTTTGTTATTATTTTTTTAAAAATTATTATTAAAAAAATAAAAAAAAATCAAATTAGGTCAGGCCAAGGCCGGCCCGACACGACCCCCTTTTCTCCTCTGACCTGCACGCGGGATTGGGCCCAAGGCCAGCCCAACTCAACCTCTCCCTCTCTCCTCTTCTCCTCCTTGTTGCCATGGAAGTGAGATGCAGAGGAGCAAACATCTCCCCTGTATCGGCCTAAAATGACTACAAATGTCAAGAACTCAAAGTAGGCCTATGCAGGCGAGTTAATGGCGAATTAATGGAGCAAAGGTCGGTGATCGTCGACTATAAAGGGTGGAGAGAGCAGAGAGAAAGGGGTCAGCTAGTTCGGTTTTGGCGAGTAGAAACAGAGCAAACTGAGAGAGAAAAGAGAGAACAAAAAGAGAGTCATTTTTTTTTTGTTTGCAGGGATTGGGGAGGAGGCTAGTTGCCTTGCTGGCACCAGTAGACCAACCGGTGATGACCCCCAACCACAACGGCGATCAGTGAGGCCCCTTTTGAGCAAAAAAAAAAATGGAATAGAGAGAGAGGGAGAGATTTTGAGCGATTTGGAGAGAAACGGAGAGCAAAAGCGAGAGTTGAGCATTTGCAGGAGCTGAAGACAAAGCTAGCCGGCCTCACCATCGCCCGCAGACCGCCGGCGACCCCCTAGACACTTCTTCATAGGTGCAGCTTCTCGTCACCCCTTGTTTTCCCCTGTTTTTGTATGCAAGTTGGCCGGGACTTGCACCGGCTGTTTTGCGCGAATCCCGGCCCATACCGACACTCCTCTAGGTCCATATGGATTGTCAGAAAAGGATCATGATCCTTTGATCCAACCCGAAGCCCGAAACAGGTCGAAGTCCCCTAATTTAGGCCATGAACATCAAGTGTTCGATAAAATGCCTCAGTGAGGCTAAGTGGTTTTTGCTCACCGGTTGGCAAGCGAGTGGTCGGACGGCGAGTCAAACAGCTGAGAACATTCGGTGGTAGCATCTTTGTGATGTTTAGCGTTCGAGGCGTCCATCGTAATCGTTAGCTGTGACCTAGCAACCGCCATTGTTTTGTCCTGTTTGGCCAGTAAGGGTACCCAGCCATCGTTGCCGGAGTCGACTGGGGAACGGCGGCCCAGGAGGAGGGCCGGACCCCTTGACCGAAGGTGACGCCAAGGCGACGCTAGAATGGTGTGCCACCAGACCGAGCAAGCAACGCGAACGTCTCTGACGAAGGCCCATGATTCAAAGGAAAACAGGGGAACGAAGCTGGTCTGTGAAGGGGGAGAATCAGGTCGGATCTGGGTCGGGCAAAGAACCCGATCTAGTTTAGGACCCGGGTTGACCTGAGTCAATGACTTGGGTTGGATCCGTTGACCCGGGTCGGATCCGACCAACCCGAATCCACCGACATGACCCAATTTTAATATTATATTATTATTTTAATAAAAATAATAATTTTTAAAAAAAAGTTCAATTTTTTTTTATTTTCTTTTAAAATTAGGATATAATTTAGGCATAGTATTGCATGATGTTTTTTTAAATTATGTGATATATCCGAATGTTTTAAATTATTGTTGTATTATTATTGTGCATGTTTTTTAATTAGAATTAATTGCATAAATTGTTGTGTTTTAAATGTTGTCGCCTCAGTTAGGATTAGAACATTAGGCCACAAATCTATCTTGACTGTTAATCATTAATGATTATGCACTTGCTTGATCACCTCACATGTTAAAAAAAATATCCTAAAATCAATCTAAATTGCCTAATAAATATTTTCAAAAATGAACAAGGTAAACAGGTACCGAAAGGGCATTAGTTATCCAATTAGTGTAACTAAGTCTCCGAATTTATTTAATCTCTAGTTCGTAGGAATATGATGATTTTCCCATCACCTTATTTGAATTTCTAATCGACTCACCCTAAACCAATTAGTTGCAACTCTTAGATAAAAATTACTTGCAAGTTAAAAACCTAAACCCTAAGTCGCAATATGATATGAGTTTAGGAGAGCCCGAGTTAAGTCCCAAACCTAGACTTAGCACGTACTAGGCGAGCCCTCCTCCTTTATGTTAAAAAAAAAAAAAAACTCTCAGAGGTCAGTCGCGACAAACTAGCGACTCCACTGGGGATCATAATTTTTCTTAAGTGGACTTAGGCCAAAAATTTTATCCTGTTAAACAACATTTCTGTTTGGCAGTGCGGATTCCAGGTATGTCTCTAACCTTTAGGGTGTTAAATGTTCTTGTAGGTTTCAAATCATGATTGTTATGAACTGTTGTGCATGCTTTAATGATTTAGCATTACACCGTTGCACACACAACCACATTGCCAGACCTAGGCCACGATAAGGCATTTTAGGATGGTGTTAAAAAAGATACGACCTCGAACGTGAGCCTGCAATATAAAGGTTGCCTTTCTTTTCCCCAATATTTAAAAAAAAATCGTAAAGAAATAACTTTAGCTGCTATTCGCGTGATTATAAGATATTCCTTTTGATTTGGCCGAGATTAAAAGGACTTGACACCAACGCAAGACCGCAATGGTCAAGCACCCTTTTAGCTTCACTTTGTTGAACCAGTCTAGATAGAAATCAAACCTCACTCCTCATGTGCATATTTTTGTGATTGCCATGGTTCCCGATAAAGTAAATTTTGTACTTCTGCACTTTGCAATTTACTTATTTTTGTATATCTCGATCGGTCCATGATTAGTCTAGTTTTAGTTCTGGATTCAATACCATAGCCATTTTGGAAGAAATAATCACTAAAACTTTTTCATAATACTTACTTCCAATTCATGCCTTTATTTTTATAAACACATTATAAATCTTTGTTTTCCCACGCGATTTCTTGTCATTTTAAAAAAAGGGGAGAAATTTTGTGTATAAATAAAAAAGGCATGCCCCGTTGACACTACCAGCGCCTCAGCCCGGTGGTACCCAGAATGAAGTGGTCTGGAGCGACCAGGGTTCGAACCCCAAGGTCGCCATTGTAAAAAAAAAAGTAAAAGAAAAAAATTTTGCATCTTTTATTTTTGCAAGAAAAAAAATATTTGACTAAATAGGGTATGAAAATATAGTATTAGACTAAGTCATGGACTGATCCCTTATGAGGTCTTATACTCATTCGTTGCCATTTCTTTGAATAGGTGATTACAAATTACACCCGTTCGCCAGGCAAAAATGGCCGAGGAAAATGAGTCGATCCATCTCACTAACATGGAAAGCGAGATGAAGCTAGTCCTCAACGCGATTGAAAATCTCACGACGCAGGTGGAGTCCATCCACAGCAAACTCGCTTCGACGCTTGCATCAATTGAGGTTGTGCTACCACATTCGTCCACTGGCAACGATCAAGCCACAGCTAACAACAATAAGATGCCCCTGCTAGAGAACGATCCGCTTCCACTTAATATCAAGAAGATTGAACTTGTAAGCGCACCTGTGATAGAGCATGATAAACGCCTTGCGAAGGTCGAGGAAATGTTGAAGCAACTGCAAGGCCCATAACATACTGTCCCACTTGACCTGTCCATGTACAAAAGGATCAAAGTGTCAGAAAAGTTCAAAATGCCAGAATTCGAAAAATATAATGGCACCTCATGCCCTAGGTACCACTTGCACAAGTATCATGTACGAATGACCCAGTATATCAGTAATGAACTCCTTATGATCCAGACCTTTCAAACAAGCTTGACGGGGCCAGCTTTGACATGGTATATATCAAAAGAAATAGATGCTTTCAAGTCCTCGGATGATGTCACGAAAGCATTCCTCAAACAGTATCAATTCAACCTTGACGTTACATTGTCTCGTGACGACCTCGAATGCACGGAGAAAAAGAATAGTGAGTCATTTAAGGAATATGCCACCAGATGGAAGAACTTAGTCGTCCAGGTCACCCCAGAACTTTCTGACCATGAACAAATGAAACTATTCATTACATCTCTTCCATATGAATACAAACACCGCTTGGTTGGTGCCACTACTAAGTCACTTAACCGACTTGTTCTAGTAGACGAACGCATCTGGATAAACTTTTTGAAGGACCTCAATCTCAATGATTACGCCATTCCCCTGATAAATCGATGACTTCATGCGCCCGATACAAGGATTTGAGGTCCTAAAAAGTCATTCCCCTAACAAGGATTACGCCACCTAAATAAACTATTTGAAGGACCCCGATCCCAAGGCATTCCTATGGCATACTAAATGGTTTTATGAGGGTCAGGCTCATTATGCCCACCAGTTTCACAACCCTGTTTCGCTGCTCGGTTTATCAGGCATCACCTTATACTACCTATACCGGGTAGCCCGCCAATACAGGGCCATTCAAGAGGTCCCGCCGCCCCCTCAAAACAGACATGTTTCAAGTCCAATTCACCCGCTCGAACTACAATTACACTGGCGAAATTCGTGCCATCCAGGAGATATTGACTGAATGCCATCCTGGTGCCTAGGCTATTGAGGGGGCAGAAAAAGGCCCACCATGCTTCTCTGTTCTACATTTTATATCATCAAATCCCAGTAGATCTGTAGCCGAAAGTCCTGGATGTAACCAACAAGCCCAGTCGCTAAGCATAGATTGATCATCTCGAAAGGACTGTGGGGACGAGGGATACGCTTATTACGGAACTTGTCCGCTTATTACGGAACTTGTCCATGAAAATAAGTAACTCCAAGAGACTGTAGCTTCCCCATTGTTTATAGAATGAGCATCCAGGAAAAGCGCCCTTTTTGTTAAAAACCCATGTATTTTATATTTTCCTAGTATTTATGTTTAGGGGTTTTTGATTTTCTTTTTTAAAGGTGTTTATAGGTTGTGCTAATGTTAAAATAACTTGGACTGTTTTTATTCTATATATAATTTTTTTTTGCGCCTCAATGACACCACCGTGGCCATTGGCCCAGTGGTATCCGGGAGTGAAGCAAAAGCGGTCTGAGGCGATCGGGGTTCAATCCCCGGGGACACCGCCTGTAATGTTAATAGTAATAAAAACCTTTTTTTCTCGTTTTTTTCTTTGCAAATAAAGAAAATATGTAATAATATCATGATTAGGTCATGAAATGATATTTTTATTAGGCATTATACTCATTCATTTCAATATTTTCACAGGCAGTCACAAAAAATGGCCGAAGAAAACATCTGCCTCGATAATATGGAAAGTGAAATGAAAATGATTTTCAATGCACTGGAAAACTTCATCAAACAAATAGAATCCATTAATGTCAAGCTCATACCCACGCCTGCAGCAATTAAGGTGATGCTACCACCACCATCTACTGGAAAAGACAAAGCCTCTGCCAGCAACAGTAAAATGCCCCTACTAGAGGACAATCCGTTTCCCTTGTCTATCAGGAAGGCTGAACCTGAAAATGCCCCGATGACAGAACATAACAAACACCTTGTAAAGGTCAAGAAGATGCTAAAATAGCTACAAGGCACGCAGCATGCTATCCCACTTGACCTATCTATATACAAATTGGTTAAAGTACCAGAAAAGTTCAAGATGCCAGATTTCAAGAAATATGATGACACCTCATGCCCCGGACACCATTTGCACATGTATCATATGCGGATGACTCAGTACATAAATAATGAACCCTTCATGATTCAGACGCTTCAGGCCAGTCTGACAGGATCAACTTTGACATGGTATATGTCAAAGAACATGGACACTTTCAAATCTTGGGATGACGCCGTCGATGCATTTCTTAAGCAGTACCAGTTCAATCCCAATGTTACCTTTACTTGAGACAATCTGAAACACACCGAAAAAAAGAAGAGTGAGTCTTTCAAGGAGTATGCCACCAGATAGAGAAATTTAGCCGCCCAGGTTACCCCACAACTTATTAATGATGAACAAGTGAAGTTGTTCATCAAGTCTCTTCTATATGAATACAGGCACCGCCTAGTTGATGCCACTGCTGAATCTCTTAATCGTCTTGTTCCTATAGGCGAACGAATCGAAATGGGATTACGTGATGGATGGTTCACAGACCCCGCTTCCGTAAGCAAGAGACTCAACACGAGAAAGGAAAAGGAATCCTTGACGGAGAGAAATATCGCATCCACCCAAACTGTTCATCCTCCTTGGACAGTCTAGGTGAATAGTAAACAGCAGCCAACCTCAAGTCGTCAACCTCCAAAGCGACATAAGAAGAGGCAATTCACTCCGTTGCCTGAATCCCTTTCTCAAGTCCCAACCATACTCCAGAAGAAAAACCTGCTTTGTACTGAGCCAAAACGTCCCAACGCAGAAAACTTCTCAAATTACGATACGTCCAAGAAGTGTGACTATCACATGGGCGAGATAGGACATTCAATGAACGACTGCTACACCCTTAAACACCGAATCCAAAATTTGCTTGATACCGAAGCCTTTTCATTCCAAACATCCAGACCAAATGTGCAAAACAACCCATTGCCTGAATACGAAAACAAAGTTAATGCCATATCCACTTTCGACGCTTGTCGAATTAAGAATGAGAGGGTGTACACTGTTGACATTTATAACGCCCTAGTGAAAGCGGGATACTATCCTGCTGGTGAAGTGCTGCCCTTATCCCTAATGAAAGAAAGGGTTGCTAGCATGGCGAAAGCAGGTTTGATCATATATGCCGATAGTATCGACATAGTAGCCACTATCTCTGAGATTATCATCAACTGGGACGAAGAACTTTCAGCTTTGAATGTCGAAACAAGTACGTCTAGCCCCACGCTTCTGAGCGAACCTTTATCCAATAACCCAGACGAGGAGAAGGAGTTGACGATTGAGGTATCCATAACTGAGGGCCACATAGTGATCGAGGTACCTCGGCCTTACCAGTACGAGAATGACAAAGCAGTTCCATAGTCCTACGAACTGGATGTTGACCTAGTTATCAAGTTTGGACAAACGTATGCTCAAGCTGACGTACAGCCTCCGAAGCCCATCATCGATGAAGAAGCCAAAGAACTCCTAGCCATTGTCAAAGCCAGTGAATATAATATGGTGGACCAATTACACAAATTGCCCGCCCAGATTTCTTTGTTAGAACTACTCCAAACACCCATGAAGCATCAGAAGTCCTTGATGAAAGCACTCAGCGAAGTGAACGTCCCAGAGTCAATTGAACATGACAAGTTGGAAGCATTTGTGGGGTCCATCCTTTTGAAAGATCAAATAACATTCTCAGAAGAGGAATTTCCCGTTGATGGAAGGGGACATGCTAATGGTCTCTACATCTCCATTAAATATAGAAACTCCCATGTAGCTCGAGTGCTTATAGACAATGGGTCTGCGTTGAACATCTGCCCGCTGGCAACCTTGTGCCTCCTCAATATGGACACGTCTAAACTTCGTGCCTCCAAAACATCCGTCTGGGCATTTGATGGAATGAAGAAAGACACCGTGGGTGAAATTGACCTTGATGTCCAGATCGGCCCAACCGTGTTCAATATTCTATTCCAGGTAATGGACATCCCCATTGCGTTTAGCTTTCTGTTGGGCCGTCACTGGATTCGTTCTGCTAGAGCCATACCGTCAAGCCTTCACCAAAGTGTAAAGTTTGTTGCCCAAAGGAAACTGATTACTGTCCTTGGAGAAGAGGACCATCGAATTTACCAAGAACCTGCCATCCCGCACGTTGAACCAAGTGGCAGAGAAGAATCTAGTTATCAGTCCATCGAGCTCGTGTCAACCGTGAATGGACATCAAGGGATTTCTCCTATTGTCCCTGATATGTCAAAGGCCTCAATCATGGTAGGGAATATTATGGTCGAAAATGGCTTCACCTCAAGCCAAGGACTCGGCAGAAGAGGTTGAGGCATCCGAGAGCCCATTCAGGCCACCAAGAATCATCGTACAACTGGCCTAGGGTATCGTGAAGGAAACCCACATGATAACAAGGGGCACACGAAGGGTCAAACTGGCTTGTTATTTCCCCATATTCGGGAGACTTTCCCGCCACCTGCTAAATTGCTACAGGATGAAAAAATATATCTTAACCTCTCAGGAGAATCAAGTGAGGGGTTCAAACAACCTGTCGACTGTTCAAGTCACTCGAGCTCCTCGACTTTTCTTGCAAATGTTGCTATTGACCAACATCGGAACCCAGACAAGCTGCCGATTGAAGGAAATTGTGGAGAAGAAAAAGCGTTGGATGGTATGGTCACCCTATCTGATGACATCTTCATAGGAGCCATACATGAAGACTCGACCTAAAAAACAAGTACCTACCCGCTTGATTTGTTTGCACGTTCGCACCATTAGTTAGGTGAGCTACTGGATTTGCTGACATCCTTAATGGATACCATTCACCAAATCTCGGACATGTCACCATCGTCGTCCGATCAGGAACAGGTGACTCAACAAAATGGTTCAGGAGGAAACCCACCGTCAGAAGTCCTTCTCGATATGATCTGGCGAGATATCCAACTCTTACAGCGGCAGGGCAATGTACGACGATACTCGCCGGTTCCTAAATCCATGGAAGAGATATTCCCTATCCTTTTACGAAAGGGGCTAATTGCAAGGAGACCAAAACACCCTACTCCTGAGCACTTCATCAACTATGACCCCTCCAAATCCTGTGATTATCATTCGGGAGAGGTCGGGCACTCACTGGATGATTGCGATG
Source organism: Syzygium aromaticum (assembly GCA_024500025.1). Taxonomy (NCBI): domain Eukaryota; kingdom Viridiplantae; phylum Streptophyta; class Magnoliopsida; order Myrtales; family Myrtaceae; genus Syzygium; species Syzygium aromaticum. The sequence goes on along the minus strand of CM044887.1, from coordinate 27,030,187 downwards.
CTTTGAAGAATAGAGTTCAAGACCTACTGGACGCCAGGGCATTCACTTTTCGTGCCTCATGGCTGTGTCATGGTGAAGATGATCTCTTTGTTGTACCTAGCCTTTGTGCCGTTGCTCCTGAGCTTTCTGATACGGCGCGCAAGAGAAAGGTGATTATGGATACCTTGGGCCAGCCTAGTGGTAAGTTCAACTATTACGATGACTATCAGTTGCCATCAAGTTTTTAAGAAGACCAGCAGAATAGCACTCATAGCGGATGGGACGACATGGAAAAGCTAGCACCATTAAAGAGGGGAGTTGATGAGCTGGATTCCTGGAACGATACTTTCGAGGATTTCTTTGTCGAAGCAATAGATGAAGGACCAGTTGAGGGAATGGGCGCAGGCCCGCTTAAGTAAAATTCCTTTCCTCTCTTCTGCATGAATCCCAGGAAAATGGGCTATCATTGTATTTTGTATTTTATTGCAATTTCTGTTGGAAGAAATGTCTTTTTGAACTCTCTCTCTTTTTAGGTTGAAAATCCACATGTTATAAATAAATAATGTTTTGAGGGCATGAGGTAGTATCACAAACCGGCCCGTTGATGATATCCAACCACGAAAAGGAAAGTATTCTGAGGACTAGGCTATCTCATGGTTCCTCGTTTCTAAAGAGTTTTCGAAAATCAAAGACATTTTTGTACTATTAAGAGGAAAATGACAATGAAAAAATCCATATCCCCATTTGTTTTTCCAATCAATTTACCTTGTGTTCCAGGCATGATCTTGCGACTTGTGAGGGAGTTAATGCAGTCCAGCCTGATGATGTAGATACTCACAACAGCGATTCAAACAATTCAAGTGATGACCCTGCTAAAATCCGAAGAAATTGGGAGCAGTATGAGCAATTCAAGCCCCTTACAACCGAAGGTACTGCCACCATCAATTTGAGCAGCACTCATGATCCAAAAGAAGTGAAGATTGGAGCCAACCTTCCCGAAGAGAAAGCCATACGTCTAGTTGCTCTTCTCAAGAATTATCAAGACGTCTTCGCATGGTCTTATTCTGATATGCCAAGATTAGACCCTCGGATTGTTGAGCACAGTTTGCCTACCAATCCCGATGTGCCTCCTAAGAAGCAAAAGTTACGAAGAACCAAACCCGAGCTGTCGAAAAAGATCAAAGAAGAAGTGATGAAACTGTTGAAAGAAAGATTCATCGAGGTTTCGCAATACCCCAACTGGGTAGCAAATATCGTGCCAGTGAAGAAGAAGGATGGACGAATTCGAGTTTGTGTTGATTACCGTGACTTGAATAAGGTCAGTCCAAAAGACAAACTTTCCACTACCCCATATAGATGTTCTTGTGGATAGCACTACTGGATTCAAATTATTTTCTTTTTAGATAAATTCTCCGGGTACAACCAGGTAAGGATGAATGAGGAAGACAAGGAGAAGACAACGTTCATCACTCTATGGGGGACCTTTCACTACAAGGTTATGCCTTTTGGCTTGAAGAATGCGGACGCAACATATCAACGTGCTATGGTCACTCTTTTTCATGACCCGATACACAAAGAAATTGAAGTCCATGTCGATGACATGATCGCCAAGACCAGATGCGAAGAGGACCACATTGAAGCCTTGAAGAAGCTATTCAGCCGGTTACGCAAGTTCAAATTACGCCTGAACCCTGTAAAGTGCATATTTGGGGCTACTTTTGGTAAGTTACTCAGGTTCATCGTTAGTAGCAAGGGGATTGAGGTCGACCCCTCAAAAGTCAAAGCAATATGTGAACTACGAGCCCTGTCCACAGTGAGGGAGGTCAGAAGTCTTTTGGGAAGGTTGAATTACATTACTCGATTCACCTCCCAACTCTCTGAGACTGCATGGCCTTTCTTCAAACTTCTCAAGAAAGACGCTTAGATTAATTGGGATGAGGATTGTCGGGAAGCATTTGAAAAGCTGAAGCAATATTTGATGAATCCCCCAGTACTAGTTCCACCAGTTCTTAGGCATCCTTTAACTCTCTATTTAACGATTCACAGCAAATCATTAGGAGCCCTATTGGCCCAGAGCCACCCCGAAGATGGAAAAGAATGTGCCATCTATTTTTTGAGTAAAAAATTCACCATTTCGGAACAAAATTATTCCGAATCAGCAAAAACATGTGTCACATTAGTGTGGGTGCTACATAGACTCCGACAATATACTTTGTGCCACCAGACGTTCCTTGTAACTGAAAATGACCCTATCCGGTATTTGATTAACCGACCAGCATTAATGGGTAAATTAGCCAAATGAGAAATTCTAATTTTTGAATTTGACATCCAAACATCATCACAGAAATCAATGAAAGGTCGGGTGATCGCTGATATGCTAGCTGAATGCCTCAGGAAAACACATGAGGATGATCTCCCGGATGACCGTATTTTATCAACAAAGGAACACACATGAACCATGTTTTTTCGATGGAGCAGTAAACTTATCTGGCTCTAGCACTAGGGCAGTCTTGATATCCCTAGATGGGCAGCATTATCCTGTAGCCGCGAAATTGGTGTTTCCTTGCACCAACAACATTGTTGAGTATGAAGCATGTATTCTCGGCTTACAAGCAGCAATTGATATCAAGATAGCCAAACTAAAAGTGCTCGGCGATTCTGCCTTAATCATACTCCAGACTGTGGGTGAATGGAAGACTAAAGATACTAAACTAGTACCCTATCATGACTATCTGGAAGAATTGGTTTCAGAATTCAATGAGATCTCGTTTAAATACCTATCTAGATCTCATAACCAATTCGCCGATGCACTGGCTACATTATCATCAATGTTACAGGTTATCAATGGTTTGGTAATAGAACCTTTGAAGATTGAAGTCCTGACCAGACCGGCCCATTACATGACCGTGACCGAGGAACCCGATGATAAACCGTGGTATTACAATATCATGAATTACATCAAGGAATAGCAATTCCCTGAAGTGAAGGGATTAGCTCTGCAGACAGAAGATACATAATGAAGATGGCAATGAAGTTCTTTGTCGATAGTGAGAACTTGTACAAAAGGTCCCATGACTCTATTTTGGCAAGATGCGTGAATACAACCGAAGCAACACGAATCATGCAGGAATTGCATGAAGAAGTGTGTGGTCCACACATGAATGGACACATGTTGGCTAGAAAAATAACGAGATTTGGTTATTACTTACTTTCCTTAGAAGGTGATTGCATCCAACATGTTCGAAATTGTTACCGTTATTAGATCCATGGAAATAAGATAAATGCCCCACCAATTGAATTACACTAATTGTCAGAGTCTTGGCCATTTTCAATGTGAGGCATCAATGTGATCGATTCAATTAATCCGAAAGCATCAAATGGACATCGCTTCATCTTGGTCGCAATCGATTATTTTTCCAAGTGGATCGAGGCCGCGTCATATACCAATGTCACTGCACAAAATGTAATGAAATTCATCAAACGAGATATAATCACCCGTTATGGCGTCCCTGAAGCCGTCTTACCAGATAACAGGACAAACATGAATAACAAGTCTGTTGATGATTTACTTAGTGAATTCAAAATTCGTCATTTGAATTCATCTCATTATCGCCCCCAAATGAATGGAGCTGTCGAGGCTGCCAACAAAAACATTAAGACGATCTTAGCCAAAACTGCTGAGAACTACCGAAATTGGTATGAAAGATTGCCTTTTGTATTAATGGCATACCGAACGTCAATTTGGACATCTACCGGGGCAACCCCTTTTTCCTTGGTGTATGGCATGGAAGCAGTTCTGCCTGTTAAGGTAGAAATTCTCTCGTTATGGGTATTATCCCAAGTGAAACTATCTGATGCAGAGTGGAAGCAACAAAAACTAGAGCAGCTAAATATGATCGACGAAAAACGATTGAAGGCTCTTTGTCACAGGCAATGCTATCAGCAAAGGATAGCCAGATCATTCAACCGAAAGGTATACCCAAGACACTTCGAAGCAGGCGATCTTGTCCTAAGAAAAGTACTACCACTATCCCTCGAAATTGGAGGTAAGTTCGCTCTAAACTACAAAAGTCCCTATGTTGTGAAAAAGACACTCCTTAGAAGGGCTCTGATTTTGACTAAGATGGATGGATGCCAATTCTCCAACCCAGTCAACTCTGATGCTGTGAAAAAGTAATATCCTTGAAATGATTTCTATGCTCCTACTGATAACAAGGGAATTGACAGGAAAATTATCGGTAAGAACACTCCTAGTGGCAAATCTAACTGGAAAGGACTTCACATATGGCAAAGTAGTGTCAAGGCTGAGCTCAACAACCTCAGAGATCTTGATGGGAGTCATGCCCACACCCGTCGAAAACCTTTAAAATAGAGATTAGCTTTGCTGTGAAGCATCCCATGCAAGCAATTGTGTATGTCTTATGCAGTCAGGAGTCGAAGGACTCCTGAAAAACTCCTCGACATACCAGAGCCGCATTGACATAGCGTGCGCTGACAATAGGGTTTGCTAATTGGAAGCACCCCTAATTATAGAAGATTTCATTCAAGCTTCGCGTCTAACCACGAAGAGAGAAAAGACTCTACTAGCTTTGAAGACAAATCGGAAGAAGGGTAATTTATATCGTTCTCAATTTACCCTCAATCATTTCATTTCTAACATGAGTTCATGTTTTTGTCAGAAGAGAACTATCAACATCCAAGAAAACTCAAGAAATTATCAATCCAGTCTCAAATAAAAGGAATCATGAAGGGTAATGTTGTATCGTTCCCAATTTTTGTCCCTCAAAGAGTCATTCATTAACATGGTCTTTCTTATTACCTTACAGGTTTGCTTTGCCATTACAGCATAGGTAGATATCTCTTTCCTTACAAACTTTTCGCATAATGATAGAAAGAAACAAGAAGGAAGAAACATATTAAAACAAATAAATGCTTAACCTTCCTCCAAGTGCATCACATATTTTTTAAAAAGAATTTTGCATGGTAATTTTACCTGTTTAATTCACCAATACCTTGCAAAAATCTTGACAATTCGACAAACAACGTCGAACTGCTCCGATGTATTGAATGAGAGATGTCGGGATGATGAAAGGCAATCCTTAGTCTATACACATTCCCACGTACTAACCCCTTGCAAGATGAGCGAAAAGATTCCGTTTCTATAAGGTAAAAGGATTTCTTACATAAGGTACAATAGCCGAAGTGACGAGAGGCAGTTCATTTCTTTGCCCCATACACTACCATTGATCCTTTGCTTGAGCATTTTTGAGCCCACACACTTGGACATTCATTTTAAATTACCCTGTCAAAAACCATCCCACATTAGGGCAACTTGAGATAAATCAGCGTCACATGAAAAATTCAAACTCAGAGGAAACAAGGAAAACGTCCCTTCCCTTCAATCACCACCCTTGTGACTTCGACCTCGTCGCCTTCACGGAGCCAGCGGCCCTCAACAGGGTCCTTCAGGACAAGCACACCATCGACAACCGGACGGTCAAAGTTAAGAGGCTTTATCAAAAGAGAAGCAGCAAACTAATTAGAACCTGTCCAAAATACCAACATGTCATTGATAACAGTGATGTTCTTACCTAGAAACTGAACAAAACAAGAAGGATGATGAGTTTGTAATATCTAAAATTTTCTATGATCATCAGCTGCAGCAGCTCGCACAAGATGAAAAAAAAGAGATGAATGGAAATTTTTTTGTTCTCACTTGCATTAATCTTTGAGTGTTATTATTACAGATGAACTCTCACGATGATTTCAGTGCCCTAGAATGACGAAGAGCAATTCTTATTCTATCACATACACTTGTATCCCTTGCTAGACCAATTGAGCCGGTGACTTCATTTCGTGTGAACCCAGTTGGTGATCATCCTCCACACCGGGGTAAGGCGAAAGTCACCCCAATTTGAGCATCATGGCCTAAAGTACCGAGTGAAAATGGAGACTCCAAGAATATTCTTGACAACACCAAAAGAACAGCAAAAAATGCTGAAGACTAGGGGCATAAAAAAAGCAATGTACCTGGTAAAAGCATGGCCAATGCCCATGAAAAAAATAAACAAAAAGAAAAATGAGAAGAAGAAAAACAATGAAAAAGATGAAGAGAAAGAGTCCCAAATTCCTGGGTATCTGTTGTGAAAAACAACGAAGTTTTAGCCAAGGAGATCTCTGAACGTGATGAAGGTGCTCTCAAATACCCCAAAGTTGTTAAATAATGTAGAATAGACGACTCCAAAGGGTTTAAACTTGAGTTCTTCTTCGATACAAATCCTTACTTTCAAGAACTCTGTCTTGACAAAGATCTGCCATGAAGATGAAGACGAACCTATTCTGGAGAAAGCAATTAGGACAGAGATCAAATGCTATCCAGGAAAATGATTGACGCAGAAGCTTCTCAAGAAAAAACTGGTCAAGAAGTCAAAGCACGAGATTACCCAAGAAATTTTCCAAAAGGATCCTAACGGTGGAGAAAAGACTAATGGTGATGCCCAGATAATCACCAATTCTCACTCTTTACACACATTTTTGAGCCCAACGATCATTTCATTCCCCAACCTGTGAGCCAAGCCCATGTTACATCTCTTGTAAAGTCTCTTCTGACTAGGGCACTTGGATTAATGTGAAATTTCAAATGTTTATAAATAACGTTCGAGGAAGTGCGAGCAAGACTACATCTAACTCGTTTTGCAGGGTTCTTGACTTGTAAATCTAGAGATGATTGCAAAACATTTTCTCTCGTGGCCTTGACTTGGACAGTCACCTCTTGTTAAGCCATTGACCAAGCCAACATTATGACCCTGAAAAAGACCTCTCAGATTGGTAGCGTTGTACCGCTTGCGAGAAAACTCAAACCCTTATTGATATGATAACGGTCAGATTGAGTGTTCTCGATGTTCCCACCTCAATGAATAGGACAAACAACCCTTTTTAATGAGAGCGAGTGGAAAGTCCTTTCTAACTGAAAGTCTCTTGTTTAGTATCTCGAGAAGTCCACATTGGGAGTGAAAATTGTCTTGATTAACACTCGGTGGATGTCTAGCTATGCAAACATGTGATGGGACACAAAAATTCGGGCGCTGGGGAAGTCCTCATTGTCACCCCGAGAGAGATGCCCCAAAAAAGGTCGGTTATTCAGCAGATGATACATCAAACCTCCAGGTAAAAAACTCTAGGTATTTCATCAAATTTCTTTTCAAACTACTTGGAAGGTAAACCAGATATTCCTTTGAAAAATAAAAGCATCTTGACTTACAGTCAAGATATTTCTTACGATATTCCAGAATAGCCTCAGTTGTCTATTTCTTTGATGAATGTGTATATGTGTACAGAAACGTGCTCAGGTAAAGTACATTCTATCGTTGCCCAATTCCAAAATTACGAATTATTTTCAAACTACCCAAGAAGTCAACCAAGTGTTTCTTTGAAAATAAAATGCATCTTGACTTGCGGTTAAGATAATTCATATGATATTCTAGAATAGCCTTAGTTGTCTATTTCTTCGATGAGTACGTATATATTTGCACAAAACTTACTTGTTTGACAGGAGACATGCCCTTAAGAGACCGAAACATGTCCAGGTAAGTATACTCTACCCATACCCGGTTCCAAAAATCCTTGTACCTACGATTGTTATAGCACGCTTTGAACATTGGATTGACCCTTCTGTTCACCGACTGAATATTGGGTTGACCCCTTTATTCACCATGTACCTACGATTGTTATTGTACCCCTCCTGAGCATGGGATTAACCCCCTTTGTTCACATCAAATCTTTTCAGATACCCTTTATAAGATGCAGGCGTTTTGTTAAAACGAAACCTAATCGAGGCGACCAAAGAAAGGTTTAGGTCTTAGACAAACGAAATCTAGCTGGCGACCGAAGATAAGTTCAGGTCCTGTGCAAGCGATTTCCCCCAGTCAAGGCAACCGAAAAAAGGTTCGAGTCCTAGACAAACGAAATCCAGTTGGCGACCAAAGATAAGTTCAGGTCCCGTGCAAGCGATTTCCCTAGCCAAAGCGACCGAAGAAAGGTTTGGGTCTTAGACAAATGAAATCCAACTTGCGACTGAAGATAAGTTCGGGTTCTGTGAAAGCAATTTCCCCCAGTCAAGGCGACCGAAGAAAGGTTCGAGTCCTAGACAAACGAAATCCAGCTGGCAACCAAAGATAAGTTCGAGTCCCGTGCAAGCGATTTCCCCAGTCAAGGTGACCGAAGAAAGGTTCAGGTCCTAGACAAACGAAATCCAGCTGGCAACCGAAGATAAGTTCGGGTCCTGTGCAAACGATTTCCCCAGCCAAGGCAACTGAAGAAAGGTTCAAGTCCTGGGCAAAAGAAATCCAATCAAGGCAACCAAAGATAGACTCGGGTCATGTGCATGTGATTTCCACAATCAAGGCAACCGAAGAAAGGTTCAGGTCCTGGACAAACGAAATCCGGTCAAGGAGACCAAAGATAAGTTCGAGTCCTAGGCAAGCGATTTCCCTAGTCAAGGAGACCGAAGATAAGTTCGAGTCCTAGGCAAGCGATTTCCCTAGTCAAGGAGACCGAAGAAAGGTTCGGATCCTGGACAAACAATTTCCCTCGTCAAGGCAATCGAAGATAGATTCGAGTCCTAGATGAAAGAAATTTAGTTGAGACGACTGAAGATAGGTTCAAGTCCTCGACACATGACACCAACTATCCGGAATTACTTTACCCTTCAGCAAGATAAGTATCCACAGGTATGTTTTTATTTGGTTTAGCACGTATCATTTTATCGCATCAAAAAATGGGACTCACAATCTCACAAAAAAATAACATTCATTGAGCATGCATGGGCTAAATTTAGGTGTCATTTTATCTTTGAATGTAACCTCTACGAGCTCACCTTCAAAGAGGGGCAACTATTGACACCTATTTTTAATTTGCCCAAAATTAATTACATAAAATTTAAGAATTAATTTTCTTTAATTCCTAAAACAAAAAAAAATATTTCTATTTTAAATGCATTGCATATAGAAAGTAGGCATATTTGCATTAATAGGTATATTAAAATATTATTTAAAAAAATTAATTAAAAAAATTTCGCTCTGGGCCGGACCGACCCGGCCCCTTTCCTTTTCCTTTCCCTCTCCGTGCCGGCCCAGCCCAGCTTCCCCTTTTTTCTTCTTCTTACTCACCCCCCCCCCCCCCCGCAGGCCCAGCCCGCCTTCCTTCATTCTCCCCCCGCACTGGCCCAGCCCTTTTTCTCCTATCCCCCCTCTCTGGCTGTCGCTCTCTTCCCCTGTTCGCCCCTGTGCTGGCCGCAACATAACGATTACCGGAGCAGCTCTACCTCGTCGCCATCACGCCAGACGATGCCCAGGCGGGTACGCCAATGGGACTGGCCTTAATGGCCAGTCCCGTCCGCCTGCAATTCCTGAGCCTCCCCCCCTCTCTCTCCCTTTCTTCCTCTCGACTGCGTCAAAATTGGCCCCCTCTCTGCACCAACCTAAATGGCCGCGAAATTCGCGGAGCAGCCTAGGCCGATGCAGGCCGTCATCAGCCGACGTCTGGGAGCAGAAGCAGTGGCCCTCAGCCACTATAAAAACCGGAGAGAGAGAGAGAGAGAGAGAGAGAGAAAAACAGAGCAAGAGAGAAACAGAGAGAAAAGAGAGAGAATAGATAGATAGAGAGAGAGAGAGAGAGAGAGAGAGAGAGAGAGAACCAAGGTCTGCCGGAGGAGGAGGAAGAACCAACAACATCGTTATCGCCCCCAGACCAGCCGAAAAGTCCCCCCGACACGCCATCTACCGGTAAGTTTCCCCAGGTCTTCAACTCGCCTCTATTTTCCCCTGTTTTCTGGAGCGGTCAGGCCGAGACTCGCGCCGGCCGTGTCGCGCGATTCTCAGCCCATGCCGTCACCGGTCCAGATCTCTAGTCTCAGTCGGGAATGAACCGTGGCCGTCGAAGCTGACCTAGTCACTGGAGGAGATGGAAAGCCTCTGTTTTTCCCCACACGTGCCAAACATTCGACGAAATGCCTCAATGAGACTGGTTTTTGTTCCATCGCCGACCGGCAAACGTTGGTCCGACGGCGGCTCAGGTGAGTGGCATAGCCTAATAGTGGTCCTAGGGGGGCGATTTAGGGGTGGTGCTGGCCTGGGTCGACCGGTGGACGACCAATTTTGGCTCCGCCGATGCTCACCCCCACGGGTCTGTGAGTTTGGGTCAGACCGACTCGAATCAACGCTTGGGTCGGGTCCATTGACTCGGGTCAAATCTGACTGACCCGGATTAGCCAACCCGACCCAGGTCAACATCTAAGTCGAATCCGTTGACTTGAGTTGGTTCCGACCGACCCGGATCGGCTAACCCGACCCGGGTCAACGCCTAGGTCGGGTTCGTTGACCCGGGTCGGATTTGACTGACCCGAATCCGCAACCCGACCCGTTTTAATATTATATTATATTATTTTAAAAATAAAACAATTTTAAAAAAATTCTTATCTTTTTCCCGTGTTTTATTTATTTATTTATTTTTAAAAAATTAAATTTTTTTTTAATTATGTGATATATCTAAGGGTTGTAATTTATCGTTGTTTTATTATGCATGTTATTTTTAATAGCATAAGTCGTATGTTTAATTAGATAAGCTTATAGGATCATGTATTATTGTATGATTATCATGCATGTTTTTATTTAGATTTTTATTGCATGATTTATTGCGTTTTAAATGTCGGTTGCCTTAGTTAGGGCTATAACCTTAGGCTGCATATCTACTTTGACTGTTAATTGGTTTTTATTATGCACTCGCTTGATCACCTCACATATTATGAGAAAGGTCCTAAAACCGATCCAAATTGCCTGACAAATTTTTCAAAAATGAATAGGACAAAAGGTACTGAAATGGCATTAGTAATCCAACTAGTGTAACCAAGTCCTCGAACTCAGTCAATCTCTAGTCCGTAGGAATAGGGTGATTTTCCCATCACCTTGTTTGAGTTTCTAATCGATCCACCCCAAATCGATTAGTGGCGACTCCTTGATGTAAATCACTTGCATGTTAAATACTTAAACCCTAAGTTGCAATATAGTATGGGCTTGAGAGAGCCCAAGTTAAATCCCAAACCTAGACTTAACACGCACTAGGCGTAGCTTCCTCTTTTTCGTTACACGCCAATAAAAATGAGCGGGAGGTCGGTCACGACATCAGGTACTGGCAATTCTCCGGAAGAAGGGCTTACTCTCTACTAAGTTGACGCATCCTAATCCTGAGAACTTCTCCAACTATGATCCATCTGAAAAGTGTGATTATCATATTGGTGAAGTTGGGCATTCAACCAATGAGTGCTACACTCCTAAATGTCGAATTCAAAGTTTACTGGACAAGAAAGCTTTCTCATTCCAAACCGGTGGAGGGAATGGGTGCAAACCCGCTTGAGTAGAATTCCTCTCACCCTTTTGCATGTATCCCTAAAAAAAGAGCCGTCCTTGTATTTTGTTTTTTTGTCATCATTTCTGCTATAAAAAATGTCTTTTTGAACTCCCCCTCCCATGAGGTTGTAAATCCATTTGTTCTAAATAAATAATATTTTGAGGGCTTGAAGAAGTATCCCAAACTGGCCCGTTGATGATATCCAGCCATGTAAAAAAAAGTGTTCTAAGGCCCGGGCTTCCCCATGCTTCCTCCATTATAAACTTTTGAAAATAAAACGAACGTTTTATCATACTTCAAAAGGAACGAAGAAAGAATGGTGGTAGAAAAACGTGCATGCTTATAGCCCTGTTTGTTTTCTAACTCGCTCACTTCGTATCTCAAAGCATACCACCTTTTGATTTGTCATGACAAAGGGGCATTTGGAAATGACACAAACTGAAGAACACATCATACCATAGCGGACCGACTAATCTGATAAGGGCAGTCCAAGCGAAGATCATCCAACCTTCAAAAAGAAATATAGGGCAAATCTCATTACTACTGGTGGGAGATATCAGTCCTAGAGAGTCCAAGGGAATGCTAAGCATTCCTTGACTCTATGATGAGGGAAACATCATTTCATACAAAAGTTGGGGCAGATCAAGAAGAGATTGCCCCTTTTGAAGGAAAAAGGTATGTCTTATTCCTTAACAAATTTTGGAAATGACATTTCATCCCTTTTCTTTTGCAGATGATGAACTAAAGAGCATGCTAGACTCTGATGTGCTAGCAAGCCGGATAGAGCACAAATGTTGAAACTTCTCGAATGAAACATGACAAGATACTAAAAGGATGTATCTCGTTCCTTGTCCTAGCCCAAGTTTGTGCAAACAACTAATGTGTTTTTTTTCTTCAAATGCAGGAAGCGTTTGATTGGGAGAATAGACTAGGGGCCACGCAATCCCCCGGTCAAAAAGGGTATATTTCGTTCCTAAAAGTTCATCCACTTTAGTATAGAAATAGCACATCTTTTCATTTTATATAGGACAAATTTGAGTAAAGGTCCAATACAAGCAGCTGGAAAGGACTTTGCATATGACAAGATAAAGCTGATCCTAATCCTAGCAATCATGGAAGTCTCGACGGTTTGCTGCAAAGATCCACATGCAAGCAATTGCACATGCCTTATGCAATCAGGAAGCAAAGAATTCTTGAGAGTATCCTCAACATGCCAAATATCAGGAGCACCAAAAGCACTCCTGATTTTTGTTGCAATTCTATGACTGTCCACCAGCCAGAATGGCTTGTACATGTCACGAAAAGAAGTATGGTCAATCTTCTGAGCACACCGCGCAATAGGAATTGTCAACATCCAAGAAAATCTCAAAGAGTCATTAGCTTAATCTCAAATGAAATGAGTCACGAAGGGTAATGTTGTATTGTTCCCAATTTCTATCCCTTAGAGATCCATTCATTAACACGGTCTTTCTTATTACTTGGCAGGTTTGTCTCGTCGCCATTGCAACACAGGTAAGTATCTATTTCCCTAAAAACTCTTCTCATAAGAGTAGAAAGAAACAAAGAAAGAGGAAACATTTAAAGCGAATGGATGCTTATTTCTTTCTTAAGTGCATCACATGGAAAGGAATTTTGCATGATAATTTTACCCGTTTAATTCATCAATTCCACCTGAAAATTTTGACAATTCAACAAATGGTGTCGAATAACTCGAGTATACCAAACGAGATGTATCAAGATAATGAAAGGCAATCCTTAGTCTATACACATTCTCACGTACTAATCCCTGGCAAGACGAGTGAAAATGTTCCATGTCTGCAAGGTAAAACGGATTTCTTGTATAAGGTATGGTAGCCAAAAATGACGAGAGGCAGTTCATTTCTCTATCCCATACACTACCATTTATCCTTTACTTGACCATTTTAAGCTCATACACTTGGAGGTTCCTTTTAAATTACCCTTGTCAAGAACCACCCTACATTGGGGCAGCTCGAGATAAATCGGCATCACAGGGAGGATTTAAATTCAAAGGGAGCAAGAAGAGTGTCCCTCTCTTTCGATCACCGCCCCCGCAGCTTCGACTTCGTCGTCTTCACGAATCTGGCGATCCTTGATAGGGTCATCTAGGACAAGCACACCATTGATGGCCGGACGATTGAGGCTAAGAGGGCTTTGTCAAGAGAAGAGTAGCAAACTAACTAGAGCCTATCCAAAATGCCAACATATCATTGATAACAGTGATGTTCTTACCTAGGAACTGAGCAGGATAAGAAAGATGAGGAGTTTGTAATATCTAAAATTTTCTATGATCATCAGCCGCAACAGCTCACACAAGGTGAAAAGGATGAATATAAATTTTCTCTCTTACTTGCATCAATCTTTGAGTGTTATTATTACAAATGAACTCTCACGATAATTTAAATGTCTTAGGATGATGAAGAACAGTTCTTCTTCTATCACATACAATTATATCCCTTGCTAGCTAAATTGAGCCGGCAATTTCATTTTGTATGATCCCAATTGGTGATCATCCCCCACACCGGGGCAAGGCAAAAGTCACCACAGTTTGAGCATCATAGTCCAAAGTACTGAATAAAGATGAAGACTCCAAGAGCCTAATAATATTATTCTGTTCAAATGTGCTTAGTTTAGTCCTAACAACACCAAAAGAATAGCAAAAAATGATGAAATCAATGACGATTAAGGGCATGAAAAAAGTAGTATGCCTGGTAAAAGCAAGGCTTATACCCATAAATAAAAAACAAAAACAAAAAGAAGAAGAAGAAAAACGATGAAAAAAGGATGAAGGAATTTGCATCCCCAAGCGAATTTTGCAATTGTCGAACAAAAGTCCAAGAAGCCAAATCACGAGATCCTACAGTGGAAAAGAAAACTGATGACAATGCCAAGATGATCACCAATTCTCACGCTTACACACATTTTTGAGCCTAATGATCATTTTGTTCCTCAACCTGTGAACCGAGCCTACGTTACATCCCTCATGAAGACTCTTCTGACTAGGGTACTTGAATTAATGTGAAATTTCAAATGTTTATAAGAATCGCTCGAGGAAGTGCGAGCAAGATTACTTCTATCTCATTTTACAGAGTTCTTGACTTGTAAACCCGGAGATGATCACGAAGTATTTTCTTTCTTGGCCTTGACTCGAACAGTCTCCTTTGTTAAGCCATTGACTAAGCCTACATTACAATCCTAATAAAACCTCTCAGATTGGTAAGATTGTATCGCTTGCGAGAAAACTCAGACCCTTGTTTATGTGACGATGGTTAAGATGAGTATTTTCAATATTCTCGCATTAATGGTTGGGACAAAACAACCATTTTTAATGAAAGTGAGTGGAAAGTACTTTTTGACTTAAGGTCCCTCGTTCAGCATCTCGAGAAGTCTACCTTGCAAGCGAAAATTGTCTTAATTGATAATTACCCTCGGTGGATATTTGGTGATGTAAATATGGCAAAATCATCATGCATGAGCTTTAACTTAGTCATCTACAGCTCCAGTGAGCTTTGAAATGTGCATTCTGGAATAGCTTAGCTTGTCTATATCATTGACGAATGCATGCATTTTTGCGCTACTCGTCTGTGACAGGTAAAAGGTCCTCAAAGATTCAAAGAGCACCTGACCTTTGAGGTGTCTCCAAAGATGTCCCAAAAACTCTCATGTTCCCCATGTGGAATTGACACGGCGTGCTTTTGCAGCTCGAAGTCTTAATCTCCAGTGATAGGACACAAAAATTCGGGCACTGAAGAAGCCCTCTTTACCATCCCAAGAGAGGTGTTCCTTTGAAATAGAAAAGCATTTCTCATTGGATGAAATGCAACCCAGATGTCTCAAAAGATGTACGTATTCTAAAATAGCCTTAATTATCTATTGCTTCGACGAGTACATATGCTCTTTACACGGAAACATGTCCAACAGAAGACATGCCATCAAAGATCATAGATACTAGTCAAGTATTTCCTTTAAGCCATTTAATCGTCCTCTGATGCATCTAAAGAAAAGTTCGGATACTAAACAGGCACCTTCAATCGCCCTGTGGTGTGTCCGAAGAAAAGTTTAAATACTAAACAGGCACTTCAATCGCCTCGTGGTGCGTCCGAAGAGAAGTTCGGATACTAAACAAGCACTTTCAATCGCCCTATGGTGCATTCGAAGAAAAGTTCAGATACTAAACATGCACTTCAATTGCCTTATGGTGTGTCCGAAGAAAAGTTTGGATACTAAATAGGCACTTTTAATGGTCCTATGGTGCGCCCGAAGAAAAGTTCGGATACTAAGTAGGCACTCATCACCCTGTGGTGCGCTCGAGGAAGGTTTCGAGGACTAAGAAGGCACTCATCGCCCTGTGGTGCGTCCGAAGAAAAGTTTGGATACTAAATAGGCACTTTCATTGCCCTGTGGTGCGCTTGAATAAAAAGATTCAAGTACTAAGCAGGCACTTTCATCGCCCTGTGGTGTGTCCAAAGAAAAGTTCGGATACTAAACAGGCACTTTAATCACCCTGTGGTGCGCCTGAAAAAGGCTGGTTATTCAGCAGATGATACATCCAAACCTCTGGGTAAGGAACCCTAGATATTTCATCAGAATTCTTTTCAAACCACCCGAAAGGTAAACCAGGTGTTTCTTTGACAAAGAAAAGCATTTCTCATTGTGTGACTTAGAGTCAAGATATTTTATACGATATACATTCTAGAATAGCCTTAATCATCTATTTCTCCGATGAAAGCATATGTTTTTGCACAAAAACTTGTTTGACAAGAGACATGCCTTTAAGAGGCAACAACGTGCCTAGGTAGGTATCTTTTACCCATGTCTGGTTTCAAAAAATCCATGTACCAATGATTATTATGGTATCCCTCGAACATTGGACTGACCCTTCTGTTCACCAACTGAACATTGGACTAACCCCTCAGTTCATCATGTACCTATGATTGTTACGATACCCCTTCTAAGCATTAGATTGACCCCCTTGTTCATATCAAGCCTTCGCCAGGTGTCTTTGATAAGATGTAGGTACTTTGACAAAGCAAAATCCCATCAAAGTGACTGAAGATAGGTTCGGGTCCTAGAAAAGATATTTCCCCTGTCAAGGCGACCGAAGATAAATTTGGGTCCTAGATAAACGAAATCTAGTCGAGGTAACCGAAGAAAGGTTCGGGTCCTAGACAAACGAAATCCAGTCGAGGCGATTGAAGAGAGGTTCGGGTCCTAACAAACAATTTCCCTCATCAAGGCAACTGAAGATAGATTTGAGTCATAAACGAATGAAATACAGTCGAGGCGACTGAAGACAGGTTTAAGTCCTCGACACATGATACCAATTATCTGGAATTACTCTACCTTTCGATAAGATAAGTAGCCCCATGTATGTTTTTAGTTGCATTAGCATGCATCATCTTATCGCATCATAAAAAAATGGGACTCATGGTCTTGCAAAAAAATAGCATCCGTAGAACATGCATGGGCCAAATTTAGGTGTCATTTTATCTTTGAATGCAACTTCTGGGAACCTTACCTCTGCGAGCTCACCTTCAAAGAAGAGCAGCTGTTGACACTTATTTTTAATTGCCTAAGGTTAATTACACAAAATTTAGGGGTTAATGTCCTTAATTCCTAAACCAAAAAAATTATTAGTTCTAATTGCATTACATATAGACATTTTGCACTATTAGAGTCTATTTTATTTTGTTATTATTTTAAAAAATTAAAAAAATTTATTATTAAAAAAATAAAAAATAAAAATCAGATCGGGTCGGGCCAAGGCCAGCACAACACGACCCCTTTTTCTCCTTTAACCCATACGCGGGACTAGGCCCAAGGCCGGCCCAACTCAGCCTCTCCCTCTCTCCTCTTCTCCTCCCTGTTGCCATGGAAGTGAGATGCAGAGGAGCAAACATCTCCCCTGCATCGGCCTAAAATGGCCACAAATGTCAAGGACTCAAAGTAGGCCGGTACAGGCGAGTTAATGGCAAATTAATGGAGCAGAAGCCGATGGTCGATGACTATAAAGGGCAGAGAGAGCAAAGAGAGAGAGGTCAGCTGGTTCGATTTTGGAGAACAAAAACAAAGCAGACTGAGAGAGAAAAGAGAGAACAGAGAGAGAGTCGTTCTTTTTTGTTTGCAAGGATTAGGGAGGAGGCCAGCTGCCTTGCCGGCACCAGTAGATCGACTGGTGACGACCCCCATCTACGATCGCGATTGGTGAGGCCCCTTTTGAGCAAAAAAAAAAAAGAATAAAGAGAAAGAGGGAGAGAGGGAGAGATTTTGAGCGATTTGGAGAGAAACCGAGAGCAAAAGCGAGAGTCGAGTGTTTGCCTGAGCTGAAGACGAAGTCAGCCGACCTCGTCGTCGCCCGTAGACCGCCGGCGACCCCCCAGACTCGTCTTCATAGGTGCGGCTTCTCGGCACCCCCTATTTTCCCTTGTTTTTGTATGCAGGTTGGCCGAACTCGTGCTAGCCATTTCACTCGAATCCCGGCCCATACTGATACTCCTCTAGGTCCATATAGATTGTTGGAAAAAGATCATGATCCTTTGATCCAACTCAAAGCCCGAAACAAGTCGAAGTCCCCTGATTTGGGCCATGAACACCGAGTGTTTAATGAAATGCCTCAACGAGGTTAAGTAGTTTTTGCTCGCCAATTGGCAAGCGAGTGGTCGGACAGCAAGTTAAATAGCTGAGAACGTTGGGTGGTGGCATCTTTGTGATGTTTAGCATTCTAGGCGTCGATTGTAATTGTCAGTCGTGACCTAGCCGCCGCCGTTGTTTTGTCCTGTTTGGCCGACAAGGGTACCCTAACCGCTGTCGCTAGAGCCAACCGGGGTACGGCGGCCCAGGAGGAGGGCCAAACCCCTTGACCGGAGGTGGCGCCAAGGCAATGCTAGAGTGATGTGCCGCCAGATTGAGCAGGCGGCATGAACGTCTCTACTGAAGGCCCGCGGTTCAAAGGAAAACAGGGGAATAAAGCGGGTCTGTGAAGGGGAGAATCGGGTCGGATCCGAGTCGAGCGAAGAACCCGATCCGGTTCAGGACTCGGGTCAACAACTTGGGTTGGATCCGTTGACCCAGGTCGGATCCACCGACCCGACCCAGTTTTAATATTATTTTATTATTTTATTTAAAAATATTTATTTAAAAAATATATTTTTTAAAGTTCGAATTTTTTTTTTCAATTTTTTTTATTTTCTTTTAAAATTAGGATATAATTTAGGCATAGTATTGCATGATGTTTTTCTAAATTATGTGATATATTTGAATGTTTTAAATTATTGTTGTATTATTATTATGCATGTTTTTTAATTAGAATTAATTGCATAAATTGTTGTGTTTTAAATGTTGTCGCCTTAGTTAGGATTAGAACATTAGGTTGCATATCTATCTTGACTACTAATCGTTAATAATTGTGCACTCGTTTGATCACCTCACATATTAGGAAAAAAGTCATAAAATCAATTCAAATTGCCTGACAAATATTTCAAAAATGAACAGAGTAAAAAGGTACCGAAATTGTATTAATTATCCAACTAGTGTAACTAAGTCCCCAAACTCATTTAATCTCTAGTTCGTAGGAATAAGGTGATTCTCCCATCATCTTATTTGGGTTTCTAATCAACCCACCCCAAACCGATTAATGGCAACTCCTAGATAAAAATTACTTGCAAGTTAAAAACCTAAATCCTAAGTCGCGATATGGTTTGAGTTTAGGAGAGTCCGAGTTAAGTTCCAGATCTAAACTTAGCATGTACCAGGCGAGCTCCCCTCCTTTATGTTCAAAAAAAAACTCTTGAAGGTTGGTCGCGACAGTCTCTAACCCTTCATTGGACATCTATATTTACATTCAAATCTCACAATCTTCTTCAGCTCATGGGACACGTACAAACTAATTTGGGTTCTTTTTGGTATAATTGCCATCTGGGCGAAATTGGATCAGAGTATACAGAAAGAACGAATCTCACTAAGAATGCCACTAGACGTGCCATAGGATGTTAAAAGAAATTGAATTGGACTTTCGAGAGTTAACTTGAACAACCTCATATAGAGATGACCCACGCGATATAATGAATGAATAACAATTATTAGACAATATTTATCAGAAAGTTAAATGGCAAAGCAAAGGGGGAAAATCAAAACAACCATGACCCTTTACAACAATCACACGTTAAAGGTGAAGAAGGATGAGCCTATATGGCCATACCCATATTGCTTGTGGTCCAAAGGCTTTCCACTAGGGTTCATCTTTATCCTTGAAACGCAATAATTGCCTTGAAATGGTCCCAAAGTTCTCAGATCCCCATACAAATTCACTGTCCCAATTCCTATTTTAACCAAAGGCAAAACCCTAGCTGGTCCAAAATCTCACATAGCACGTGAGCTCCACACGTGCAGCACTCTTCAAACTCAAAAGATTTCAAAGGCATGGACCAGTTGGTCCATCCTTTTGGCCACAAAATGGCATGCGAATTAAAAGAGACCCATTTGATTGGATCACAGTGTCTCAACATTCAACCCAATCTTCTCCCCCATGACAAGGACATCACCCTTTGAAACCTTTCATGTGATTGCATGTACTTTATGTGAAGTTTCTTTTTTAGGTTTATTTCTAAGCATGACTACGTTTAAGGGAAATGTCGTTACAGTATCATAAATATCCAACCCCATCAGCTTCTTCTAATAGGTTAAATTTTTCATTAGAACAAGATGCGGTGGTCCCACAAAATTATATATATATATATATATATCATGATGTAAATCACACTTCTCAATCTCATGAAATTCCAACCAAAACAAGCTAATCTCCAATTCTCCATCATGATCAAGCAAATTCAAAAAGGAAAAAGTAACCCAAATCTATTAAATGGACTGCAGAAGGGATTGCACTCGCAGCAGTATCTTATTTCTTATTTGCTAATGTTGTCAATAACACCAGATCATGCTTCTACATTGCATGCCATCCCCAAACCCAACTATCCACCAATGCAGAGTCGTACACACTCTTGATTAAATTAGAGAAGAGGATACGAGTCACTTAGATTTTATTCTATTTTTTTCAATGCACGCTCTCATATTGGTGAGACAAAATCCCCTCCAACAACCGTATCTGTTGTTTATATAAATATATGATCGATGAAGATCATACAAGATATTTTGACACTCTGACAAGGCACATATTGTGGAAAAGAACACATGGAATGAAAACAAATCATTTATGGATTGCTCCATTAAAAGACCAAGACAACAACGACCGTACTAATTAATCACTACCTTGCTCATTGAGTGCACTACTTCCTTTTAGTATTATTATTATTATTATTTGGTATAGTTGGGAATACTAACAACAATTTGCAAACTAAATTATTAAATGTGTGAGTGAGAAGTGGGTCATATTTTAACGTTGCATATAAATCCATCGCCTTATTTGGAAAAACAATGTTTACACTAGCGGCGTATGCTATAATTACTCATTTGCCTTTGTAGGTCGATTCTATAAACCAAAATTTTGTGTGGGTTTTGCTAGCATAACAGTTTTTAGGCTACTGTGAGAGTAACAATATGTTATAAGCCATAAATTCTTAAATGAGTAAACACCACAATAATTTATAAGTATTTGTTATTTAATTTTTTGTACCAAAATAGGTTGTTACTCTTATAGTGAATCAAGGACAGTCACTTAATCGTTTTTCATTTCATATCTATAGCCTTTTATGAAAAATTGTGTGGTTAAAATTTACTAACAGTAAGTATACTTTAATGGCCTTTTTAATCAAGTCACTGAATTTTTGTTATACACTAGAGTTTTTAAGAGGGATAAATAGTTTTGCCATGTCATGGGTAGTCATAAATTAGGAAAATAGGACATTACAAGTGCCATAATTTTCGTACATTGCTCACTTGAGCACCATTTTTTTTTAATTACTTGAATGCCATAACTTCTTCTTTTTTCCAATCACTTGAGTGCCATAAAACTTTTCAATTGATCAATTAGTGCCATAACTTTTTAAAAACGTTCACCACAAATACTATGTCACATCGGATTTCCAGCACTTGGGCGAATGATTTTAAAATATTTTGTCACTTAAGTGATCGATTGAAAATTATGGCAATCATGTGAATGTTTTTTAGGATTTAAAGTATTTAAGTAGTTAAAAAAAAGTTATGGTATTCAAGTGAGTATCGTACATTAGTTATGGCACTTGTGTTGTTTTATCCTCATAAATTAGAATTTTAGGTTAAGTACTTTTTTACATTAGATGGACATATTTCTTTTTATGCTCCTTGAGATTCTTTCATGTAACAGCGCCGCCCTTGTTCGATTAACCCTATAAATGTTCGCTTCCTTACAAATTAGAACGAGTTTAAAGAGAGAGAGAGAGATGGGCTTCATGAGGGTGGACAATATGTGATTTCACATCTTAATTTAATCTTAGAGGAATAATCAGTGTGTGCATGACACCATAGATTACGCCATGTGATGCACTCAATGCATCAAGATCCGTTAATTGCTCCTATCACAGTGGACCCTCAAGCCCGACATTCATAGATCATTGTGCACTTCTAATTCGCTCTTTTTAAAGGCGGTGAACATGAACATGTAAGGCAGTGCCTGCCATTTTTTCTTTTTTCTTTTCTTTGCCTAACTTTCCTTTAATTAATCAACAAGATATTATTAGAATATCAATCTCAATGATGAACCTTTATCAATTTTCGAGCACGGGTCCCCAAAAAGGGATGGATAAATAAACCCTCAAACCCTTATTTTGAGGAAATTGGTTTGCTCCACGTCAATGGAGGGCTCACTAAGATGGCGATGGGGCATAATATATGGTGAAAAGTGCAGAATTCATTAGGATAAGTACAAATGGAGCACTGAACCTAGTTTTGGATGTTAATGCTTTTCACAGCATATTGGCATGGATCGACTTTTTTCTAGGGTTACTAAGAGATTCTGTGATCAAGAAAGGGGTGATATTATATTCAGGAATCAGGAAGCCTTAAACAATTTGAGAAAATAGAAATTATTCCCCTAAAGAAACAGTTTTTCAAGATAACAGCTTCAATTGTACAAAGATTCATACTTTCTTTCTCCCGTTTTGTCCCCCCTAAAGAAAAGAAGGAAATGTACCATCCTACTCAATTCCTTTAAAAGCTTACCACTTGAGCAGTCCCGTTAAGATTTATATCACGTGTTTCGGTTCAGGTTTTCACCGATGGAATCACAAAGCATATCCGCACAAGATAGTGCCACTTAGGGTGCGCAATTCATCTTAGCATATAATGAAATGGTTTCTTGAGATTAGCGGCAGTATGCATGATATGTAGATGGATGTAAACTATAAAAGTTACACACATTTGTGTGGACTTCATATTCTATGACGCGGCAAAGCGATAGATAAGCACGGATTGGAATAATCCACAAACACACTTTTAGGCACAACTTTAGAGAGAAATATTTTTCTCTGTATTGATGTCGATTTACATGAGCAGTAAAGCAATATTCGTAAAAAAAGAAATCCTAAAAAAATTATTCAAATGAGGAAACACATATCTAAAATCCAAATAAATAAATCTTAGCCTAAATTAATAAATTCTAAATCAAAATAAACAATATCTCTAAGATCCTATAAATCTTAAAAGATAAGACAATAAAATAAAAATCTCCTTCTCAACAATCAACTGGTCCCACGTCATTTGAGAGGCTCAACTTGTATTTGTGTGATTGCTTGTCTTTAGCCTATATGTATCACTGACATTTACATCTTTCTTTCAGTAAATAAGAGAGGTCGGTTGACCAGCGAACAATCCTCTTTTAGCATTATCACAGAGTTTCACGCTCATTACGAAATGTTCAAATTTAATCATATCTCTTCAATCTATTCAAGGGTATATGAACTGCGTTTAGTTCAGCTTTCCAGAGGATCTTTAGACCTCCAAAACCCCTAGGGGAAATTTTGGTGTGTTTGGCAAGCTTTCCCAAAGGGGCCATAGGCCAAATGCTAGGGTTGGGAAAGCTGAAAACTCAAGGTAGGTCATGAACCCATCATCCCAACGCCACCAAATTGGTAAAAGGTCCAGAAACCCACTCACTAGCACAAGAATCACGCCCTAGTAGTACTAATCTCGTACCACTAGGCAAGCATTACCATGGTCACTGACCTTTACATTGGTTTGATATCTAGAAAGGATTTCTGCTAATGACTTACACGAGTATGTTATAAAGAGCGACCAAATGGATCTATTAAACATAGAAAGCAAATTAGGACTTCTCCTTCCTAATTGAGAATTATTAGGGTGCACATGTCAAAGTGTTAATACAATAGGTGTTCCACATAAGATAAGGTTGAGGTATCGTGGTGGAATTAAGACATTGAGTTGGTTTTTACTCAACATTGTGAGTTCTCAAGCAATTCTTAGTCTAACCAGTATGTTAATAAGTTCGGACTTGGACTTCTTCTCAAATCTTCTAGGATGAAATACAGACTTCCACTACTATTAACATCAAATGGTATGAAAAACATCGATTGATTACATGCCCCTTAACATGTATCGTGTTATCTTTTATGAGTACAGTGAGAAAGAAACTTCATAGATCATGGCAATGTCCTTTTGATGATCTCGCAAAACAAACCATGAGTGAAGGCAGATGTTGTGATGTAACAATAGGCCTGTTGAAGTATTTGTCTCACATCAGTTGGCAATAGCTCTAAATACTCTTTATATTCATGTAGTCTCCCTTCACATGTAAATTTAAGTTTATGGATTAGACTTTCTAACAAGATCTTCCAGTCCCTTCAAGACAATTGGAGATTTGAGTTCAAATATATGTTGGTAAAAAAGGGTACTTGGTTTTTTTTTTTTTTTGTTGAAAGAAAATTATATTCGTTACTCCAAAAAATATATAAGAAGTACATAAACTTTCATAGCAAAGAGAATCAAAGCAAAGCAAAGCCCAAAATACTACAAAACAAAGCGAAATCCAAAAAATAAGGAGGATCAATAGATTACTGGTACGATTAAGCACACACAAGTTTCGTAAAAATGGATCTGTCAAATAAAATAATCGATGACTAATCACAAGATCCCATATCATCGTTGGTGATGAGCACACTTCGGAAATTCCTTCTCCGATAACTTTGGTGTTGCCAGTTGGCGCTGCGTGCCTATATCAACTTCCTCTACACTATCACCACACGAAGACAACTAAAATAGGTTGAATAAAAACATATCTAACTTTTAGAAGAGCAAATCTTTGTAGTTCAACGATATACCATAGCTCCTACGATCACTATTGAAACTAGAGGTAAAGGACCTGTACACAAAAGAACACAAGAGTTGAATCCCCAAAAACATTATTAAACTTCAATATCTAAATCGGAAGAGAATAACTCCCAAATCTAAAACTAGATCATGAGAGTTCAAACTCTCAAATCTAGAATTAGACCAGGAGACAAGAGTTGCCAGATTTAAATCGAGAGAGAAGAAAAATAAGAGGGAGGGGAGAGTGAGACTAGCTCAAACCCTCCCCCATAGCTGAAGGTTGAAGAAGACAATGGAGAGAGAAGAGAGAGGGAAAGAAAAATACTTTTTAGCAGCTTGCCCAAAGGCAGTCAACGTTTGCACTTCAAAAAAGGGTTATTGGTTTAAGAGAAAGATTAGTTAAGGTGTACATATATGAGGTTGTTGCTGCAATAAGAGCCCCACAATGGATACTTGATGTGGTGCTAAGCAGTTATATGCACAACTACTTAATTTACTCCGGCAGGTTGTGATTTCATCGAAGAAAATAATATAATGCTAGCTTTTTGAAGGAAAAACGCAAAAATCAACATTCAACCAGATATGGACTTGTCGCATCATAGATAAGTTCTTAAATAAGTGATGCTCAATTTTGTGTGATTTTACTGTAGTCAACCACATTGCATTTGAAATGTATGAACATGTAATATCATCCTCTCTCTATACTGATCAGGTTTTTGTTCAAAAGTAACATACAATTCAATTAGACTCGATCACAACCCTAGCGGCCAAAAGTCAATCTAGGTCTAGTCCGAGCCACAAGTGTCCAAAGGCATCTTTAGTGAGTCTGGACAAGGCTTTATAGTTGTAGGGCACAAGTTGGCTCAATTGGACCTGATCTAGCCCACCCAGCCTATAAATTTAAATATACTTTTGTTGATGGGCAAGCCTAGGCTATAATTTTGGCCGAATTCAAGGGCCTCGTTTGGCCTGCCCATTGATCACCTCAAGTCCCATTGACGTAGTATATTCTTTTCTTTTTATAATCCATGAGAACGAGCATGGATGCACGATTACTTGGGGATCTAGGAACCAACGCATAATCGATAACAAACAACTATAGCTAAATAAATAGTTATGACATGGATATGCATTTTGTTGCTTGATTATTATCTATGAAAGAGAACATGTATACTATCACATAACCTTCTTCCCGTTATGGCAATATGTGCAGTCCTCCAAAGCTTTGTCCAACTAGGGGTATACTTTTCACTGGTTTCTCACATCTCATGGACCAATTCATGTTGTTTATAGTTTGCAGTGTAGAGTGATAGGCTCCTAAAGTCCACTTTATGTGGCACAACCCACATAAAGGAAAAGTTAGCATATACCTTTCAAAGTGGGTTGTCCAAACTTCTATATAATACCAACTATCTACATATCTTACTTAATCGAAAATCGTGAGATACACCAGATATTCATCCTATCTAGGAGGACAAAGAGAAACGCTGAGTTCAATTAACTTTTCTCATTGGACATTATACTTAGAATTTAGTTGGGGAAAAGGCAAGGACTTTTTGGGAGGAGTTGTGGGGATGCAGAGGGGAATGGGCGTGGAGGTGTAAAACCCTAGAAAATGGAGGATGGAGAAAGCATGCCGGGGTGACAAAGACCACTCACTGTATATTCCTTCGAGAAAGACGATCGGGTAGGTCCCTTCACATGAAGAGAGAAAGATGCGCACGAGAGCACTTTAAATTTTTTAGCCCAAAGGCCTTCCACTTTCTTTCTTTTCTTACTAAAAATATGCTTTACTCTGCTATGTAAAAATTAGCAAAATGAAAGTTATGTACATGGCCTGTGTGACGTTCCGTCTGCAAATAGGATCCTTGATGAATGTCAATTTTATATTCTAAGTTTAGAAAAAAGATTAGTTCGATGACGACGCGCATTGAAGATTAAGTGTTTCATCGGATAAAAAGAGGACACGTTTTTCATCAAATTAAACGAGAGTTTACACAAGTTGTATAAGTATAAATTGACAATCTAAAGAACATTAAACAGAGATTGGTCCACTACTAATTTGAAAAACATGGCCTTCTTTTTTCCCTTTCGTCTCAACTTGCTTTTACTTTTTCTAAACCTTCTGTACCCCACCATTATTCTCATTCCTCTCTGCCACTCTTCTATCTCCTGTCTCTGCCATCTCTCTCTCTCTCTCTCTCTCTCTCTCTCTCTCTCTCTCTCTCTCTCTCTCTCTGAGAAGGATATTAGAACTGTTTCAGCATGTACTGCGTGGGAAACTGGGGGAGAATCCTAGATAATCATGTAAGTCCAAACAAAAGGGTCTCAAGAAAGATTGCTTTTTTGACATGCAGAGAGAACTTCATACTCACAACTTTGCACTATTCACTTACGAGAAAGCTGCATGTAAATGTTCTGTAAAGTGGCCTGCGAAAATAATCAGCCCCTCAAATCTTTTGTCATCATTATTTCTTGGTCAAGAGCTCATTATAAGAAACATTCAATGACCACTCAAATCTATGTATTTGCTTTGGTCAAAGAAACAAGGAGACATTCCATCTAATTAGCTGCCTAGTAAAAGAATGAAGTTTGTGTCTTGTGTACTGATTCTTTCCAACCAGCCATTAATTGCTGTAAAGCACTATAGGATACACCCATTATTTAAAACGTGCCTTCATTAATTATTGCTTGTCCATGCCCCAAAAAATATTGCTCAAAAATGCACATCTTTAATTTGCTTAACCAAACAAAACCACATCTTTTTCGTATCATGTTTTCCTCGGTCCCTAAATCTCTTATCACTTCTTTTATTGATGGGTTATCAACATGGATAGTGTTCACATTTATTTAGTTAAATTTGTATGCTAGTGTCGTCCATAATTTGCACTCACCAAAACAAAGACATCGTAGGGGGATAATTTTTCAGTCAGGGATGAAGGAAAATATAACCCATATCTTTATGTTACATAAGTTCAAGACAATCAAACTATTCTTAAGACCGAACGCAAGTCCATATTCTCTATATTGGGTTGTCATTGAAAAAAAATGCACTGTGATTGCAATTTAAATACAGTATACAACCACCACTAGTGGTTGGTCTAGTAATTGTAGACATTGGCAAGGAAGGGGGGCGGCAGTCTACTTGGGAGGGTGTGTGTTGAGAGCGCAACAAAAATCCGATATGTGCACCCAAGGAGATTGCTTATACACATTGGGAGTGGGCTACCAATCTGAGAGGAGATTGCAGAAGAAGTTTGATACCTACACCTAAGGAAATCACCAAGAGAAAGCTCAAATCGAGCTCGTATCTAGTTAAACTCACATTCACTCAAAAATTTAAACTAATGAATTATGAGCCAACTAAAATATATTAACTGCTCTACATTATATCAATTCTTTGATGTGGAATTTCTCTAACGCAACTTACATATGCTTCCTAATAGTGTGAATCCAAATCCTAGAGTAGAAAAGGAAAATTTTGCATTGCTTTTACATGTCGTGCTTAGCAATAGAAAGTTAATATCGCTTTTGGATCTAATCATATCTATTAATTGGAAGAACATTTCGCTGTGCAATTAGAGTCATTGTTACGACAAGTTTAAATACTCAATTATCACAACCGGATAACATATCAATACTTACCATTCTAATAGTTAATTTGGTTTTATCATACGTTACTTGCAAAAAGCATGTGAGTAAACATGCGCCAAACAAATGCCCGTAAAAATCGTTCAAACTGCTCCCTCTCTCTCTCTCTCTCTCTCTCTCTCTCTGTGTCTGTCTCTCGGAATGGGTTTACACAAAACTTTCTTTTGTCGCTATCCCAAATACACGATGGTCACGCCAGTCAAAAAGAGCATTTTGGTGAGAACATACATCCGACAAGATCAGCGACTTTTTTCCAACATCTGTCCCTTCCCTTTCAACCGTTCGTGTTCAAGAAAAACGCAGTAGATTCAAAAGGCAGGTCAAGGTGCAATTTCGCAATTACTCGCCAACTCCATGCCCCCTTTTTATGATTCACCCCCTCCACCTCCACCACAAACCCTCGCAATCTATTTAAACACTCTATTCCTCACTGCTCTTTCTACACCCTACACTCTCCACCATCTCAGTAGTTTTCACCAGCACACATGAACATGTCGTCCTCTTCTTCTTGACTCATTGATGTCCCTGAAGTAATCTTCTCTAGCACACTGTGGTCTAATGACAATTATACTCAGGTGAGTCAAGTGCCTTTGATCTAGTCTTATGTTCAAGCCTCAGTTTTTTCTTTTGGTTTTCACCCTCCGGCAATCATTTGGTGCAAATCCAGATTTTTCTATTGACTTGTTACTGTTGTATGTGTTTAACAGCTTTTAGTTATGTTGCTCAATGCATTAATTCAAGCTATAGATCTTTGCTTCAATCATTACGCTTTTTTCTTCACACTGAGTTGGAAGAATCTAATGGCAATGAGTGGTTCGACTCTAATGTTGTTTAATTAATGTTCTCTTTCTCCCTTTGGTCTTTCTTGTTTCTCAGCTCAATCTGCAAAAGCTCTCGAATTGCTGATCAGCTGAAAGGGTTCTTGGGGTTCTTGAAATAGCCCAGTTCGTGGTTTGTCTCATTACCCGGGTGATCTATAAATACAATTAGAGATGGCGAAGAACAGTGCTATTTCGATGTTGCCCCTCTTGTTTCTAGTCCTCTTCCTCAGCTCACATGCTCCGGAGGGATCAGATGAATATGATGATCAAGGGCTTCTCTTGTCCTTCAGGGCCTCCATTGATGACCCACTGAGGTCTCTATCCAACTGGATCAATTCATCAGCTTCTCCTTATTCTTCCACTGGTTTCTGCAAGTGGAGTGGTGTGACCTGCGACAATTCATTGTCTCATGTGTCCAAGATCGAGCTCTCTGGGAAGAACATGTCTGGCAAGATTGAGCCATCGATCTTTCAGATGGGTCACATACAAGAAATTGATCTCTCCAACAACAAGCTCTCCGGTGAGATCCCCCACAAAGTCTTTTCTTGCTCCACCCTTAGGCACCTCAACCTCAGCAACAACAATCTCACTGGCCAGATCCCAAGCGGCTCGATCGCCCACCTGAAGACCTTGGACCTGTCAAACAACATGTTGTCAGGGAAAATCCCTGAACATATTGGGATGTTTTTTAGCCTGAAGGTCCTTGATCTTGGAGGCAACGTCCTGACGGGTCGAATCCCTGCATGGATATCGAATATCTCATTCTTGGAGGTCTTGACCTTGGCCTCTAACCAACTGGTGGGTGAAATCCCAAGAGAGCTAGGACAACTGAAGAGCTTGAAGTGGATATATTTAGGGTACAACAACCTCTCTGGCCAAATCCCGAGTGAGATCGGTGATTTGTCCTCTCTGAACCATCTTGACCTTGTCACCAACAACCTCACTGGTCCAATCCCACCATCTCTAGGAAACCTCAGTGGTCTTGAGTACCTCTTCTTGTACCGGAACAAGCTCACAGGTCCAATTCCTAGACCCATATTTGGCCTCCAGAAGCTGATCTCTCTTGACCTGAGTCAAAACTCCCTCTCTGGTGAAATCCCTGAGCTCATAATCCACATGCAAAGCCTGGAGATTCTCCATCTTTTCTCAAACAACTTCACAGGGAAGATACCCAACGTTTTGTCCTCCTTGCCTAAGCTTCAAGTCCTCCAACTCTGGTCAAATGGTTTCTCAGGCCCAATTCCTGAAGGCCTAGGTAAGCAGAACAACCTGAGTGTGCTCGACCTCTCCACTAATTCCCTCACAGGGAAGATCCCAGAAGGCTTGTGTGGTTCAGGCAGTCTCTTCAAGCTCATCCTCTTCTCAAACTCACTTGAAGGAGAGATCCCCAAGCCTTTGAGCTCCTGCAAGAGCCTCCGGCGAGTCCGGCTGCAGAACAACCGCCTCGACGGAGAACTGCCCCCCAGGTTCACAAGACTGCCGCTCGTGTACTACCTTGATGTATCAAGCAACAACCTGTCAGGCAAGATTGGGGAGCAGAGATGGGACATGCCTTCACTTCAGATGCTGAATTTGGCAAGAAATGGATTTTCAGGGAATTTGCCTGAGGGCTTTGGGAGTGAAAATCTTGAAAATCTGGACTTGTCAGGAAATGGGTTCTCAGGGACAATTCCTAGGAGTTATGGGACAATATCAGAGTTGATGCAACTGAAGCTGAACAACAACAAGCTCTTGGGCAATATCCCTGAAGAGTTGTCCTCATGCAAGAAGCTTGTAACCCTAGACTTGAGCTCCAACCAACTTGGGGGCCCAATCCCTTCGAGCATCTCCGACATGCCGGTCCTCGGCGACCTCAACCTCTCGGAGAACAAATTGTCCGGTGAGATCCCATCAAACTTAGGGAATGTCCAGTCACTTGTTCAGGTAAATATTTCCCACAATTGCTTGCATGGCAGCTTACCACCCACCGGAGTGTTTCTTGCCATCAACGCAAGCGCCGTTGCAGGCAACGACCTGTGCAGCAGCGATGTGGCCACTGGCCTGCCACCATGCGAAGGCACAAAGGGCTCTGCACTGTGGTTGCTGGTTGTTTGCTCGCTCGCAGCCTTAACGGCGGCTTCTCTCTCTGCCTTTGCATTCATGGCCATTCGACGGAGAAGGCAGTTCAAGCCAAAGACAGTGGAGAGCAAGGACGGGGCATGGGAAATGCACTGCTTCAACCCCAAGCTTTTGAGGTCGATAACGTTGGACGACATCTTGAATTCAGCCAAGGAAGAGAACATCATCTCTAGAGGGAAAGAGGGCATCTCCTACCAAGGTAGATCAATCACAAAGGACAAGAAGTTTTTCATGAAGGAAATTAATGATATCAACATCTTGGACTTGCCGAGTGTGACGATGGAGGTTCTTCAACTAGGGAAGCTTAAGCATCCCAATATAGTGAAGCTCATGGGACTGTGCACGTCACATAAAAATGGCTTCTTCATTTATGAGCACGTTGACGGCAAGAGCTTGAGCGAATCCTTGCGAGGATTAAGTTGGGAGAGGAGGGGTAAGATCGCGATCGGGGTAGCGAAAGCGCTCCGCTTCTTGCACCACGACTGCTCACCATGCATCGTCGGCGGCGACTTGCGGCCAGAGAAGATTATGGTGGACAAGAAGGACGAGCCACGCCTGAGGTTGAGCTTTCCCGGGATGCTTTGTACGGACAAGTATAAATGCTTCATTTCCTCTGTCTATGTTGCCCCAGGTACATTTTGTCGTGTACATTTAAGAATTTTTTGGTTAACTCATTTGCATAAGGAATTGTTTGGTAAATTATCGTGAATTTCATTAGTTTTTTTTTTTTTTTGGTCCAAGAATTTCATTAGTTTACGGTCGCTGGAAAATGTTTGCAAAATTCCAAAACGCACTGTCGCATGTCGACGTACCATGTGACAGCTTTAGTGTGAGTCGTTTCAGGAGAATTATTCATCACATGACAAAAGATTTCACATGCATTGGTCAACATATATTCACTATCAAAATGATGAATCATTGTCACATATTTATTACTCCATGAAATTCAACGCGCTATACTAGTTTTATCATTGGCTTAGATTAGCTAATAACTAAATATTATCAACTGAATTGATATGCTAGCTGAGAAAACTCGTGAACTTTTTCTAGATAAAATTTTAAGAATGTATTTTATCATTTCCTATGCAGAAGCTGGAGAAACCAAAGAAATCACTGAGAAGAGTGACATCTATGCCTTTGGTCTCATCCTCATCGAAATGTTGACCGGAAAATCACCAGCCGACGCTGAATTAGGTATGCACAAGAGCATTGTAGAGTGGTCTCGATATTGCTACTCGGACTGTCATCTCGATGCGTGGACCGATCCCGTGATCAAAGTGACTACATTGCATAGTCCGAATGAGATGGTGGAAACCATGAACTTGGCTCTTCAATGCACCGCAAGTGATCCCTCGGCAAGGCCATGCGCCAGCGACGTATACAGAACCCTAGCTTCCGTACTGAGGAGGAGTTCTTGTGTTTCAGCCCTAAAATTTTCTTCACTTGCTTAGGGGTTTTTTTTTCCTTTTGCCTCCATGATTTTGGGTTCTTTTTCTGTTTATCTGTCAAATTTTGGAAGTTTTCTTCCTTTCATGTTTTTTTTTTTGGTCCGAAACTAGAGAAAGGGTTTGAGTATAGTTCTTGTGACTCAAATGCTTTGTTTGATGGGATGTATTGACATGCACTTCTGAGTGTAAAGGTGTAGATAGACTGATGCAATGTAATATTATAGACTATAGGTTTTCCTCTACGTGATGTCGAATTAGATGTATGTCCATTCTCTCTCCATGGTTCACTAGTTATAGCTGAGAAAGGATGGTCCACAAGCTTCATTCCTAGTCTAACTTCTACTTTCTTCTTCCCATGCCCGAAATAAACAAAGAAAAGGAGGCAAAAGAGAGGAGAAGATCTAAAAGATGGTATAGAAGGAAAAAAAAAAAAAAAAAGAGATGAAGGGTTATCATAGTTGAAAAATTAATCATGGCGCTAGTGACAGATTTTTGGCTGTGGTGGATGAAGAAACTTAGCTCAGTAGAAGCAAGATACAAAAGTTCTACATAAAATTTCATGTCCTATGGTACTTATTAAAATAATTACACCGAGCACCAAACGATCAAGAAGGGCGACGGCCTCCACTAGCTCCTCCATCGATCATATATCGAACCGCAACGAGGACAATCATTTCCTTTACACGAAGGTTTAAGTCGATCATTGAAAGGAAGGATTTTTAAAGGGTTCATCAGTAGAAGCTATAGATCATCCTCCTTTGTAGGTTGTACTGATCCTATGCAAGCACTTCGCTTGAAAAATTGAGAAGCACAAGCGAATTTGTCCTATTTGTAGAAACTTTTTGAAACTAGAGAGTTACTCATAGATTTTTCTAATAAATTCATCCTACTTTAAGTAATTTTGGAAAGAAATTCAAGTTATATCAAATGTCCTTACATATTCGTATGCATATACATATAGGTTTTCAAAGATTCGTTATTCAATAAAAATCAAATAAAAAAACAAAAGTTAAAATCAACTCTGAAAAATTCTCTCTCTCTCTCTCTCTCTCTCTCTCTCTCTCTCTCTCTCGAATTTTATAGCCATATATAGTAGAGAAAAGAGACCCTGAGGACTGACTGAATTGTCCTGTGTCAAAGGCCTTATGGCCAACACAAAACTGATATTGGAGGGGACCAATGTCCTAAACCCGATGCTTTACTGTCGGTTATTCTTTAGAATCTAAAGGGGAAAAAAAAGAATGCAACAATCAAAGTCCCAGCATGAAAAGGCCTTAGCCAGACAGTGAAGAAAATTCTAATTCCTTTACATGCCTCAGCCTCGCATACTTCAAGAAAATTTTTCTTCTAACAAAGTCTGAGTACAGAACAACAGATGAGTGGTCAAAGGATTTAACTACTTTTTGGTCTTTTCGAGAATTATGTCTTCAATTGGTTGGAGTATTTGAAGCATCAAGTCATGCTTGCATTCATTGACAAAGTTTAGAGATAGGTGGATATGATGAAATTAGGTGCATGGCTCGAATGTTTCTACTCACTATTTCTGGTCAATAGTAAGACTTCCTCAAATTCATGATCAATGCATATAGATGACTTCTAGATCATTATATATGCTAATCAATACCAAGTTTAAGCTTTTCGATGATTTGGCAATATGCATAAATTGACTACATCTAAATGTAAGGACTTATTTTTTTATATTCGACCACCAACCTTACTAATATATGTGAATTTTCTCAACTCAATAAAGTAACAGATTTTTGACTGAATGAGTATATCACTCATAAAGGATATGTCGTTTTGCTTCGTTTTCTTATAAGAAGAAAATGTCTAAAAAGATTTTTTCTGAAAAAAAGAAAACACAAACAGAATCTCTACTTCACGGTTTGGCCTTTGGCTTCTCATTGTCATTATATCGAGTTTATGTCAGCATTGCAGCCATTAGGCAGAGTTAAGATAAATCTTTAGGGGCAAGAGGCCTCCAAACTGCAAGCTGATATATTTGAACAAGCTTCACATGAGGAGAACCAATGCTTTTGAGACTACAAAGGCCATTTGACGTGTAAGGAAACAAATATTATTCTAATACCTTAAAGGGTAGCTCGATAATCGGCTGGAAAGAAACAAAATATGTCAAATCTCAGACTCTTCACCCAAACCCTAGACACCAGGGATAACTTTTTCGTATTTGACTGTCAAGAAGCGCACTCAACGTATATAATATGAAATCATTTGACATGATGTACTAATGTGAACCAGGCACTAATGGGGATACCATCATCATAAGGTCAAAAGGACGAGAAACGTTAGAACGTGAGCTCGCCCCTAGTGCCCACAATCTTTAAAGTGGCCCACCTTCCTTATTCAAATTCATGATGATAGTCCAATTTCCTTTTTCCTGTCACAAGTAATCTTTTCTTTTTCCCCTTCCATTCCCTTGTGCAATGATGATTTTGAAAGAAACCCTTTTTTCGTTATTCAAAATTCTCTTTGCCTCGTCAGCACATCATGGGGCTTGCATAGTTAGAAGATTCCTCCACTCAAGATCAAAAGAGCCTTGTCTGTGTGAACATGATATTATCAGGCGACACGATGCTTGAACAGCTCATTTCCGCTGGCAATCAGATGCCCCTAAAAGACTTTGGAGTTGTTTGCGTCTTAAAAGCCTCAACATATCAATTATGGTTCTTGGAGACCATGCAAAAAGGATCTCGCGTTCTCTTTCGCGACTTTCCTGTGGCTATGCAGGCTTCAAGAACCAAGTAGAGAGCAGTGTGAAAAGTGTTCTTTCTTTCATGATGGCTCTCCAATTTCTCTCTCGATCGCTTCTTTTGAATTGCTTTTCTTAGATCACACTGCAGACATTTTTCATGGATGTTTCTTCAAAGCTGCTGTTTGTCTCGTCAATCTCAATGCAGTGAATCATAATTGGCTACACGTGCATCCTATTCTCATTTTGATATCGTGACAAAACCAAACCACTTTCATAGTTCATGATCACAACATCACTTTGACCACTCATTTGGGAAATTACTTCTTCAGACCGTATTATTTTGCTTAATCAGGAAGGCGTATAAGCATCAAACAGACAGCAGTATCACGATAGATGTTTAAGTTATCCAAACGAACGACTCCGTAATAAGTCCGATTAATGTTAAAGAAGTAGTATCTATAGGGGTCATGGAGTGGATGAATAAAAAAGATTCATGTAGAGAAAAAAAAAGTCAAGGTAGAAAAGCAAGATTGCGCAACGGTGTTGATCAAATTCAACCGTTAAGCTAAATGCCGATGCTTTGTAATTTGATTAGTATTATCATCATTTCAAAGTGGTGACTAGCTAAGCTAGAGGGCATGATTGAAGTGCACTTAGAAGATTGAGAAAGAGGGGCCCAGAAAGTAAAATTTGTCGTTCAAAGTACACGATCGACCAACAGCAAATAAGTACAAACGCAAAGAAATCATGAGATCCCCTAACTTCATTTTTTTGATGAGCATGAGTGCATGAGTTATAATCATATATGTTCATATATGGACGGTGTTCAATGTGGCCACAAAGACTATTGGCTATTTGATTGATATGACACTGTTTTATGGCCTTTGATAGGGCAACGGTGCGTTTTGGGAACCACTTTCCAAAGCCGGCTTTAAAGTCTCTTAAGCAAATACAAGTAGTGTTTGGCAAATTTTTTAGAGAGTTGTGAGGAGATGCAATTGCTTTTTCAAAAGGCTCTAAAGGCTTTTAATCTAAATCAATTCGAAAGGTTCTTTGGGTTTTGACTATTATCGGAATGCCAATATTTTTATTTCTTCCAACTTTATCCTGACTAAACTTTCATAATTACATAAATGCCATCGAATGCCCTTGCCTTAAGGACTCAATTACTAGCTGACAGCTTGAGTTCCACTGGTAAAGGGTTGAGAAATTTTATAAAAAAGTTAGCAAAAGTCTTTTACAAAGTGTAGCTTTTTCCAAATGACGTTTAAGTCAAAGTTGCTTCCAAATGTGTTTTTAAATTACATTTTACCAAATACTATTTGCAATTTGGAAAAACCCTCTCATCTAAAGGAAAAATCCATTAGATAATGAACTATTGGTTCTAAGCCATCTCTGGCAATGAATCAACGATTGAAGTGTTTTTCTTGCATATTCTTGATAAACCAATGTTTATATATAAATTTAGGGGGATCTATTTGGGAAGTAAGAAGCCCCTTTGACGTCTCTTCATTTGCAAAGAATTATCAGTGTGAAATCACAAAGACAAGTGGCTGATCTTTGAATAGGAAAAATAGTGGATCCACATGGTCCCGGCTTATTTGAAAAAAGTCTTGTACTTTGAAAGATCTATCTCATGTATGGTACCGCATGGTTCCACTCTGAAAGAACTCTGAATCATTCTCTTAAACTCCTTCTTTTCGTAATAAATAATTCGCTTCCCTCGAAATGACCTGGCCTCATAGGGAAATCTCAATGAATTGAGCCTTTCGATACAATCAAATAAAAAGCCCCAAGGGCGCCATATCCTAGCAGCCCAAACTAGCCATATCCTAGGAGCCCAAACTATGTAATAGAATAAGTACTCCTCTATCTATTTCCCAAAGGATTTACCAAATGCATCCTAAGTCTTACAAGTCCTTGAAGGGGAAGTGTACTGACATTGAAGGCTATAGTGCTTCACTCGATCCATCTCTCTCCAACCTTTATTTTATGTAGATTCAAAGGAAAAGGAGAGAGAAAAACAAGAATGTGGGCAAGAGAGAAGAAACCCAGAAGTCGTTTCATAACTTTTTCTTTTATCGTGATATCATGGATTACGTTTCACGTATCAAGTTAAATTTATATTTTGAGTTTGATCGAAAGTAGCCATTTTATGCCAAAAATAGAAAAATATTTAGGCTCCATTTATTTCGCGAAAAATAAATAATTTGAAAAATATTTTTCTAAAAATAATCGTTTGTATCGTTCACAAAAATAAAGAAATGAAAAATATTTTTATCATCAACGAAAATGTTTAGACATAAAATTGTTGTCGATAATGAAATTATTTTCTATTGACTAATTAATTCAAGCTATACGGATAATTGTTTTTAGGAAAATATTATCTAAATTACTTATTTTCCGCGAAATAAACGAAGCCTTAACTAGTGAATAATGCCACCTTGCCACATTCCTTTACATCATTACATTGTTGTGACACTGGTCAAAAAGATGTGATATATGGATGGTTTTTAAATTCTAGCATGGATGTTTTTATTTTTAACACATATCATGCATGATTTTTCAGTCACTCGTAATATGTCACTAATAGATTTACTATTTGTAATATGTTTCTTGTTCATAGTTTGAACTCCAATCATAATGATTTCATTGTTTTCGAGTATTTTGATGTGTCTATTATTTAGGTGAAGAAATATCCAGTTTTCCTCTCCAAACTTGAGACTCCTTTGTTATAGATTTACAAAGTGATTGTGATGATTGATGTATGCAAGACTATCATATATGCATCCTCAAAATATTCCAATTAGAGGTAGTTAACGGGCCGTATGCACGACATGGCCCGGCCCACAATGTGGATGCCGGGCCCATTAGCAATTGGGGCCATGCCGGACCCAGCTCCTTTGCTCTTGGGCCAGAGCCCAAGCACTGGGAAGGCCTAGCAGGCCCAAATTCTTAAAAAATTCTGACTTTCAAATAAATTTCCACTTTTGTACGCAAATCCCGTCACTATTTTTTATCTTAAAATGGATCACAACTGCTATCTTACCCGCTTCCTAAATGGCAAGCAAGTACCTCTAGGCTGGCAGTGGCACTTTCAATGCCATTGCTGTCCCGTTGGAACGCGAGACCCTCCCCCAACATGCCTGCTCCACCCGAGCAACGACAAGGACTCCATAACAACAATGACGAGACACAACAACTGGGCCGCATTCCCTCTCTAAGGCAATGCCGACACCCCTCTCCACGATAAAAACCCTATAATGATGCCGCTCAAACTTCACGGGGACGAACATCCATTATTTGGAAGACATTTGAAAACAGAGTTCTCCC
This sequence comes from Syzygium aromaticum, assembly GCA_024500025.1. NCBI lineage: Eukaryota > Viridiplantae > Streptophyta > Magnoliopsida > Myrtales > Myrtaceae > Syzygium > Syzygium aromaticum. The sequence continues at coordinate 26,991,449 of CM044887.1, read as the reverse complement.
CGTTGATACGAGATTGGCAGTGTGCAGGATATGTGAGACTAAGCTATTCGCCAAATACAGTTGAATTTCCCTCTTTTTATGCTCACCTTATTCATTCTTTATAAAGAGAGACTTTTGAATCTGTTGTCCACCCCTGAAATATCCAATATATCAATCGCATGTAGTATTATCTCAATGAGTAAGGGTGAGATAAGATTGCAATGTAACAGGGGAGATGGAGGGAATTGCTTTTTTCCGCCATCATGCGCGCCGCTATCATAATGAAATATCCGGATTCCACTTCAGTATTTATGGAAATATCCGGATGTCAAACCATAGTCTCTCTTGCTCAAGTCGGCTTCCTTAACTGTTAAACATCTACAAAGCCAAGTTGGCATAAAGAAAACTTCGTGCTTGAGCAGCCAAGAAAAGTAATCACTTGTCCGGGCTTACTGAGTTGCGATTTTTAAATAATGAGAACCCGATGCAGCCCAGTCTTGGCTGACCCGTCCTAACGAAGTCATATGCCAATGAAGCCTACCTGAATGATGGACAAGTATATCCGGCATACCATGCCCGTGATCGGCTCTAGATCGGAGTCGGTGGGTTTCATTCTCCACCAACAGTTGTACCACGTTCAGGGCACTGCAATATTTCCTAATGACTGACTCTGGCTGGTCACATCACTCACAACTTCACGTTCAAGTGCCACAAGCATATACATCGAAGGAAGTTCTTGTCAAAGCTCAATTTCATATCAATTTCTAACTAAGTGGAAGTTTGAGTCTGACTGGTCGTTGCAAAATAATGTGCAGAATGCAACAGTATGGACTGATGGAGGCTAGCCAAGACTCGTATTATCATGACCTATGCCAAATGCGACATGGATCAGAACCTCAAGACCATAATGGAGTGATGATCGAATCAGCCAACGAGTCAGAATTAGTTGCGTACCCCTCAGTACTTCGGTACATCAAAGCACGCGCAATTTTCCAGTAATCGAATCAACTGATGCCTTTGGTCCTGCTCAGAATCAGCAACAATTATACAGAGTGACAAAAAGGAAGAAAACAGGCTACTCTCTGGAGTCTAACTTTTATCATTTCCACCCTCTGGTTTTTGAAATTTTAATTGCATGGAAATTGGTCCCAATTGCTTCGTATGTCGCATGCTCAGCATAAAACGGCCCGTTGCATCCAATTTGTAGCCTTTGGAGTACATTATAATAGAATGCCGCAGAACAAGAGAGCTTTAAAAAATAAAATTGATGAGAGCATACCAGGTCCTATCGCAAGCACAGTCCTTGAACCAGCAGCGACCTGAACAACAAAGAGTGATGAGGACCTGATTCCTATATGCATCTTTGATGGAGATAAACTGTAATCCAGTATGAAAATTAAGTTGCAAGCGACGAAATGTTATGAGCTTGAAGCGATTAGTTTAACCAACTTCAGAATATCAGAATCACGAAAGAGACATGATATTTCCTAAATTAAAGTGCTTTTGCACAACCTTGTATTTGCTTCCTTTCTTCTATTGAGGCTAAAAAGCATGGAACAATAATATGCAGCCTGTCAAAGGATATCAAATCTGAAATTTGATATTCAGCAGATCTCTAACAACCATTCCCGATATTCAGCAATTGCTCCTGATATTCAGCAAATCTCTTGCAATCAGTCTTTGATTTCCTTCTGATTTGTTGTTGATTTGTTTATATCCTTAACTTCTTATAAATAGAAGTTGAACGGAGATGTAAAAGATGTACAAAAACATCATAAAGATCACAATTTAGCTTTACGTTTCGACATGGTATCAGAGCTATTCTAGCGAAAGCTTTATTTAATTCTCAAATGGCATCCTCGCCTTCTTCAACACCTACTTCGATCTCAAGTACCATCCCTGGCTTAACAACCCAGGTACTTGGATCCACAACCACTGGAATTCCTGCAAATTCCATCTCCTGTCCAGCAATTGGAGTCAAGCTCACAGGAGACAATTTTGTTATTTGGAGGGCACGCCTATTACCGTGTCTTCGAGCAAGCAAACTACTACCAATTGTGGAAGGATCTTTAGTATGTCCACCTAGCCAAATTGTGCAAACAGCAGATGGAACCACCACCACTATTCCGAACCCAGCATATGATGAGTGGGTAACACGCGATCAAATCGCACTTGGGTGGATTCTTAGCACGACATCCGATGCCATCGTCGGTCAGCTTTCGAATTTCAACAAATCCGCAGAAGCATGGGAATTCCTTGGTACATCTTATGCTGCTCATAATCTTGCTAGAGCAACTCATCTTAGAATGCAACTGCAAGCTATTCGGAAAGGTAACCAAACAATTACGGAATTTCTTCAACAAGCCACTGTTCTTGTAGACCAACTCGCTTCGATTGGCGAGATTATTTCTGATCATGAGTATCAAACTCACATTTTTCGTGGATTGGGAGCCGAATATCAAAGCCTTGCAGTATCCATATCAGTGCAAAGTCAAAATCAAACAATGACTAGAGATGTCCTTCACGGTCTCATATTGTCCCATGAAGCACGCTTAGACCTCATGGAGTCTACTGTTGTTCCACCGGCTGCATTTGCTGACATTTTGATGGGCCTACAATGGTTTCCTCACAACCTCAAAGATCACGATAACAACATGCTGTCAAATATTCTCGAGGTAATGGGCATTCTTTCCAAAATCGGAATCAAGAAGGAAGAGGCAAAAATTATCGAGGGGCTACCCAACAATATCACAATCGGAATCTCAACACCAATTTTAATCCATCTTTTGGCAATAACCAGAGTCAGAGACGAAGCAATCTTCAGTGTCAGATTTGTAACAAACACGGTCACAGTGCCAATGTTTGTCGTGATAGATATCTTCAGCATCCACCATCCGAATTTTCTCCTCAACTCAACTTGGCCGAAATTCCTCCTCTACCTTCCATCTTCTCCAGTGAATCTTGGTATCCTGATTCTGGTGCTACCCACCATGTGACAAATAATCCTTCTGGTCTGTCTAATGTTCAGCCTTATTTTGGATCTCAACAAGTCACCATAGGTAGCGGGTCCTATCTACCCATTACTCACACAGGTAGCTATGTTTCTCCTCATTTTCGTATGTCTAATGTTCTAGTTGTTCCCACAATCAAAAAGAATTTGCTATCTGTACGTCAGTTTTGTCAAGAAAACAACTGTGATTTCCTATTCTCATCAAACTCTTTTTTTGTGAAGTGTCGTCACACGGGGAGAACTCTACTTCAAGGGGAAACTGATCACGACCTTTATTCCATTCCAACGTCTTCTTCGCAATTGTCATCTCCGTCCGTGTTCCAAGCCTCTGCAACCAATCTTGTTCGTCTATGGCACAACCGACTTGGTCATGCCGCCTTCTCAGTTGTTTGTCAAGTTCTTAATAAATCACCGGTGGCACTCTCACCGTGTCATGCATGTATGTCTAGTAAGAGTCATAGTCAATTTCATGCACCCACCCATCATAGGTCTACATTTCCGTTGCAATTAATTCACTTTGATGTATGGGGTCCAGTTCCTGTAACCTTTACATCTAATAATCGATATTATATTTGTTTTGTTGATGACTATTCCAAATTTACATGGCTATACATGTTGCAATCTCGTGATCAATTCCTCTCCATTTTCTCTGTGTTCCTTAATTTTGTGGAAAATCAATTTTCCACTACAGTCAAAGCTATCCAGTGTGATTGTGCACACGAATTTCTCTCGGCCTCTTTTCAGCGTTTATTACAAGATCGTGGCATTCGTCAAAGGACCTCATGTCCTCATCAACATCATCAAAATGGCACAGCTGAGAGAAAGCATCGCCATATTGTTGAAATGGGCCTTTCAATGCTTAACCATGCGTCTGTGCCGCCTCGCTTTTGGGATTTTGCATTTGAGACTGCAGTACATATTATCAATTGATTGCCGACACCAGTTCTACAGAACCGAACACCATGGGAGACACTTCATAAAGATGTTCCCTCTATTCGGCATCTCAAGGTTTTCGGGTGTGCGGTTTACCCCAATCTTCGAGCTTATGCAAAGAATAAGCTCCAATCCAAATCTCAATTATGCATTTTTCTAGGATATCCATCGTGCTACAAGGGCTACCATTGCTATTCTCTAAGAGATCGTCGCATCTACATCACCAACAATGCAATTTTTTATGAGCAATTATTTCCCTTCACTACCTCTGGTCCAATGAATGCTTGTCAAACCACTGTTGCATCTCCAGAATGTCTTATGCTCCCTCCAGTTTTGAACAACAACATGCAACAACCTCAATCAATGGAGCACATCTCTACTGCCCCAACTAATTTTCTTTCTCCTGAACAGGTTCAGCAAAATTCTCCTACATCTTTTTTCAGAATCGGAGTCATCTTTACTCCCGGATCCACCCACTACTAATGTTCGAAATGATAGTGCCAACACCTCCAACTCTCCTTCACCGTCAGCTGCCTTATCTCATCCTATGGTGACAAGGCTGCGGGATGGAACTTTGGCACGGCGTCAACTTCAGGCTGATCACACTTATGCCCTGCAAACCGAAGCTTCCTCAATACCGACACCAACTTCCTTCACTCAAGCAAATAAAGACCCAGCATGGCAAGCGGCTATGAATGAAGAATACATTGCCTTGATGCACAATCAGACCTAGACCCTTGTATCTCCACCGAAACAGTGCAAACCCATTGGTTGTAAATGGGTATTTCGAGTTAAGCTGAAGGCTGACGGATCCCTTGAAAGATACAAGGCTCGGTTAGTCGCCAAAGGCTTCAATCAACAAGAAGGGATAGATTTCCATGAAACTTTAAGTCCCGTGGTAAAACATGAAACGGTTCGCACCGTTATTTCTCTTGCCTTCAGTCGGGGATGGCAGCTTCGACAATTGGACGTGAAGAATGCTTTTCTCCATGGTCATCTTGAGGAGGAAATTTATATGCAACAGCCTCCAGGCTTCGTCGACTCTACTCATCCTCACCATGTATGCCGTCTTCAACGTTCACTTTATGGACTAAAACAGGCACCGCGTGCATGGCACCAACGACTAAGTTCTTTTCTTCTCTCTCTTGGGTTTCAAGTATCTCACGCAGACTCCTCTTTATTTATACTTCACTCGGCAGCATACAGTGTCTTTCTCTTGGTATATGTAGATGATATAATTTTAACTGGGTCGCCCTCGGCGCCTTTATCAGCTCTAATCGAATCCCTACAACGAGAATTTGCTATTAAGGACCTCGGCGAGCTCCATTATTTTCTCGACATTGAATTGCAAAGAACTGACAAAGGTCTACTACTCCATCAAGGCAAGTATGCACACGACATTCTTCAACGTACCAATATGCAAGATGCTCGACTAGTCACGACTCCTTGAATTACTGGTACCGACCCGTCTTTACTGCAACATGGAGCTTTATTTCATGATCCTACCTTATATCGTAGTACTATCGGCGCTCTCCAGTACCTTACCATCACTCGGCCGGATCTTGCATATGCGGTGAATACCGCGTGTTAGTTCATGCATACTCCCACCGATGCACATTGGCAATTCGTTAAGCGTATTCTGCGTTTTCTACGTGGTACTACTAATTATGGCATTCTGCTTACTCGGAGCTCTACTTGTCAACTACATGCTTTCTCCGACGCAAGTTGGGCCGGTGACCATGACACTCGTAGGTCTGTTGGTGGTTATAGTGTCTTTCTTGGATCTAATCTTATTTCCTGGAGCTCCCGTAAACAACGGACTGTAGCTCGCTCTAGCACCGAAGCGGAATTTAAGTGTCCAGCCGATACAACGGCCGAGCTCATATGGATAGAAGCCTTATTACGCGACCTCCATGTCCCCTTGCCAAGTCCTCCTGTCTTATGGTGTGACAATATTTTGGCTATTTACCTCACCGGTAATCCCGTTTTTCATGCCCGAACGAAGCATGTTGAGATTGACTATCATTTTGTTCGAGAACGGGTGGTTCAGAAGCAACTCCATGTTCAGTACATCTCCTCCATAGATCAACCTGCGGACATCTTCACCAAAGCTCTATCTACCACTTGATTTCGTCTATTGCAGTACAAGCTTACTGTGACATCTCTCACATCAGCTTGCGGGGGGATGTCAAAGGATATCAAATCTGAAATTTGATATTCAGCAGATCTCTAACAACCATTCCCGATATTCAGCAATCGCTCCTGATATTCAGCAAATCTCTTGCAATCAGTCTTTGATTTCCTTCTGATTTGTTGTTGATTTGTTTATATCCTTAACTTCTTATAAATAGAAGTTGAACAGAGATGTAAAAGATGTACAAAAACATCATAAAGATCACAATTTAGTTTTACGTTTCGACACAGCCTTTGCTTCTATTGCCTATGTCCAAACTAGCAGATAAATTTGAAGGTATCTAGATTCAGCAACTCAGCCATATTCCTTAAAATACAGGGCATTAGCCTCCAAAACAAACGAGAAAAAATTTCGAGAGAAGGTAAGCGGGAAATAAGAAATCAAAATTGTCAACATAAATTGTACATATGCATAATGGTGAAGTCGAACAACTCCATTAACCCATTATCACTTCTAGGCAAGATCCTTTGCATCAAATACCCTCCTTGAGAAAACATCAAAAACTTAAAGGAGTTGAAACTATCAAATAATATGACTGCAGTAGTACAATATTGAATATATTTATATGCTGAGCTCGTCTTTCGGAATATTTTGCAGTTGCCATCACGAAGCAGGTTATTAAGAAAGGTTCTTACACATGCCATAAGCAAGAACATGCATATGCATACCTGAGTTCTTCCAGCATCAGTGACTACAAAAGTTGGAACTCCAGTGCTCTCGGCGGCTTCCCTTAGCTGATCCCTGGTGAAGAGCAAACCTCGATATTGAATAGCTCCAGCATGCAAGAGCAGTCTTTTGAGTACGAGGGAAAAAATTCACCTGCTTACATTTCTTGTTGATTCTTGCATGTACAGAATCTTGGGCTGCCCGCTTTGCTCCCACTGTCTTAAAAGAAACTGATTGCTACAAAAGAGAATGAATCGTGAAAACCAACTCGTTGGCATTAAACAAAACTAGAACTATTCTTTGAGAGCAATTCTCCATAAAGTAAATTCTTCACAACCAACCCCTGCATCAGTTCTGCATACATCCCCATGGCAGCATCTATAAATTAGTCAGAAAAACAAGAGGAAAGACCGTTTTATAATTTCAATAACATCATCTGAAGGAGCACAAGTCCATTTCCCAGCATATTGTGAAATTAAGGTAACTCACGAGCACATTGAGATGCCACTTTTTTCCTGGTCCCATCTTCAGCTCTTGCCTAACAACCAAAACCTGCCACAAGCATTTCAACCGAATTGGAGCAGACTATGTATAGACCAATCTCCGAGCTAGAATAAGTTTCCCCATTATCTCCGATTTTCCTTTTCCTTCATTGACACACGAAAAAGAAGCAACTCTTCACTCCGCGCCCCCCCACAGCCCCCCCCCCAAATAAAAATACCCACACATACCCAATAAAAAAATTCAGCAAATTCTTTGAATGAATGAAAATTTATAGCAGCAATTCTATATCTTTCAAGCTTGGTGACCAATATGTCAGAATCTCCATAATCGACTTCCTGACATATCGAAAACTTTGATAATCTTTAGCCGCAAGAGACTACACTACTAGCTTTTTTTGCTGGAACAAAAGAGAAGCTGTTGCAGCAATGTCTGATCACTAGAAGACTCAAATTACTACCATTTTAAGCTCTTGCTCGCCGCCACTCGAGACCAAAGACACCTCCTTGTGCTTTCCACGCAAAAGATTTCTCCTTCTAACAGGGTTTTTGGCAGGCTTTGTCAAATCCACGACCCACCCAAGAATGAAACCCATCACAAGGCCAGGAATGTAATTCTGGGGTCTGAAACTCGATCCCAACCATTCTTCCTCTTGCTTCTGCTTCTGCTGCTGCTCCAGTACGACACTTCTAAAATCATCAATCAGAGACACCCAGAAAAAAAAAAGAATACAAATAATAAGAAGAAAACGAAAGCTTTGTCCAATTTGCAAAGGATGTACGTGAAACCCAGTCCAGTTTTGCTTAAAAAGATTAGTGCTTTTGGCTGCATGGGAACTAATGAACACTGGGTTACGAAGAAAGATACCATTTTTTTTTTTTTTTTGCGTGGACTGGGTCTTGCTTCGTCTTCATGGAACTTCTGAGGACCCAAAAAACACTTCGGATGCTTTACCTTTGGCTGAGGTTGAGTAGAAGAGTCCAGTATTTGATTCATCCGCGAGGTTGTCGACAGTAATAAGCAACAGGACAGTGGGTGATCAAACCGAAAGTGGAAGAGGAGAGATCGCGGTCGAAGGTGAAGAAAGACCGAAGTCCGAGGACACCAAAACGACCTGTCAACTAGTCGTTTTTCGGTTTCTGCATGCCAGTATATCTGGCGGCCCCGACGGGCTTGGACAGTTCTTTTGAGCCCAATTCCAACTACCATATTTTATGGCAAATATGAATTTACTTTTAAATAAATAGAATTTATAAGCATTTCCCTAATGATGGATAGCTTTCCATTTATCCATCTTCTTCTCTTATTTTGAAATCCATGTAAGATTTTTTGTATATATACATCTAAACGCATGATGCCCATGTTGGCAATATCGGCCTGGTCCACACTTTCATCCTAGGAAGAAAGCGTGATTCAAAGAAGCACGAACAACAATCAGGTCTACATATTTTAGATTTGTATTAAAAAAATTCATCATTTGATTGGTAACTCTCTAAAAGGCGTTAGCGCAAATTAGTAGTGTCATCAGCTTTGAAAGACCTTACGATGTCTAAGTTCATTCGTGTAACTCAAGAGGCTCAGAGATGCCATGATCACTCTTTAGTTTACTTGGTTGCGATTAGAGAATTTGATTCCACTCAATGCTGCTGAATCAATTCACGTTTGAGTATTTTCTCCATTTCACAAGCATTTGGTACGTAGGTGCACACAAGTCCAACCACCAGCCATTTAAAATAAGACAGTTACACAAGCATGAACGATGTCTTCGGCCTAGGCAAAGACACAGTGAAACTGCACTTAAATTCAGTGTTATAATCACCTACACGAAGGACCTCACCTTAAGAAGATGAATATCACTTCGACTAGCAATTAGAATGCTTGGAATTGGAGCTAAATCAACTTTTTTAACGTTAATAATCACACATAAGATACAACTAGGACAGCAAATACAAATGTGTCATTTGCACATGAGTCTGAAAATAAAGGCACTCATATTTACTATCACCAACTAAAATGTTTCTAGTCTTCACATCAAGGATATTCAAAAGCTGCTTTACATACATATCAGTAACAAGCCCTAATCCATACTTGTCTTCGTCTTATACAGGTAAAATGGCTAAATACAGGAAATAAATGCTAAAATGAAGTAGGCTAGATAGAAAAGGGGCACCAAAGGGATACAACTCTCTTGTTTTTTTTCAATTTAACTTATACAAAAATGAATGATAAAGAATAATCCACCCCCACCTACCCACGAATAGCCTCCCTCAGGTCAGTCCTCAGTCCTCCCAGCTGAATTCAGCAAAACAGCCACTGCACCTGAACAAGGGCACTTCTTTTTAACATTCATAGCTAACTTCAGAATATAACTCATCTGCTTGCTCAAGCATGACGGGTGGGACTCAAGCCAGAGTCGAGCGAAGCCATGATTGCAGCAAAAGAGGCATATGCTCTTCGGTCTGCCACCTGTTCAAAGAAAGACCGGGCTTTGATATCTTGCATTCGATTTTTGGCAACTAGAGTTTCTTTGGAAGATTATAGGTTTTCTTCAGAAACTTGGAAGCTGCTTCATCGTTTCGGTAGCACAGAACACGAAGAAGCGTGTTTGGTTCGGTGGGGTTCCACTGTCCTGAAGTTGCTGGTAGTGGAAGCCTAGACCTAGCAGAAGACCCATAACTCTCGAGAGTGGCACGCCTGAAACGCTCAATAAGACCCTCTGTATCTGTTCGGAAAAGAAGTAGAATGCTTCTTGCAATGGTGGAAGCCTTATCGATCAATTCAGCAGGTAAACCATCCCCATTTGCCCAGAACAAGTCCTTCAGAGCTTTGAAATCATCCTCTATTATAGGAGACTCCTGCTTAGAGAAAGCACGAGATGGACCTCCAGCAAGCAATACTAACAAGAACCCATCAAAAGAAGCTTTCATAACACACGTTATAATGCGTGTCCGAACTCTTTCATGCACTGTGTCTGAGATGATCATCAAGTATTTCTCCAGCTCCTGGAGGAATGGCTCAATTCTAGAAGATGAAACTTCACCAACATAAAGACCATCCCAAAGGACATGGCTTAGATCATGGAATACGATTTTGTAGGCAACCGCTTCACAAAGCTGTTGGATGCCCTCCAGACAGGCAGGAGGCGAGAGTTCAAATTTCTTCCCAAGACCATTTGAAAAATCCTCTGTATTAGCAGACTCGGAGTTCCTTAGATGGGTGATTACTCTTTTTTCCACAACTTCCAACTGTAGCCATATTTGCTGCAAGGTGTTTACACGAAGACATAGCTGAGAAACTCCAAAAGAATTGTCACCATTCATTGTCGCGACCTGAGAGTTCCTCTTCTGGATGCTCGGTGACTTGTCTTTCTTCTTCCCAAATCCTTGAAACTTGGATCCCATAGTACATCTGGTTAGTGCTGGCATTGTGGGAACATATGTATTTCTCGATCCTAAGAAGAAACGATAGACAATGGTCATGTTATGATATATCCTAATAATAAAGAACGTTATTTGTGAACTTGAGGTTTACTAACCACATCCAGATTTTGCCTTGGTTGCATAATACTGAAGACATCTGTCAAGGCCAGTCATCAAGTCAGGAAGCAGTGCCGGATGCATCGGTATCGGAAGCTGGAAATAAGCATCTAAAGTTTCATCTATTAGCTGCAGCACTTCAACAGCAGACAGAGCAAATCCCTCTTTATTTGCTTGTGGAGTCCATGTCTACATCATCATCAGAATGCAAGGAAAAACATGACATTAGAAGATGAAAAATGAACAAGAATGAAAGAATGCCAATGTTGGAATTTCAGTGTGTAGCAGGAAGCAATGAGTGGGGGAAAACTTTAATGCATATAATATATGAGGTTTAAAATGCTTGTGATAAATCTACAATAATAAATCACACGATCCTAACAGTGAAATAGACATGTATCCATCGACACTCTCCTTGTTTCCCTATTCCAGGTACCAGATGGGAGGGCAGGCAAGGGACTTAGGTTCATCACTCTTTTACTTTGAAAACTCTAAATGCACATATATGAGGTTTAAGATGCTCGTGATAAATCTACGATAATAATAGATCACATGATCCTAACAGCAGTTAGACGCATCCATCTACACTCCCTCTTTCCCCTTTTACGGGTACCAGAGTGAAGGATAGGGAAGGGACTTAGGTTCATAACTCATTTACCTAGTTGTTATTAAGTTGTGGTCACTCAGCAGTTACAACGCATTTATGCTTCTAAGAGATTGACAAAACATATCAAATTTAACCACTCATACGAGATTGACAAATTCCCAGGTAACAGCAAATCACCTTTGAATAAGCCACTCATACGAGATTAACAAAACATATTAAAATTAACCTATATATAGAAGGAAAATTAGTGAAGTGCTGCTTCACATAGCAACAGCATGTCATATCTTCTACCAAGCAGTGATCTTACAAGATTGCGGCATATTGAAGGAAGCAGCATCTTGCCATTCAAATGAACATTGTAAAGTCAAGATTCATCATTACTGATAATAGACCTAGCATCTGACAAAACTGATCCTAACTGCAAAGCATACCTCTTGTTGCAAATTCCTATCCACCCATTCCTTCAATCTGTCTATTCTTGTCATGATCCATGCTTTGACCAGATTGGCTATTGCAGCTTCAGCCTCAAAAGGAGGCATCTCTCGGATTATTGCCTTCCCACCATCATCACAGTCCACAGAATCTTCAACAGCAATTTGCACCAGATCCTTTTCCAGCTTATCCGCTTCTCTCAGCACTAGAACGGCATCTGGGGTCAATTCAGTTAAACCAGATATGAATTGCTTTAGCTCATTTCCATAACAAGCATGAAGTGTGGCAACCGCAACCCCTGCTGCAAAAGGATGCCACTTCTTCAGTATGGGACTGAAAATCTTCTTCTCATTAAGTGCCAGTTCACCCACATCTTTTGCCAGGATTGCAAGCACTGGAAGAGGATTAGATTGGCCTTTTGAGGCTCTCCTGCTTGAATCTGCTTTCTCCATTATCTGTAATAGAATCAACACAGTTCATGTCACAGATGCACAAGAATACAGCCCTCCAAGTCAAAAGATTAAATATAAGCCCTGCGAAGATTTTCTTTTGTCTGACTCCTTTTTTTAGCAATCAATATATATTGCTTCCAGGGGACGGTACAATTAGACTCTCTATAACTTCCTCTTACAATTGATATAATAAATTTCATCAACATCAAACAGCCAGCATCTCAAGCATTTGTGGTCAAAGTATCCTGAACTTAATTCCAAGGTCTCCATGCCACGTCAGGTGACAACATAGTATAACTTTAGAACAATGGAAGATGATAGATTTTTATCAAATATCAGCCTTCTATGTATTGGAAATGCCCTGAAGCGGATTATAATTTATGTTATGGAACTTGCCTGAGCAAAAGCAGTGCGCAATGATGACCTAATGTAAGTATCGATCCTGCTGCGAGCTACATCAACTTCGGCTTTCCTCCTCCGGCGATACTCATTTGAAATATCTTCAACTAAAATTCTAGCTGCCACGACACCAAGAGAAACAATTCCCTGCATTGTCTCAATGTTACCACTATCAAATGTGTCGTGATAAGCAAGAAGTCTTTTCTCTGCCCAGCCTAATATTGATGTCAATGTAGAGCTCAAAATCTTGGAATACTCTGGATCCTTTGTTGCTTTGGCATCTTTAGCAACTTCAGCAAGCACACTATCAGCAGCATGAAGCAGGTCCATTTCCACCTGTTCAGTTGCCACAAAACGGTGAAACAGAACCCATGTAAAGCAAATATTGTGCAGCATTTGATCGATTCCAAGTATTCCCCATGTCTTTTTTATCTGCTCCATAAGCTCATCCACTTCCTCTATGATAGAAGTTTCATCATTAACATCAAAGCAGGCTTCCAGAAGCATTTCATACAGTCGAAGATTCAGAGGAATCCCATCTGCCCAGTGACAAGAATCAAGAGACCCATCAATGGTTCTTGCAGCAAGAGAAGTCACAGCGCTACGAAGAACTTGCATAGATTCATTATTCCTCCCTGTTTCTAAGGGCCTATCAAATGCTGCATTAATTATTTGTCGGAGACGCTGTGCAGTCATGTTTGACTTGTCGAGTGGAACACGGGGATAAATAAGGAGACCAGCCTCAAGAACTTTAAGGGTTCTCTTCTGCCAGGCATCATATTCCTGTTGATCAGTAAAATCCGAATTCTTGAGCTGCTGCAATAATTCTAATGGTACAACCACTGATTCAATTCGCCGTCCGACCTGTAACAGAAAATAGATGCTTCAATATACAAGAATGTCGCTGGTCACATCGAAATATGGATGGAAAAGAGCTGTCCATATATCATTTGAAAAATATGCCCTATAGTCATAGATATGCATGTGCATGCACGTCCCTCCCAAGGAAAGGGAATCGAGATGAAGAGGATGGAAATAAATTATGGCTAAGTGACCAGAAATTATGAGCAATTATCATGCCCACATAATCACACTATGACAGCCAAAGCAATAGAAGATAAACAATTGATCAATCACCAAAGGAGCACATGTGACGCAACTTATCTTCCAATTAAAAAACCAGGACAAAGTCATGACAGACTAGAAGCAAACAACAAGGCATTTGGTAAAACGCCGTCATATAGGACAAGAATTTTTCAACTGTTATTCTGTTAAACTATGTTTTTTCTTCCTTGAACAGTAGCTAAGCCTACATTACACGAAATAGTAATTAGTACGTAAGTAAATGAAAGAACGTGCAAAGAAAACCGATGAAATACACAGATTCACAATGAGAAAAAAATCTGGTCTTCTAGTTTGTCGAAAAGGATGCTTGCTGAAACCGGAATATAGAAGCAAGCCCTCACACATTCTGTCTCGCCCGATGCAAAATCGAGTCTTTCTACAAAATTTCAATTCCAATCGAAAGATCAGAGTACAAAACGATCACAATCAAAATTGATGGACTCTTAAACCGACACCGGATCATCATATTCAATATTCCACAAAACTACATGAGTAGCATCAGATAGTTACCAACGATCTCCATCACACCAAGTTCACTAATTCAAGATCATCGCCGTGGTTTGACCAAATCAAACAAGAACCATCAAAACTCCAGCCTATCACTAAAGACACCGAACACCAGATCAACCCAATTAAGCACAATCACACTCAAATCAGCCGCTGAAAAACACAATTCACACATCACTATCACCCACGAGCACACATTCAGAAAAAATGGCCGAAATTTCGAAAAATCCAAATTTTCACCTGCCCAGCTGATATCCTCAGAAGCGCTCTCCGGACCCTAGAATCCACACTCTCCGGGACCCTCATCTGATTCCTCATGAGCTCACCCACCGTCACCGCCTTCCTCGCCTTCGCGTGGCCCGAGCCCGAGCCGGAGCCCGACCCGGGGCTCTTCCTGGAGCCCGAGCCCGGGGACTTCAGCCCCAGCGCCCTCTTCATCTTGCTCGCGGCGGCCGAGGTGAGCGATCGCTGCAGCGCCGGGGAGCTCGGCGAGCTCGACGTGTTGCTGTGGGCCGGCGGCGAATCGGCGTGGGCCGAGGCGGAGGCGGAGGCCGCGGAGGAGTGGGCGTGGGCGAGGGGCTTGGAGGCGGAGGTGCGGCACGCGGCGGCGAAGATCTCGAAAGCGGTGAGGCGGAGGTCGGCGTCGGTGAGGCGGGCGGCGTCGAGCTGGCCGAGCGGGGAGGGCAATGCGGCGGGGACGAATGCGGCGGCGGCGGCGGCGGCGGCGGGGGAGGGGGCGGTGATGAGGGGAGGGGGCTTGGAGTGCTCCCTCTTGGAGTGGCCGAGGGAGAGATCTCTGAAGAGGTGAGCCATTGTGGGCTGTAGAGAGAGAAAGAGAAAGAGAGAGACAGAGAGACAAAGAAGGAAGGAAGGTGGACTATTTACACAGACAGAAGAGTGAACAGGTCTAGAGATAGAGAGAGAGAGAGAGAGAGAGAGAGCGATGGGGAAGATGACGATGATCGAGGGTGTTTCCGTAATTTCGCTCCCGGCGACGTCGAATTTTGGATTATTCAGTTTTATAAAAAAAAAGAAAACTATTTTGGTTTTTGGGGGTGGTAGGATAGGACAGATCGAATCATGCAGAAATTTTGTTAGGCATATAAAAATTAGATTAATAAGGGATTAACCGTCCAGTTTTAAGGATATATTTAGTGGACATGTATTTATTTTTTTTTATCTTTCACTCTCTTTTTTTCAACTGTCACGTTTTTTTTTTCCAATTTGACTTTTATCTACCGCCAAACATCTAGAACTATTCTATATTTACAAAAGGGGTGTATAAGGTTATACATAAATTTTTTGCTATCTTTCATTTAATTTTGAGTAATGATATAGATTTTGATAGAAAGTCGGTACATCTAATTATTATTGTGTTTTCCTTTTTCGTTTTCGTGCGATCAAATTCTCCGCTCCCTCGATCCGTGGAATTACACTTTTCTCTTTTATGATTTCTAATTTCATTAAGTTGCCAAAATTGCACCTCTACCGTGTTGAATTTCGACATTTGATGTTGATTTAATGCCCTATTTACCAACTGAGCCCCACATAGTAAAAGGGAAAAATAGAAATGTAGTTGCTTTCAAGCTTGTCCAACTAGTCCATAATACTATTCCATGATGACTTAAATGAAATTTCTTTTCCAAGTGTAGGAAATTGAAAAAAAAAAAAAGCGATTGAAGAGTGTTGATTGATTCCTCTATATATATTTTAAACTTTGGTTTGCAAAAATCTTGGTCGTATTCAATTTCCTTGGTAGTGATTGGTTTCCATTCAATTTTCCTTTTTCATTCAGGACTGCTGAAGCTTGTTCGATGTGATGAAGTGTTGTGTCATCAAAATTACATCTAAACACAAAGTAATTCACGAAGTGAAACCACCTTACATCATCAAGAAACAAAAGGCACCTCTCTTGACCCATTACCACACTAATTAGGTGATAAATCACAGTCAAAATATCTCTTAATTAATTTGCTTAATTTCCCTAAACTCTATCTTTGTCAAGACACTGTGATCACCTCACGAAGTGACCTTCCCATGGAAAATAATAGCTTAATAGTCACATCATATGATGAGATGGTGATGTTTGAGACACAAGGAACCAAAGAGCTCATTAGACAATTCATATCCCTAGATTTTATTTAGTTGCCTAAGTAAGTTCGCCACGCAATGAAAGTCAATCAAACAATGGAAATATAGGGGACATTTGATTCAATGTTCAAATCAAAGGGATTATGTTGATCACATCCCCGAGACTCGCTCAAGGACGATTACTGATTACTGAATCAGAAGCGACCGGGCAATTCTTGAATTACATATCCGGCCAAAAAGTGAGACAAAAAACCCCCAACTCGAAGACTTTCTTACCGTGGTAAATGGTCAAGAGCATGAGAGGAAGTTCACCAGCTTGACACTCTCATCATGTGGACAAGACTTAATGGGGCATTCAATAGTGGGAATGAAAGCTGGAAATTCAAGGCTGCAGGCTGGTTGGGCAGATGCAGAAACTCCCTTGATTGGTGGGGACCAGAAGGACATTCTAAAATTATATATATTTATTGGAATTTAAATAAATATTAATCAATGAAATGGAGAGAGAGGGATTAATTAAGGGATTAAAGTGAGAGATTACTTTACCCAAAAAAAAAAAGTGAGAGATTAAGGAATGGATTAAAAGGTCAAGAGCCTTCAGCTATACGCAAAGTGGCTGTGATAAGCAAAGAAACAGTCAATTCCTGGGAAATCATCAGCTCCTATATTTTATTTTATTTTTGTGTATTTTTAAGTGAAGGAAAGGGAAATTATTGTTAACTTATTTTAATCATTTTTAAAATTGAGAAAGAAAATCGCGGAAGTTTGTTTGGTGACGCTTGTCCTTTTGGGTGAACTGGAGAATCAGACGCGACAAGAGAAGATGGGATGCTTCCTCCCCGTTCACTGTATTGTCGGCTCCCTTTTGCTAATAAAGTTAATTGGTTAAAGCAAAAGGGGTAATATAAATAATAATGTTAAAAAAAAAAAATCTCAAAACGGTACTTTATGGTATATTCATCACAAACTAATTTTTATCTCACAAAAAAATATATATGAAAAGATACTTCACGGCACATTTAAGCCGAATTAATTTTCTTTTCGTGAAAATTCTCAAACTAGTACCCACGACACATTTACCTAACTAATTTTCGTTTCACAAAAAAATTCAAAATTGATTACCTCGATCTAGAGTTACCCTCCATGAAAATGCGTAGGTGTCAGTGCATGTGAATTTTCCATGTCATCCGTTTTGCAATTGTCTACCATGTGTATTGATGTGATTGCATTTTAATAGGATATATAGGCAGAATGTTAGCGAATGGTGGATTTGGATTAGGGTACCAGTGTAGATATTTTTGTAAGATGAAAAATAATCTGGGGTAAACGTATCATGGGGTATCAATTGAAGATTTTGTGGAGAAGAAAATTAGCTTGGAGAAAGTGTATCATGAAGGTACTAATTTGAGACTTTTCTTAAGATAAAAATTAATTTTTGGGTAAAATTTTAAGTGGGAGTACCGGTTTTAAATTTTCTTGTGGTATTAAAACTAAAGAAAAAAAGTGTTTTCTACAAATAAAAAAGGGTTCATCATTTTTTCTTTTTTTTTTTTCGATTAGTCAAAACTTCGATAGTTAAACACATGTTAATTTACATGTTCAATGAAAATTAAAGATTAACAAAAACGAAACCTTTCCACACATTGACAATTTCTCCATCCCTTCCTAGAATTTAAGCTGGCCAATACACTAATACTTCTAGATGATTAGCCATGTTTAATCACAAGAGCAACAGATAAAAAAAAAAAGAAATGCAAGAATAATTTAAATTAATCAAAGAACAAGTGTGTGCTCAAATTTACTAATATACTACTGAGTATGTGTATCCAACTGCGAGCCAGTAGGTGGTGTATTTAGGTCCTATTTGATGCAGCATTCAACCTAGCATTAGCCAAATGCTATCATTTGGAATGCCAAGAGCCCAAAGTTGGTCTTAACCAGCTTTGAGCTTTTGGCATTCCACAAATGTTAAAAAAAAAAAAAATTTCCTTTCCAAACTCCCCCCACTCAAACTTTAATATTTCGATTTTGCCCCCTTGTTACTGTTCATCTTCTTCACAAAAGTGTCACCGGTGAGGGCGGTCGATAACACCGGATCTAGACAGTGAAGGGCCAGCGAGGTTGCCCGACCCAATTGACGGCCGCCTAAGGTCGCATGACTGTCCCGGCACCATTGGCCTGGGCCGCAACCCAAGCGGCCGTCACTTAGGTCACGCTACCTCAAACAACTGTCACTTGGGGTCGCTTGACCCAAGCACCATCGCCTAGGTTGTGTGATCCCAGGCGGACGTCACTTGGGGTCATGCAAGTCCAAGCAACGGCGCTTGGGTCGCACGACCTTAGGTCTCATCGCCTGAGATTGGGAGACCCTTGGCGATGGCCTCTTGGGACGTGCATGCAACCCTTGCCAAGGGTCGCCTGAGGTTTGGTGACAGCTGTGCGGCGTCAGATCTAGCTCGCCGGTGATCGCTCGATCTCAGATGATGGCCGCCGGCACCAAATCAGGCTCGGCGGCAATCGTAGCCCTTCGCTGACTCCGACAAAATGTAATTTTTTTTAATAAAAAAGGGTCTCAAAGCCCTTTACAAAAAAAATTAGTCAAACACTACTTTGGCCAAATTAGCTTTATAAATAATTTTTTTAACATGTATCATTTATATTTTTCTGGGAGATTTTAACTTAAATGTATTTGCATTCTTCAAAAGCCCTTTTCAGAATTGAACCAAACTAGCCTTATAATGACCAAAAAAGTTATGTAAATCGACATTATTGGCGTGGATAGTTTTTGCATAGTTAATGCCCTGATAGTCGAATGACTTGGACAGCTGACTTTTGTGCATTTTCGTATAATTTAATGTTTGGAGATATTGAAATCGAAAGGCAACGCACCCCCACATTATTGTCTTTCGACGACATTCGCGTTGGCCAAAAACTCAAGGCGCACGTCGTTTTTGACGTGGCCTCTGTTTAATTGTCGTTTCGGGATTTCCCCCTTGTCGTATGAGAGACGGCAACCCCGTGTTCGGACTCGGTCGGCAATCGAGACCGGCCGGGGCGATCGGCTCCTGCCCGCGTGCCTAAATAAGTGCTCGACGGGAGAATTGTTTGGTTGGAAGATTGTGTCGGATCTGTGTTGGTTACATTTGACATGTCAGAAGTTTTTTTTTCGTCTAGACACGGAGTCAATTTAGTCATTTTGGAGTGATTGTACCGAATGAGCTATTATGATCTAATATTGTGGTAGTTTGCGTCTCATTTGTAAACCAATCCACACAAAAAAATTCAAGTCGAGCCAAAAGGGATCCGTTTGTTCGAAGAAAAACTGTTTTCAAGAAATCATTTTTCGACTTTTACGTGTTTGGATAAACGGAAAACTAAGCAATTTACATAAAACGTTTTCCATGGATGTCGACACTTGAACTTTAGCAACCCGTTTAGTCATTCGATGCATTAAAAATTAGGGGTCGATCGCTACCTCTCAACAAAAATAAAATAAAATCCTATTTACATATTATGAGTATTTTTCATCATATAATAATAAGCCTACATGAATTGCACTCTAATTGGACTCCAGATAATGGACCAACTCGAGCAAGGGAGGCTCCGAACTTAATTAAATTTTTAGGATTGAGCACACAAGTAACCCATCATGTTGGCCGAAAATTGCACTTGCCAGTTGCTACGCACGCGAGATGTTCTGAACTAAGAAAGATTTACGAGCAATAAAAGCTATTATTCTTGAAAATTTTCAATTACATGAGGATTTGGTGTCATGGTCTTCATATTAGGCAAGGATCTTCTCTTAAGAAAACGAGAATCACTAATCTTGGCCTTAATCTTCCCCCTACCGAATCATCAAATCTTCCGTCCACATCTATGTTTTCCGGCGCCAGTAATATTCCCGCAAGACGCCGGCATCCCCGACTGGACATGCTCCTTGCCGCGACGCCGACGGCGACAAGTTCCTGCTGCTGTCCCGGTGACGTTGCCTGCTTCTTGCCCATCACCTCTCGACGCACCGAGACGTTCCGCAAGCTCTGACCGATGTGATTGCCGCTGTGTCAGGCGTGCTAGAGCGCGTCCAGGTAGCCCCTGCTCTTGATGCTGCAGCGGCCTTGGATGCAGCCCCAATTCGTCCCCGTCACAACGCCGTCGCGAAGTCCCGTGCTTGTTCGGCGAACCGGGCAAAGTTTTTTTTGCAGTCCCAACAACGTCAGGACCACCGTCAGCTACCCCGGAAATCTCCTGCACTCCTACCACCAGGTCGCTTCTATTAAGATTTAGAGCCGATTTGCATGTTCAGATTTCCTTCATTGGTTTATTCTTGTGCTCTGGATCTGCGCATTTTCTCAAATGGCGTCATGAAAGATGCCGAGTCAAGTGGGAAAAGATGAAGATTTTGATGTGATGGGGAAAGATGAAAACGCTGTTGCTCTTTTCAGCAATAAAAAATGACGAACAGGAGATGAGAGATTAGGCTGTAGAAAATCGAGACAAGTAATTTGGACTTTCGTATACGAGAAACGTCACACGAATCCGATGGTGTGGTGCTCGGTAGCAATAGCTTTGACAGTTAATAAAGGTACGAGTAAGGCGATACTGGTACATGCGTGTTGGATTGAATCCAAATGTTGGGTCACTAGAATCGAATGTTTTTGTCTTCCCCGTTAGAATTTTCTGAATATCAAGTCGCTTTAGATCGAATGGTCACACATGATTTCATACTTGCATTTAGATCGCGTTGTTAATAAACCTGAAAGGATGCAAAAAATTACATCTTGCACGTTGGCAATTCTAGATTGCTTTAATATTCAATAATTACATTTGCATAGATCACGTCGTTATTGCAACATCACATGCCCTATCATCATAATTTTCCATGTCATGTTAGATTGGTTCACAACAATCTTACTCGTCATTAGAACGTAGGTGCTTCCATGAGTTAGGGCTTTCATGTTTAGAATAATGTATATAATTCATATAGACTTAGATAGTTTATAGTGTTCATTAATTATAAATATCAAGTAAAAATGTCATCTGGGTCAGATAGGTTGCATATAGTTTTTATTAATACAATAATAAGCATGTTACACGTAACACATCATTTAGTGAGTAATTCAATTTAGTATTAATGTTTTGAAATCACATCATAGTTACATCTCACGCATTGCATATAAATTAATTTTTATTAGAAAAGAAAAACCCAAAAAAATTGAATGTCATTACATTTAGAAATAATGTTTAGATCATGCATACATCACACCATTGTTTGCTTGTTTAATTAACATTTTGTAGAACTCATGTTTTTTTTTGGTCGGAAAAACCCATGTTACAGTGGACGATAACAAACGCTTTGTTTTTACTTACTTAAAGCATCAAGGTTCTTTGAATCCCTTCGTAATTTATTTATTGCTTTGACTATTGAGTATTAAATTCTTGACTAAGCACCCGCAGGGTCATTCTTCTCATGTTAGTGGCTTAAGGCTAAATTTGACCATGATTACTTGCAGAAAATGTTTTTTGAGATAAAGATAATAGGTGTCGAAAGAGTGTTAGATTTATCTAGCGCAACCCATATCCATGAATCTTTGGTTTGCAGAAGTAGAGTGTTTTCCCACACTTTACTTGTGTTTATAGATTAGTGAATGCTCATAATTGAATTGAATTGCCAAGACCCGAAAGTTGTGTTTGGTATGGATTTTGGAGAGTCCACACTAAGTCTTTGGGCTTATTAATCCATTAGTTTTCCTATTGGCGGTTTACCTATAGAAAGGTGGCAACAATGGATTGAAAATAATAAATTTAGATTAGAGGAAAATAACTTTTCCTTCGGGCAAGAATGAATTCACTTTCATTAAACCACATAACAAATGAAAATTAAGCATTTTCCTTGAAAACGATTTTCATGAAAATTATTTTCCTTTGTCATGAAATTTTCAATGAAACATGAGTGTTTGTTTTGAGGAAAACTTCATGGTAAAGGAAAATATTTTTCAGGATATCATTTTTCTAGGAAACTGTTTTCCCTTTTCTGGTTAAGGAATTCATTTTCTTAACTTCGAGAATGCATATTTTTTTTTTTTACCGTAAATGGTTTTTCATTGACTCATCATTTTCAGCAAACTAAACGCATGAAAGTCCATACAACTAATTCGCAAAAAATTCTTTTTTCTCAAATAAACACGCCCACTAACATGTTTCTTAATGTTCAAAACCCTGTTGTTTTATTATTCAGTTACTCTTGGGATCAAACCACAAATCCTCACTATAATCTAAGTATCAAGTAGAGGGGAGCATGGTTCTAAGGTGGAACATGAAACTCGAGAGCCAGATCAGTGGGAATCTATTAGTTCCATGGTATGCAGAATAGGTTCTATGTTCTAAAGGGGTAATTATTTCGAGGGGTAGGTTTCAGGTTCTAAATAAATAGAACCTAGAACTTGAAATAAGTTTTTGTATTTCTCTTGATATATATCTTTGCGTGATTTTGTGATATTCCATGGCGTTCGATGATAAGCGTATAACCTGGAATCACTAGTTTGAAATTCTATTTTATGATTGAGACTTTTACTCGTTAATGTTTCAGGTTCTTCGAGTGTCTAAATATAAGTTATGGAGCTAGCAATGATTACTTAGAGGAGGGTGAATAGGTGATTTTAAACAATTTTTATCAATTTAATCGAAAATGAAAAATTACAGTTGAATCTGAATAAAATTCAAATTCAAAACAGTTTATATAGATTGTGCTATTGATGTGCAGTATGTAAAGTAAGAGATAAGGGTTAGAAAAACTGCACACAAGTTTATAGTGGTTCAGCTTATAGTAAGCCTATGTCCACTTTTCCACGCTGACAGCCTACTGGCTGGATTTCACTATGTAATAAAGAGGAATTACAAATTTCGAGTGATAGCACTCTTGTGTATGATAGAACTCTCTTTTTCACACAATCACTCTTACAAAGTGTTCTTCAAGATCTTAATGTTTGACTCATGAAAAACAAAAGAAATGATTAGAGTATGTTCAAACTTTGAACTTGTTGATTCTTGTTCTCAGTCTTCCTTCCGCTCCTCGTAGATCTCCTTTTATATTCCTCAACTACCAAACTAGCCGTTGGACAGTCTTCAGAGGATCATCTTCCAATTATCATCTTGGACAATTTTGTATAAAATTGATTGAGTAGCGTTAGTTGACAAGATCTGAATCCCGCTGATTCTGATCGCCCATACAATCAGAATCTTGGTTTCCGTAAGTAGAACTTTGTCCGTTGTAATGTATACTTGCCATAGTATTTGATTGTCAATCAATTATAGCCTTAGATTGAAATAATCAAAACTTTCCTTCTGTGAAATCCATACTGGATCACTAGCTGTTGTGATTCCTTCTGAATGAGTTTTACTTTTGCGTCTAAAGAATTTTTAATTCAGAACTTAAGTCAGCGTAGGTCTTCAGTAAAATCTGAATATTTCATAATTAGAATCTGAATGACTTTTATGGTAAAGTCTGAATATCTTGTATTTGAGTCTAAATTTTTAGTTCTGAGTCTGAACTCTCAATTCTGAGTTTGAACTTTTGGTTCTGAGTCTGAACTTTTGGTTCTGAAAACTTGCAATATTTCTTTCTGAACTTCCAGAATGTATTAACTTAGGAACAAATGTATGTCGGATTTACATGTTAAACATAGAGAGTTTTGTTAGATTTAAAATCCATTATGAGTTTTCCTCAACAATCTCTCCCTTTTTTATGGTGACAAAACTTCCATGCAGATTCAATCAATATCAAATAAATTTGAAGAAAATAAATATTTTAAGCGCATGAAACACAGATATAAATGTGCAAACTTGTAAGATTTGTGTATTTTTCTTGCTTTGAGTATTAACCTATATAACCTGTATATTGAAGTGTTAGTACAACAATATCTGCATAAACTCTCCCCCTTTTTTGTCATCAACAAAAAGAATAATAAGTGGAATAAAGTGCTGATATAGATCGATGAAACAATGTATCAAAGGCAAATGTTAAGAATACAGATCCAGGATGATTTGAGAAAGAGGAAAAGAAAAACAGGTTATTTCTTTGAAGGGGTTTAAACAAGTTGAAAGTTATCCAGAATAGAAACAGCTTCCTCAATCTTGGTAGAACATTGACCCATAGCTTTCTCCATGTTTGTTGAACACAGAGCAATAGCCTCTCTTAACTCTGCCTTGTCTTTTTTTGCTTGAAGATGTAGAGTCTGATTGTTTTTCTCAACAATTTTCTGAAGATTCTTCACATCTTCTTCAAGTGCAACTTGTTTTTGTTTGATTTCTAGTAGAAGGTTCAGAATGGTCATATTCTCTGAGGTCTGTCCCTGGACATTTTTTGGTGTATGTCGTTCGAACTTATCCCCTACCTCTGTAGGAATCCCCCCTGAAAATCAGGATGTTTTGCAGCAGTAGTGTCATTCAAAGTCTCTTCAGGATCCAGTGAAGATTAACTTACATCTGTCCCATGTGGAAGATCATCCTGTTGATATAGATGTGAGTCTCCAGAAACTGATTCTGAAACCTTGGTACTAGCTTCTGAAACATGCTCTGGACCAACATCCTATCCTATTTCAAGGTGTTCATCATCTTCATCTTGGAGAAGAATTCTTCTTTTCTTCCTGTACACCTTGAGTGGACTTTAAGAGGCAGTCTGTTTTCTTTCTGTCCCTGCTCTTTTCCTTTCTCCTTTGTCATTTTTCTTTTCAACAGATTTTGCTTCTGAAGGCTGAGCATCCTTTCCTCTGACTGTGCTTGCTTTCTCCTTTATATCATCAAAATTCTTTATCTTGTTAAGCATTTTTTCTCCAACAAACATGCAAAGTACAAGGGTTTTGCACAACTCATCAATTACAGTTATCTTTAAAAATATAAAGATTCGAGAGATGAGTGTACCATAAGAAAGTTGTCCCTTATCCTTTTGGAGAGTTCTATACATATGAAAGATGATGATGTGTGGAAGAGAGAATGACCTTCCATTCAGAATGGCCCAAATAAGCTTGATTTCAGACTTGGATAAGTCAATCTTGGAAGCTGCTTTAGGCTTCAAGCAATTAATGACGATCTTATGCAAGATCATTGTCACATCCTCAATTTCAGTTCCTGGAAAATAACTATGATTTAAGTTTGGTGGTTTTCCAATCGGAACTAAATTTTTACTCTTGTTTTGGAAAACCCAATTCAGATTCTTTGTACCCCCTTATTTTGTTATTTTTAGGAAACTTTTGTGATCCGAATTTCCAAACACTTTCTTCTTGAAAGTTTTTCCAAACATCTTAAAGTTTTACATTCTTTAATTTCAGAATTTTTGGAGTTGATATGAGTGGTACGATGGCCTGATTTTCGGACCATGTAAAACTGCCCAGAATGGGTATTTCGATGATGTTCACCCTTTATCGATTTTCTACAAGCTTTTCTGTGCCGATTTTGGAAACGTTTCCTTTACAAAAGTTGTTGAGAACGTCCTTTTCTATAACGTATATAAATTTGGGAATTTTTTGAGATAATTTGGATTTTGGATAGAGCTTAATTTTAGAAATAAGAATCCTATTTCAGCAAACTGTTTTTAGTCTGTCTTTGAGATATTAAAAATGGTGTTTACAGAAAGATTCAGAATTTGTGTTTTTCATGAAAAATGTTTGTTAAGGCTTTTTTTATGACATATCCAAATTTAAGAATTTTCGGAGCCCATTTACTATATTTTCAAGTCCGATTTCATGAACAGTATAAAACTATTCGATTTTGTCAGATTTCAAAAATTTAGCATTTTCTATTAGAGAATATTGGAATTTCGACTTGATGTTTTCTGGTGATTTAAATTAAACGCTCTAAGTTTTCAAATGAGATATGTTATGCTTTGATTGGAGGTCGGCCCAGGAGGAAACTGAGAGAGAGAAATAAGCTTGCAATTGGATGATTCTAGAAAAGTCAAAACTTGAAGCCCAAGGTTGGGAATGAATGGCAAAAAATGAAGCTTATTCAAGAAGCCTATTCAAGAAGCCTAATTAATGGCCATAAGATTTAAAGGACCCCCTTCATGATGACAAGCATTAATAGTCTTGAGTGAGGAACAAATTTGGACTTTTATAAATAGAAAGAAAGGCCATTCGGCCAAGGGGAGAGAGAGAGGGAGAGAGTAGCTGTGTGTGTGTGAGAGAGAGAGAGAGAGAGAGAGAGAGAGAGAGAGAGAGAGCCAATAAGGTGAAGATAAGCTTGACCTTCATCATTTTCTTTGGCCGTAGTCCATTAATGGCATTTAATGCCATGCCATCATGAGTCTTGACTTTGGTGGTCCTTCATGATGGCTTGCATTAATAAATCAAGACTTTAGGACCCCCTCTATGATGACATGCATTGATGGCTTGGAGTGGTGACCAAGTAAGAATGTCTATAAATAGGGGGGGGGGGGGGGGAAGGGAGGGAGGGAGAGAGAGAGAGAGAGAGAGAGAGAGAGAGAGAGAGCCTCACGTGAAGCCCTCCTCCTCTCACGCCACCACCATCACCTCACGCTAACTTCATCATCCTCTCCCTTTTCTTTTGTTACTCGGCCCAAGAGGTTCACGTCCAAACGAACCCTAGACCGGCCCGTGTTTCATTCCGTTTCCTACCCAAGAGCCTACGGTTTGGTCCTTGTAGGCCTAGGTTTGCTCGGCCACATAAGAAGAAAGCAAGGAGGAAGCTCGAAATTTCCCGAGCTCACCCGTTTCTAACATGTTCTCTAGTGTTGTTAGTTGTTGGGTAAGTGAATTCCCTAATATCGGAAAAGGAAGTTACGATGCATTGTAACATGGGTTGGTTGGCCCGTTTCTTGGTTTCATGGTTGCTCGTTCTTTCTCATCTAATGATGTTCACGTGTGATACTCACGTTTGATGTTTGTTTTGTTGGTTTCGTAGCATGACTTTGCTATTTGAATTGCCATTGATGTCGGTACGGTAAGAATCGATTTATGTGAACGACGATTGTCTCGTCCTCGCTTGATATTAGTGTTTTAATTTGCTGAGTCTTCCCGACTCATCCCCCGTGGTTTTCCCTTTTTCGGGTCCATAGGATGACATCTCTCCTAACCCGCGTTGACAATCCCATGAAGATGAGAGCCGAAGTACTCACCGTGATAGATGTTAGAGAAGACCGCGCCTATCGTCGAATCACGACACTTGTGATGTTCGATGAGGGCCTAACGGACTTGGTGCCTCATCCATACGTGGTGTGGTATCGTTAGGCGAACGGAAAATAGGTTGGATCCATATGTGAGTTTAACAGTGCTTTGGCGGTGTGGGTGGGCTGGCTCTGGGATAAAGCCACGAGCGGGATGTGAGATGGCTAGGCAGACGAGACCGGGCTGGAGGTGAAGAAGCGAGGAGCGAGAAGCCGTAATGGATATAGGATAGCCCAAGTCAAGTTTTGCTATTCATAGTACGTGTGAAATATGTGTTATTTGCCATGGCCCGAAGGGCTTGTTAAAACATATTTGCATGTACTGTAAACATAAGATTTGCTCATGATGCTTCTTGTTTTATTCTGCTGTGTGTATTTATTGTGATTGTCCCGAAAAAGCTTCCACTTGTGTATAACAAAAAATAATAATAAACGAGACGTCACGTGAATGATCCCAAGGTTAGGGTGTTACAATCACTGTTTTTCTGGTCAGATCAGAGTAGGAGATATGACATTTTGAGCCTATAGCAAAGTTCTGATTTTCTGAAGCCGATTTAGAAGTATCTTCTAGGCTCACATCCAATGGAGTAAACTTGGAATTTTTAGCTCTAATAATCAAGGCCAGTTCATCCACTTTCAAATCATACTTTTTATCACCAACAGTAAATTGAAGCCAATTTGGTGACAAAATGGAAAGATTTGAATAAAAATATGCAATTAGTTCAGCATATACATTGGCAGATTGTAGGCAAAATTCATAAATTCCCAGTCTTTCAAACAGATGTTTCACAAAGATGCCAGCCTTTTCAAGATATTCAAAATCAACAGTTCGATGGTTCATAACCCCTCGAGCAAGCAGTAATTGATGGTAGACGTTGTGCTCTGTGCTTCTGAATAAACTCCACTACATTGCACACCAGATGCAATTCCAATTTTCATCGCAAAATTATTAAAGAATCTAGCATCATCGTCAGGAATCACAAATTTTGATGCATTGGTAGACCTAGGGCTAATACGAACTAATTTCTTGTCAAAGGGAGTTGATGGTTTCCCGATTTTCTCTTTTCCCTTACTAGAAGAAGTCTCATTTGGAGTAGAACTGACTCGATCATGATTAGTTCTAGAGCAAAACTGAGAATAACTTTGCATAAGACTTGCTTCTATGAGAAAGCCATTATTTTTCAAACATTCACGAAGAACAAATGCAGAAGCATTACTGCGTTTTAACCTTTCGTAAGCTTTCCACACAAGTTTGATGTTGTTAAAACAAAAATCTATTTTCCCTGTGGATTTTGGTGCAGACGATGGTTGTGGTTTATGTCGAGTCGCTTTTGGAGGGCTTTGGTGATGATCCAACTCTGTATCTGATATCTCCATGAATTCTAGTGGTGCTGAAGACTTTGAATCTTTATTCAGAATGCGTGAAGATCGTCTTTTGAAAGGCATTGTGATCAGATTTAGAGCAAAATTATTTGATCTTGGAGTTGGAGGAGAAGCAGGCTCTGGAGTTTCGTGATGGTCGTTAGTGAAAAAGGGTTTGTACTGATAGGGTTTTACAAAAGGAAGAGGACAATTTATGGAAGTAAAATACTTTTAGAAGTTATAAGAAGCGATCCTATTTTATAAATATATATATTAAGCACAAATAATCAATTAGATAAATTAGAATACATACCTGATTTGCTTCCAAAAGTACCATGTACAAAAATATCCTGCCATAAATGCCAAAAATATACCCGTCAAAATTTGAATTCAGGACGTACATTTCTTTTGAGTCTGAATTGGACATTCAGACGGAGAACATTTGAGTCTGAAAAATTCATGTCTAACAGACACTTTAAGAAAATGGATAAGTAATGCATAGTTTATTTCTAATATACCAAAATGAAGACTTATTAAGAGGTTTTGTGAATATATCAGCCAATTGATTTTTGAAATTAATGAATTGAATATTCACATCACCGTTCTGAACATGATCTCTAATGAAGTGATGCTTGATTTCAATATGTTTAGCATGTGAATGAAGAATTGAGTTCTTGATCAAATTGATAACACTTGTGTTATCACATTTAATTGTAACACTTGAATTTTCAATAGCAAAGTCTCGCAACTGTTGCTTCATCCATAGAATCTGTGCACAACAACTTCGCAAAGCCACATATTCTGTTTCTGCTATAAAAGTGTAACTGTGTTTTACTTCTTTGAGTACCAGGATACCAACATATTTCCAAGTAGTTGACATATACCAGTAGTACTTTTCATATCCACTTTACATATAGCTAAATCAGCATCAGAATAATCAGTAAGAGTGAAATTTGATTTTTTGGAATACCAAAGACCTAACATTGGATAAGTTCCAATGTATTTGATTATTTTTTTAACTGTAGAAAGATGTGATTCTCTTGGATCAAACTGAAATCTTGCACGCATACAAATACTAAACAATATGTCAAGTTTAGAAGTAGTAAGATATAATAATGATTCTATCATGCTTCTATATACCTTCTGATCAACATTTTTACCATTTTTATCTTTGTCCAGTTTGGATGAATGAGTAATAGGAACGTCTATTTTCTTGCAAATTTGCAATTCAAATTTCTTGACAATCTCTTTTGCATACTTCTCTTGGTAGATGAATATATCATCTTTTGTTTGTTTCACTTGTAAGCCAAGAAAGAATGTCAATTCGCCTATCATACTCATCTTGAACTCATTCTACATAGTTTTGGAAAATTCTTTGCACAGTAGTTCGTTAGAGGATTCAAAAATGATATCATCAACATAGATTTGAACAAGTAAAAAATCATTACATTTTCTCTTAATAAACAAAGTTGTATTAACCTTATCTTTTGTGAAGTCATTTTGCAAAAGGAAGTTACTTAACCTGTCATACTAAGCACGAAGTACTTGTTTTAGACCATAAAATGGCCTTTTTGAGTTTATAGACATAATCGGTTTTCTTTGGTTCTTCAAAATTGGGTGGTTGTTCCACACATACTTTTTCCTTGATATAACCATTTAGGAATGCACTTTTTACGTTCATCTGAAACAATTTAAAGTCATGGAAACAAGTATAAGCAAATAGTAGTCTAATGGCTTCTAACCTGGCAATTGGTACATAGGTTTAATCATAATTTATGCATTTTACTTGAGAATAGCCTTTTGCTATCAGTGTTGCTTTGTTTCTTATGACTTTCCCTTTGTCATCCAGTTTGTTCCTAAATATCCATTTTGTTCCAATGACTGGATGATTTTTGGGTCTTGGCACAAGTTTCCATACTTTATTGATTCTGAACTGTTAAAGTTCCTTTTGCATAGCTTCGATCCAGCTTTCATCTGATAATGCTTCATCAACTTCCTTTAGTTCTATTTCTGATATCAATGTCAAGTCGCTGATGTTCTCTTTGTGTTTAGATCTAGTCTTGATGCCATTTTCTATTTCTCTAATGATAAGGTTTTTCGGATGACTGGATTTATGTTTCCAATTTCTGTCAAATCTTTCCTTCTGAATATCATTAGACTCTAAAGGTTCTGATTGAGTCTGAATTGTATCTTCTTTTCTTTCTTTTATAGTTGTGATTCCTCCAATTTCAACCGTTCCTTTTCCAACTATCTTTCCTTTGTTATTTCCTCCAAAGAAAACTTTTTCACCATTTAGGCTTTGTAGTTTAATAAATATGTTTGGATCTCCTGTCATGTGTCTAAAACATTCACTATCCAGGTACCACTTTCTTTTTCTCTTTGTGGTAACCTGCAAATTTCACAACTTCTCAAGTTTTCTTTGGTACCCAAATTTGTCTAGGTCCTTGAGAGTTAGTATAGGCTGTTTTGACAAAGTCTCTTCGAATAGGTCTTTAGATCTTATGACATTCATTCTCAAAATACCGTGGATCTCCACACTTTGAGCATTTGAGTGTACTTTGACCAACAGGTTTGACAAAATTCCTTTTAAAATGGTTTTTATAAACTTGTTGAGGAGGTCTTTACTTTAATCTCTTCTTGACTTTTGGAAAATCAATTAAACTGTCATTTTCCTTCACAAATCCGATACCAAATTTGTTGTAGTAAGGAATTTGTACAAAAAAAATATGCTTCAAGCTTTCTGAACCTTTTGAAAACTTGGAAGTAATTTCTGAAACTTCCTTTTTTAAAATAACATTTTCTTTAGAAAGAAAATCTCGACTTTCCTTGACTTGATGAAATTCTTTTGAAGGAAATCAATTTTTTCTTTTTGTGAAACATCCTGTTGTCTCAGTGATAAAATTTCCTTTTTCAAAGACGAGATTCTTTTAAGAGCAGCCTTAAATTTATAGTATAATTCATCAATGTAATTTGATACTTCAATAAGCATTTCTGGATGCTTTACCTCAATCTCAACTTTAGCGTCAGAATCTGAATCTGAGTCTAACTTGGCCATTAGATAGAAGTTTGAGATATCTTTATCACTGTCTTCCATTATGTATCATTCCAGGTTTCTGCTTTTAAGGCCTTCTTTGCTTTATCAAATTTGGTCTTCTATTTCAGAAGCAGATAATTTGGCTTGATATGTCCACGTTTCCTACAGTGAAAGCAGATTACTTCCTTTGACTTTTCTATTTCATCGAGAGCCTTCTTCTTCTCAAAAGGCTTCTTTCCTTTGAGATTTCTTCTTTTGATTTTCATCTTCTTGTACTTCTTTATGAAGAGAACCAGTTCTTCATCGTCAACATCTTCATTTTTAGAATCTGCATCATTAGAATCAATATTAGATTTTAATACAATTGACTTTTTACCTTTGGATTCATTTTCCTCATTCAGTTTTTTAGTTTCATATGATTGAAGAGTTTCAATTAGCTCATTCACTGATAGAGGCATGATCTTTTGAGTCTCTCGAAGAGATGTTTTGATATTATCCCATTATTTCGTCAGTCCTCTCAAAAGTTTGTTGACTTTCATTGCATCTGGGACAGGTTGTCCTTGATATGCAAGAACATTTACTATGTCAGTAAATCTGTCATA
The DNA here is from genome assembly GCA_024500025.1 of Syzygium aromaticum. Classification (NCBI taxonomy): domain Eukaryota; kingdom Viridiplantae; phylum Streptophyta; class Magnoliopsida; order Myrtales; family Myrtaceae; genus Syzygium; species Syzygium aromaticum. The sequence continues at coordinate 26,958,843 of CM044887.1, read as the reverse complement.
CATATCAGCAACTGATTCTTCAGGCTTCATTTTGAAGGATTCATATTGACCAAGCAGTAGATTGATTTAAGTTTCCTTGGCTCGATCTGTTCCTTCATAAGTGATGTAGAGAATATTCCAGATATCCTTAACTGATTCATAAGAAGCAATTTTTTTATATTCAATAGGTGCTAAAGCATAATAGAAAGAATAAATTGCTTTGGAATCTAAGGCTTCTTTTTTTAATATCTCAGTTTGAGATAATAGAGGATTTGTTGGCATGCTTTCTTCCGTCTTTTCTTTTGAATCGGAAGATCTTGGTCTAACTCCTCTAATGATAACATCCCATTGCATGTGATCAATTGATTTTATGAATGCCTTCATCTTATTCTTCCAGATACTATATTCCTTGCCATCGAAATAAGGAGGTCTGTTGTTGCTTTGTCCTTCAATGAAACCCGGAGCACTCAAGCTAGCCATATAGATCGTTAACTCAGAAGTAAAACACTTCAATGCACGAGCAACCTCCTCTGATATCAATTGACATAGCTAGCAAAGATCACCTAGAGGGGGGTGAATAGGTGATCTTAAATAATTTTTATCAATTTAATCTGAAATGAAAGATTACAGTTGAGTCTGAATAAAATTCAGATTCAAAACAGCTTATATAGACTGTGCTCTTGATGTGCAGCATGTAAAGTAAGAGATAAGGGTTAGAAAAACTACACACAAGTTTATATTGGTTCGGCTTATAGTAAGCCTAAGTCCACTCTCCCATACTGACAGCCTACTGGCTGGATTTCACTATGTAATCAAGAGGAATTAGAAATTCTGAGTGACAGCACTTTTTGTATATAATAGGACTCTCTATCTCACATAATCACTCTTACAAAATATCCCTCAGAATCTTAATGTTTGGATCAAGAAAGACAAGAGAAAAGATCAGAGTATGCTCAGACTTTGAACTTGTTGATTCTCGTTCTCGTTCTTCCTTCTGCTTCTCGTAGATCTCCTTTTATACTCCTCTACTACCAAATTAGCCGTTGGACAGTCTTCAGAGGATCATATTCCAATCTTCATCTTGGACAGATTTGTATAAAATGGATTAAGTAACCGTTGATTGACAAGATCTGAATTCTGTTGATTTTGATCACCTATACAATCAGAATCTTGGTTTCTATAAGTAGAGCTTTATCCGTTGTAATGCATACTTGTCATAGTATTTGATTGTCAATCAATTATAGCCTTAGATTGAAACAATCAAAACTTTACTTTTGTGAAATCTATGCCATATCACTAATTGTTGTGATTCATTCTGAATGAGTTTTACTTCTGCGTCTAAAAATCTTCAGCGTCTGAGTCTGCATAATTACTGCGCTTGAAGAATTTTTAATTCAGAACTTGAGTCAATGTAGGTCTTCAGTAAAATCTAAATATTTCATAATTAGAGTCTGAATGACTTTTATGGTAAAGTCTGAATATCTTGTATTTGAGTTTGAACTTTTGGTTCTGAGTCTGAACTTTTGGTTTTGAAAACTTGTAATATTTTCTTCTAAAATATTTCCTTCTAAGCTTTCAGAATGTATTAACCCGGGAAAAAATGTATGTCAGATTTATAAGTTAAACATAGAGAGTTTTGTCAGTTTCAAAATTCATTAGGAGTTTTCCTCAACAATGATCAGTAGATTGTAGCGGTAAGTGATAGTAATTAAATATGATGATTCATTGTAATCCTTCAATTAATAATATAAGTAGAACTGAGTAAATCCTGTAACCTATGATAGAGTATGTTTCAAGTTGTAGGATATGCATGGTAGGTTTCGGGTTCAAAAAATTGAAGAACCTGTTCCAATAAATAGGTTCTAGGCGAATCTGTATAAAACCTGAAATCGGTCATCCCTAATATCAAGTAGAAGAGGATTGTGATTAGAACCAGCCGCATGATGGTTGATTATTTGTGCTTTGGGCCAAATCTACCTCTAGCTAATAGTGACACCTCTGCCTAATCCCACCTTGACCTTCTCGATTATTTTACCAGGTAAAGCCCTGCCCTTCATTAACCCGTATCCAACATTCCCATCTCAAAAGTGAATTTTTTTTATCGTCTTCCATCCTGCTCTTTAACTGCAGCTGTCCACCAATCTTCTCATCCAGCCCCTTGATATCGCTAAAATCTCCAATGCACATCCAAGGGTAAGCACTGATTGTGGCCATACTTCTTAACCAATGCCAGAGTCTTCTTGAAGTTTCAGGGTGGTTCGCATGCACCCCTTTAACTCTGTATTCAGCGGCACAGCTAGAGATTCGTATGTAGGTGTCAATGGAAGTCTGATCTGCGTAAAGTCATTATTCCACCAAAGGACCAATCCTCGACTCAACCCAACAGGATCAACATAAAACATATTAGCGAATCTCATTATTCTTCTCACCATTTCCAGCATTTTTTTGTTCATTATTTGTTTCCAGCAAACAAATGATGCTGGGATGATGTGTTTTGTCAAGGTAAAAAAGGTACCAAACTGTCGAGGATGTCCCCAATTCTTGGCAGTTCCGACACAGGCCTATCATGGCCCTTGGGTGGCTGTACTACACCAGCCACCAGATCCACTCGCAGCAAATATAGCACTATCCAGGACAACTATATCTATCAAGGTCTCCTTATCCGTCGACATTATGTGCTTCTTGCCTCTCCTCTCATTAGTACCCACACATTTTCTGGCCCTCCTTGCATAACCTTTTCTTTCCACGCTCTTACCTTCAAGCTCAACTTCCATCTTTTCTTCTTTTACAGCCCCCCTGTCTCTTCAGGGATAGGTCTTTTGCATAGCTCTGATGAGTGGAACAACGGCTCTCTCTCCTCCTTTTCCTTCCACTTCCTCCACTCTGCCAACTTCTTCCTTGGGTAGGAACTCTCCAATATACACTTGACCTGCACTCTCCACGCCCCCAGAACTACCGCAAAAATTTTAGATGAACGGCCGGATGAATGGATAGATTTATGGGTAGAAGGTGAGACAGCTGACACATGCGAAAGAGTTGAAGTGAGGGAATGAGTGTATAGGAGATTTGATCAAAAGGAGGAGCCATGCGTCAGTATTTTAGTGAGGAGGACCGAGTCAACAGCATCGGAATTGCATACCGGTTTATCATAAGATGGGAGCTCGTGGGCTTGAGTTATTTTCAGATGGAAGTGAAGAACATGGGGGAACCCACTTCTCATCTGAGACATGAGCCCACTTTTCAATGAAGCATGCACGGAAGGAGGCCGTCCACAGAAACGCTCAGGGTGGCGCCAAAGGGGCAAACTTCCCCATATGCTAGCTAGCGAGAGAGAGAGAGAGAGAGAGAGAGAGAGACGTGTGGTCAAAATTCAAGAATTCATTAGGCAGAGAGCTGAACAGACTGTTTTCATTCACTTATGGTCTGGCTCGATGCGGTGGATTGCTTTTCAGAAAGATCAACTTTTCTTGGACGATGAACGTGCAAAGCTTTTTGGGTTTCTTGGCCTACAAGTATAATTGTCTGCCCATTGCGGGTAGCGCTTCGTCGATACGCTAAGAGAGAAAAGGCGAAGGCCAGAAATGTTTTCGGTAACTATTCAGATTACTACGAGCAGAAAGGAGGGCACCACCCATATAAGAGCCTTTGCGAGAGCGCGCAATTCACCTTCTCGCTCGCTCTCGCTCAAGAATCGAGGAGGAGGGGGTGGAAAAAGCTACAGTATCAAGAAACCCAAGAATGTCCGTACTGGGTTTCGACGAGTTGAGCCTGATCCTTCAAAGGGTCCCCGACCCCAAAGACCGGAAGGCGTTCTCCGAGGTCTGCAAGCAGTGGCTGCGGGTGGAGGGCCTGAATCGGTTCGCGATTAGGGTTCTTGAGCCCGATCTCCTGCGCCGCTTCCTGCCCAGGTTCCCGAATTTGGTGCAGTTCGAGTGCTCCAAGCTGCTCACCGACTCCGATGCCGATTTCGTCTCGAGGACGTGCCGAAAGATCGAATCGTTCAACCTCAGCTACAAGCAGCGGCGCCACGCGTGCTGCGATTTTGGGGAGGCCTCTTCGGGTGTCGAGGACGTCGGGAGGGATGGGCTGTGCGCCGTGGCGAGCGGCTGCCCGAGGGTGTCCAAGGTCTTGTTGAGGAGGAGGAAGAATGTTGAGGACTTGGGGGTTGTATCGCTGGTCGAGCGTGCGAAGAATTTGAGGACTTTGGATTTGGGTTGGTGTAGTTTGATTACCGATCAATCTCTAGAGGCGATCGGGCGAGCGAATTGTATTCGCACCTTGAATTTGGAACGTTGTTCGATGATTTCGGATTCCGGGTTGGCTTATTTGGCGAACGGGTCTTTGGCAATAACTCTGAAGAAGTTGGTTCTTGCCGAATGTGACCAGATTACGGACAGTGGGGCTTCCCTGTTGCCGCGGTTCTGCTGTCTGGAGGAGTTGAATATCGCAGAATGCGGGCCGAAGGTCACCGATGATGGAGGAATGGCAATTGCTGCTATTAAATCCTTGAGGACGCTAAATTTGGCGTGGCTGATAAATGTATCTGACATCACTCTCTTTGCACTTGCTGAGAAATGTGAAAATTTGGTGTCGATTGATTTAACTGGCTGTGAGCTGATTAGTGGAGCTGGAATTCGTGCTTTCGAGAATCATTCTTGTTTGGAATCTCTGGTTTTGGCTAATTGTTACGGCGTTAACGTGCATGACATAGAGCAGACGGTGCTTGGATGCCAGTCTCTGCAGCATATCGTGCTTCAAAAAGGATTGGGAATGTGGATGCCGGAAGCAATGCGAGAGAACATCTGTAGACTATGCACGGTTGACTGGAAATGATGGAGATCTCGTGATTCCGTAGGTTAGCATAGTTGAATTGCTTATTTGCTAGTTCAAATCGATGCTGATTTCTTTTTTGGACTATGTGAGCAAGCAACTGTACCATATGCCAGACTTTTCTTCCTTGTCTGCAATATACCTGCATAAAGTAATAGTAAATCTTTCCTATGTTAGTGCCCTGTCTTTTTGTGTGCTTGGGATGTATGAATTGTTTTCTGTGGGATAATGAAATGCTCCAAGACTTTGCAGAGTTGCTAACTATGTTGAAAAATGTTTTCGTTGAGCATCGCATGGTTGAATTGCTAAACGAAGATTATCTGTTCGCCTTTTCAGCTACATGAGGAGTTTGAACATATGCCAAATCCTTTTTATTTTTCACCGAATTTCACAGGTTTGTCTCTAGGCACAAGTTGGGAATTTTTAAGACTGCTCTACTTCTTGTAGTATGATCTTAACCCATTTAAGAGTTTATAACTAACTTTGAGGAATTTGTTCCATGAGTTTTCAGGGAGCTTCTATCATTTCTTTACTTAAGCATTTAGTCATTTCTATCAGCCAGATCAAGCATGTTACATCATACGGCTTCATTTCATCTCTGATTCAACGGTGGAAACAGTGACATAATAATACCGCTGATTGTATCAGAGAAATTCCTGAGTTTTCGTTGTTCACGGAACTTATCCTGTGTCCAGATCCTTTGAACGATGAAATCCTAGAAAGCAGATTGGTAAATGTAGAATGTCTGTTTGTCTACCTCTTCGGACAGTTTCTTGATCTCCATGGATGTCCTTATCTGTTATTATGTGTTGGCTCTTTTGTCCGGTAAAGCTGTTGTAAATTGGTTTCTTTCTTATCCTCATTTGATCAATTCTTGTTTCCCTTCTTTCTGGGTTGCGCACTAAATGAAATAGTTCCTTAGAACACATCCTAAATTCAAATTAGGGAAGAGCTCAAATCTTTCTTATTGGTAAAGAGAGTTTAGGTCGCCAATGTATGGAGAGCCTTGTGATTTGTAATCGACATGTGTACATGCATCATTTTCTATGAACCAAAACACAAGCAATTGACTGTATACATCTTTCAGATGGAAATAAGTTTTCTTGCCTCTGCTGTGTGATGTCGGTATGAGAACTATTGTGAATCATAAGTTTGTTTTGCGTGCTCTGTATTGCCTTTAGTTTTTCTAGAGCATCTCAAAATCATCGCAGATATAATCAAATTATGATGTACTTTGACATGGATGTCAGCCAGAAGAATCTTCTCTCTCTTTTTCCTTATTTTTCTTCCGTTGAATATAATGAGATTCCTGTTAGCACCAAAAGTTTTCGTCTTCAGTATGATGGTTATGGCTATGGATCAGTAAGCATTAGGGTTGAGAATTGATTTGTTAATCATTGAAGGGATGGATGAAAACCAAGGATAGCAATTTCGGTCTAGTGTCCAAGTTTCATTCGCAGTTTTAACAGTAACCATGATCAAGCTGATTACAGTCGGTTCAATTCATATAATGGTGCTGAAGATGTTGTGGAACCTTCTCCAATCTGAAGTTGTAGTCTGAAGATGGCAGAAGCTGATCGATGTTCAAGCTGGTCCAGTGATATTACTTCATGTGTCCGCTCGAAGGCGCTGGCTTGATTTTGCAGTAGCTTTTCTTGTTGCACTGCTGACTGATGTACAATTCTTCCTGCTATTCTAGCAGTCTCTTATAGATATGAGCTTTTCCTATCAATCTGATCCTTTGGCTTTGAAGATGCTATTTATCGTATTCTTTTAAAGGAATAAGAAGTTGGAACTGGAGGAGAGAATCACTGGGCAATTCAATCAAAGCAGCAGGTGGAGAAAAGACTGACTGTAACTAGTGGTGTGAATGAGTTAGCTAGATTTTGTTGTTCCGGTTTTTTCAGTTTCCTCTGCCTTTGGTGACTCCTTGCTTTGGTTACTGTACTTTTAATGGTTTGAAACCTGGACCCTGAGCTTGTTGCGACTTCAGTATTAGCCTTTATCAATTTAAATTGGACTGCCAGATCAAGCATTGACATATTGGTGAACATGACACAAGTTGTTGCCGTTAATAACCTCAAGCATTTTGTTTTGCTAAAGGATTAGTGAAGAGTATAATTAGCTAAGAGGTCTCTGGATTGAAAAATTTGAGGCATGGTCGAATCAGGCACTTTCTAAATCTAGCGCCCCATCCCCCCCAGCCTTGACCACTAGACCGACCTCTTAGGGTCAACTTGGCTCCTCTTCAAAGCAGAAAAACTTTTCCAAATGAAACAGTGCCTCGTTTTAAAATAAAGTGACGGTCAATTGCTTTTTTTCTTTTGTTGTATTGCACCATTTTTGAGTAGAATATCAAGATGTGCGTATTGTTGGGTTTCGGTGCAGGTAGACGATTGGTTTAATAGATTCCAATATTGAACTCATGCCCTGATTTTCCTTGAATGAGATGATACCATTTCGGTGTTCGCGAACTAGAAGAGACGAAATCTGCATTTTCTCTTCACCTCCTCAAGATTATCAGCATTAAATGGAGGCTTCTGCGGGTGTAAAAACTATTTCTCACATACTCGAGCCATCCATGCCAGTTTCACGCTTGCTCTCGTGAATGAAACTGAGACTAAAAGTTCAAGGGCGGCACTCGGCGTAAGCTGGCCCACTTGAAGGTGTGCTCAAACTGCTCCATGTCAAGGTAAACTCGTTACTGTTCTAAAATAGCATAATGTAGTATCAGCAACAGTAATAACAACAATCGTCATGCAACTATAATCTTGTCTGCTTCTTTTTTTCTTTTAATCGTATTGACTGAGAGAGATCCACTGCGCCTTGTTGACAGCCACAACTCTCTGTTTCTTCTTTTTTAATGTTTGGGGCTTCTTTCTCTGGGTTCATTCTGGGTTTCTTCTCCTCTTTCTTTCCTGTCTGTGCAGTACCACAGAGAGAGAGAGAGAGAGAGAGAGAGAGAGAGAGAGAGAGAGAGGACTCAGCGTATTTTAGACTTTAGAGAGTTGGTTTGGTTGGTTTAAGGTTGCATGGAGAGGATCCGTTTCTGCCTTAGCGCGAAGACTTTTCTTGCCTCTTCGGCACCAAGTTACAAGGTAGTGGAGTCTTCCTTAATTCTTCTGCAATGTTATGTTCATGCGTGGGAGATCTTACGGGTGAAATTTGCTGGAGACAAAGATGCTAGGAGTTGGCTCTTTATGGTCATGGGTTGAGGACGATCTCGGAAAGTGATCTTTAAAGATTTGTCGTCTTTCCTTCTTTCACGAGAATTGATACTTCTAGAACGAGAATATGAGTCGAGGGGTTCAGAGATTTATATGAACACAATTCAAATCTGCATCAACACTAGCAAGAATCATTTCCATAGATCTCAAGCTTTACGTCCATAGAATGAACTCACCACTAAGCAAATTCTACACGAACATATAGAACACAGACTGCCACCACTTCATCCCTGATCTTCACTCATAAACCAACACCCTCATGGAAGATCTTTACTTCTTTGGAGCCCAGCAACCATGGAAACCATAAGGAAGGCCATAAGGGAACTTCGCTCCGGCAATCTTCTCAAAAGTGGAGCGATTAAGGCTGCTAATGATAATCATTCTATTTCTCCATTTCTGTTCCAAAAATAGGTTGGAACAGAAATCCGTTTGGTAAGGCAATTCTATTTTCGATTTTTGGAACAAATTTTTGTTCCAGAAATAGGTTTGAAACAAAAATTAGAAGTTAAAATTTTTTACTTTTCTATTTCTAAAACAAAAATAAGAAGTTAAAATTTTTCTCATCACTCGTTCTCTTTACTAGCTGGTTGCCCACCGCCACCCATCGCCGCCTACTTGCCGGCCTCGGCCACCTGTAGCTGCTGCCCGTCTTCCACCGTTAGCCGCCATCCATCGGCCACCGCCTCTTGCCGCCACCCGCCTCCCGCCGTCACCACTGTCTCCTGCCGTTGGCCTCCCTCCTCTCGCAGCCACTTGCCTTTGGCCGCCGCCCACCTCCCACCACTGGCCGTTGTAGGCTACCACTTGCTATCGACCAGCCACCGCTCCCACCTCCCGTTGCCCTCCTCCTATTGCCACCCACTTCCCGTTGTCGACCATCGTCTCCCGCTGTCGACTGCACTCTTCCCGCCTCCCACCGCCGACCACCATCTCTCGCTACTAGCTCTCTCCTCTCGTCGGTGCCTGCCTTCGGTCACCGCCCACCATCGGCTGCCGTGGGCCACCACTTGTCGTTCACCAACCACCGCTCTCAACTCTTGCCGCCGCTCGCCACTGCTCGCCTCCCACCACCGTGAGCCACTGCTCGCCGTCCGGCGGCCACCGTCTCATGCCACCAGTTGCCCTCCTCTCGCTGCTACCCTCCTTTAATCGCCGGCCGCCTCCAGCTGCCATCCTTCGCATTGGCCGCATTACTGTCCGTCGCCGGCTCCCCTAACCATTCGCCGCCTGCTATTCGCTACCACCGTCCGCCGCCTATTGTCCGCTATCCGCCATCCACTCTCCAGCCACCTAAGAGGGAGAAATTTTATGCCGTTATCAAACAAATTTTTGTTTCTGGAATAGAAATTTTATATCGTTATCAAATATGTTTTTAGCTTAGAAACTCCTCCAGAAATAGAAATAGAAAAATCAATTTCTAGCAAAAAATTGATTTCTGAAACAAAATGGTTGTCATTCGTAGCCTAAGCAATCATGCATACCCACCCCCTTTTTTCTCACTAATCATTGAGATCACCACATCTGCAAGCGCAACCCCAGCACACGGTTCTTCACAAAAGAGACTCAAGAAATTCTTTTTATGGAAAAAGTTTGCAAAATAGGAGAGTCAACTACAATGTGAGGTATGACCAAAAAATAAAAAAAGAACTACAATGTGAGGCACTAGAAAGGAAATTATTCAAGAAAAATCATTTCCCAGAATTGTGGGGAGACAGAATGTTATACATGTGTTAACCAAATATTTCGAGCAAGAGATATTGATGCCACCTCTCACTTCAAATGATGCAAAGAGATTTCGAATGTTTTGTCCTCAATTAAAGGCATTACGAGCATATGTTGCGATTTGGATTTTCTAAATTCTTAACAGCATCTTCCTCGGTCGCCCTTGCCCTTGCAACGAAGAATGGTTCCGAGGCACGGCGCCATCTACATGCCAATTCTTTGCCTTCTTCTGCACTAGATCTACCTGCCGAAACCTCTCACTTTCATTAACTTCTCATCATGAAAATCACTTGAAGATCATCTTCTACTTGCAAGTACATAATGCAACAACTATATCTCCTTTGCACGACATCAGATCATAATTATGCTATAGAAGCATGAATTTTGGGGACATGAACATAAAACCTTGGTAAGGGTGTTGGGGAAATTGCAAGGACGTCGGGCCTTACAAGCGTAGACAAATCTGTATTTTTTGCCCAAAAAGGCACTGTTGATATTGCATAATTCGGCGCCTCTCCCTTGTTCATTTGGGTCCAATGCTGTCTCCAACTTCCCATATGGACTACCATCTAATGGTTATGTGAACCTCCCAACCCTGCCCAAATTGACCATCATCATCAAGGCTAACTTGAAAAGGGAATGTTAATATATTGATTCTGCAAATTGGCCTTTAGTGTGCCTCTCTTCCTTTGTTCATTTGGTGGGGTTTTGCAAATGGGGAGTTTGGAAAAGACCACTTTATTCTGCTACGGAATGATTTTGAAGGTGATGGTGCAATTTGAATTTTTTTTTTCCTTTTCTGTTTGTGAGCGATGAATCTATGCTCTTTCTTGCATAGGAGCAGACTTCTAGAATCATTGTGAGGGATATAGATACCAATTTTTGCAAATTTAATGTTTATTTCAACTTAAAAAATACCCATTACTTTCCCTTCAAAACTTTGAAAGAAAAAAATAGCAAACATTAAGTTTAAATTTCTATAATTATGAAATAACTATATATATGATTCTGCATTTGAATATATTTTTTTTTGCAAAATATTTCAAGGGAATCAATAAATATAACGTGCTACAAAAAAAGAAAGAAAAAAACGTAAAGTTGGTATCCAACAAAAAAGAACAAAAGGGCTATTATTGAAACTCATCACATAGAAATGAGATATACATTAAAGAAAACGGGGTACCTTCTTTTAAAGAACCACTATACTACTTTCCTATGCATTAAAAACATATCGTGTGTATGTGAAAAGGTATTATGAAGATAAAAAAATTGAGCCTGGACTATCCAAATAATCATATATTTAATCGACCACTAATTTCCTTAAATCTGCTTGCAGATTCGATTTTCCTTCTATGTATATAGTATTTTCATTCTATATACGATTATCCTTATTTCAATAATCATACGAAAATAAGCATATACACGTAATTTTATGCGTGCACGGATTCTAAAGCTGTATGCAAAATACATAACTAATTTCGGGAAGTACGTCTTGGCCTGCAAAGGAGGGACGGTTTTGGAGGGTGAGCTTGTTGAGGATGAACCATGGAATATAGAGACACATAGTTTCTTATAATTCTCTCCCGAAAAAGGTATTATTGTCCATTGTTCTTGCCCAGGAACTTCTCAACAAAATGGTCATGCAGAATGTAAACATAGACACATTTTAGAAGATATTACTCGCACTCTTAAAGTATCCTCCTCCCGTCTAGAGTAATTTTGGGGAAAAGCTTGTCTCATTGCTGCATACACTATCAACCATACCCCATCACCTAGGTAACATTTCTCCTTAAGAGCATTTATATGGTAGTGCCCCCACTTACAGTCTTCTTCGAGTGTTTGGTCGTCCATGTTTTATCCATCTTCTTCCACATGAACACACGAAATTAGAACCTAATGAACATTTATGTTGCTTCCTCCAGTATGGCATTGAGCGCAAAGGTTATAGATGTTGGGTTCCTATCTATAACCGTCTTTGTGTGTCTCATCATATTAATTTTGGGAACACAAGATGTTTTCATCTCTTCATCCTTTCAAATCATTGACTCATGTTCCCTTCTTCACCAACACTTCAGTTGATTTACTCTCCGGAAAAACCTAGAAGTCCATCCACTTGTGAACCTTTCTCTCCATCTTATTCTAACATTGATGCACATCCTTCTGGCGATACCATCTCAGCAACTTTTGACATGTTTGCTCCATTTGTGGATTTTCCACCAACAGACATGCCGTCATCCTCTGTCCGTAGTTCTACAAAATTAAGTCAACCTTCCGTCCGACTTTGCAATTACCATTGTTACTCTACCATTGCTTCTTTTTCAGAACCTTGCACTTATAGAGAAACTGGTACTGATCCTTTTTGGCAACAAGCAATGATAGATGAGTTGCAGGCCTTAAACAAATCTCATACATGGGATTTGGTTGATTTGCCTCCTGGTAAGTCTGTTGTCGGCTGTAGATTTGTATATAAGATCAAAACAAAGGTAGTTGTTACCATGGACCATTACAAAGCTCAGCTAGTAGCGAATTCCTTAATCAGGAATATATAATTGATTATGAAGAGATTTTTGCTCCTGTTGCGCGTCTTATTTCTATCCATAGTCTTATTGTTGTTGCCATCGTTAAGCGTTGGTCTCTCTTCTAGATGGATGTTAAAAATGCATTCTTGAATGGAGATTTAATTGAGGAAGTTTATATGGTGCCTCCCCTTAGAAAATCTCATCCTTCAAACAAAGTGTGCCGATCACGTTGAGCATTATGTGGCTTGAAATAAGCTCCCCATGCATGGTTTTCCAAGTTTAGCTCAATAATTAAATCTCTTGACTTCAAATCTAGTCACTATGATCATGCTCTTTTCGTTCAACACACTTTTTGTGGATGATGTGGTTATTACTGGCGATGAGCATATTGACATTTCAAAGCTCAAGCAATGCCTTAGTCAACAGTTTGAAATGAAATATGTTGGGCGACTCAGTTACTTTTTAGGCTTGGGGATTACTTCACATATTTCCTAGTTATTATCTTTCTAAAACCAAATATGCCACTAATCTTCTTTATCGAGTAGAACTCATTGACAACAAGCTTGTTGTTTTTCATGAGCTCACGAAACACATTGAAATTGACTGTCATTTCATTCGGAACCATGTCTCTAATGGCACTATATGGCCCATCTCCACTTCATTTGCTGATAGTTTCATGAAGGCACATCTACCTGGGCATTCTAATCTCTTCTCCAAACTCTAGTTGACTTCTTCTAAGTCATCTTGAGTTTGAGAGAGAATGTTAGAAATCATTGAGAGATATCAGGAGATGTCCTTGATTAATTGTGATTGATTGTCTCAATATTATAGCATCTTATTACCTTTCTTATTACCCTAGATAATTATTCTGTAAAGCCTATAAAAAGGGTCTTGTACTTTTTGTTTAGTAACGAGTAGAATATTATTTTTCTCTTGTCCACAAATCTCAACATTGGTGCATCGGGTGCAATTCTCACCCAATGCACCCAGTGCACCCCGTAGCAAAATAAATCCATCTCGCCATTTGCTAGTGTTCACCCAAGTTCCTCGTTTGCGTCTGACCAAGGGCCACAATGGTTGAATTATGATGTTGTCGACACATTGCAATGTCAAGCTTTTCTTTTTCATGGAGGTATTTTTGTTCTATGATGTGTGGACGCTTCTTTGAATAGTAACTTTCGATTAGCAAAGTCTGGCTTATTCCACTTGTTATAGCCATGTCAGCCATATCAACCGCGTTTGTTCAGTTACTGTTTTAACAACAAAGTCAACCGCAAAGGACGCAGTCTGTTGGCCTCAAATTCTTAACTATGGACTTCACGTTTTGAGAAGACCATCACCAAACTCGCCGTTCTTAGACGAGTAACATACTAAAACATTCTTGTCAATAGAAGCTTGGAACCACTGTATGCGCCGCCTTGCCTCGGATTCGTTGAGCTCAATTTAATCAAAGATTTTGTGACATTGTTCAGATTATTTTTCAAACTGAAATTGATTTGTTTCAACTCACCTTGGGTTTGAGGGGGAATGTTGGCGATATTAGGATATCTATTTGATTATACACATCTCTTAGGTTTATGCATATACTTTCTTTGATAGTTCATATCCTTGATTGATTATATTTGAAATTATATTTATCTTAAATAGTTATCTAGTAAAACCTATAAATAGGCTCATGTACTATTTATCAATATATTGAAATTCCTCTCTTCTGCGTATTATTATTATTCTTAACTGTTGTATTTCTAATTATTTTATACGGTGAAATAGCTGAGTGAAGAATTCAAATATTTGATCACACGTAATCTTCATCTATTAGTACATTACAAATCGCACTCTTTGAAGATTATGTTTGGAAGGCATCTAGAGGAAGTCAAGATTAATCCTGATAATTTATAGTTTGTGAATTCTTCTCCTTCTATCATGAGAATTGATACTTTTAGTACAAGAATGATTTATATAAACTTGACATAGTCTGGATCATGATGACATATATCGACTCGAAGTCTTGAACCATAAGTACACAACTCAAATCTGCATCAACACTAGCAAGAATCATTTCCATAGATCTCAAGCTTTGCGTGCATAGGATGAAGTCACCACTAAGCAAATTCTACAATATACATCACTGACCACCACCACTTCATCCATGATCTTCACTTCTTGACCAATTCCCCCAATGAAGATCTTCACTTCTTTGGGAGCCGGCAACCATGGAGACCATAAGAAAGGCCATAAGGGAACTTTGCTCTGGTAATCTCCTCAAAAGTGGAGCCATCAAGCAGCAATGCACACCCACCTCCATTTTTCTCACTAATAATTGAGATCACCACACCTGCAAGTGCAACCCCAGAACACAATTCTTCACAAAAGAGAATTGAGAAATTCTTTTTATGTAAAGTTTTCAAAATAGGAGAGTCAACTACAACCTGAGGTATGACAAAAACAAAAGGGAAAAAACCACCAAAAACCCCAAATTTTACCACCTGTGACATATTTACCCCAAACTTTTTTTTGTGATACAAAAAATCCCAAACTATACTATTTGTGACACATTTACCCCATTGTACTTTAGTCCATAGACATTTTTGTCTTTTTTGTTTTGTTTTTTTTTTCCTTTCCAGTGAGGCCCTCGTCGGCATCGGGCGAGGGTCACCTCACCTGGGCGAGCGAAGGTGGCCCTCACCAGACTCAGGTGAGGGCGACCCTCGCCGGCATTGGGCGAGGGTTGCCCTTGCTTGAGTCAGGTGAGGGCCGCCCTCGCTGGAGTCGGGCGAGGGCCGCCCTCGCCGGCATTTGGCCGGCCGTCACCGGCATCTGGCGAGGGCGGCCGTTGCTGGCGTTTGGTGAGGGTCGCCTCGCCTGGGTGAGCGAGGGCGGCCCTCGCCCAACTTAGGTGAGGGCGACCCTCACTGGCGTCGGGAGAGGGTTGTCCTTGCCTGAGTTGGGTGAGGGCCGCCTTGCCTGGATGAGCGAGGGCGGCTCTCGCCTAATTCAGGCGAGGCGGCCCTCGCTCGATGCCGGCGAGAGCCGCCCCACCAAACACTAGCGAGGGTCGCCCTCGCCTGAGTCGAGCGAGGGCTGCCCTCACTCGCCCAGGCGAGGCGGCCCTTGCCCAACGCCGGCGAGAGCGGCCCCCACCGGATTCGGCGAGGGCCTCACCGAAAAGGAAAAAAAAAAGAAAAAAACAAAAAAGACGAAAATGCTCATGGATTGAAGTACAATGGGGTAAATGTGTCATAAATAGTATAGTTTGGGGTTTTTGGTGTCACAAAAAAAAGTTCGAAGTAAATATGTCATAGGTAGCAAAGTTTGGGGTTTTTGGTAGTTTTTTCTCAAAACAAAACTACAATGTGAGGCACTAGAAAGGTAATTATACAAGAAAAATCATGTTCCATAATTGTGGGGGGACAGAATGTTATACATGTGTTAACCATACATTTCGAGCAAGAGATATTCATGTCACCTCTCACTTCAAATGATACAAAGATATTTTGAATGTTTTGTCCTCAAATAAGGCATAATGAGCATATGTTGCGATTTTAATTTTCTAAATTCTTACCGTCATCTTCCTCGGTCGCCCCTGGCCTAGCAACGAAGAATGGTTCCGAGGGCACAACGCCATCTTCGTGCCAATTCTTCGCCTTCTTCTCCACTAGATCGACCTGCCAAAACCTCTCACTTCATCAACTTCTCATCAAGAAAATAACTTGAAATCAACTTCTTCTTGCAAGTAAATAATGCAACAACTATACTCCCTAGCACTGGCACCACATCCCTATAATGCTATAAAAGCATGAATTTGAGGGACAGAATATAAACCTTGGCGAGGGTTGGGGGGGGGGAGGGGGGGATGTAATTGCAAGGGCGTTGGGCCCCACAAGTATAGACAAATCTGTATTTTTTGCCCAAGAAGGCATTGTTGATATTGCAAACGTCGATGCCTCTCCCATGTTCATTTGGGTCCAATGCTGTCTCCAACTTCCCGCATGGACTCCCATCTAATGGTATCGTGAACCTCCCAACCCCGCCCAAATTTGCCATCATCACCATCACCACCATCATCAAGGCTTACTTGAAAAGGAAAGTAAATATACTGATTCTGCAAATTGGCCTTTATTGTGCCTCTCTTCCTTTGTTAATTAGGTGGGATTTTGCAAATCGGGAGTTTAAAAAAAGACCACTTGGTTTCTGCTAGAGAATGACTTTGAAGGTGCTGGTGCAATTTGAAATTTTTTTGTCTGATTGTGAGTGATGATTCTAGGCTCTTTGTTGCATCGGGCAGGCTTCTACCATCATTGTGAGGGATACAGTCACCAATATTTGCAAATTTAATGTTTAGTTCAACTTAAAAATACTCGTTACTTTCCCTTCAAATTTTTGAAAGAAAAAATAATAAACATTAAGTTTAATTTTACCTTACCAAAAAAAAAAAAACATTAAGTTTAATTTCTATAGTTATGAAATAACTACACATATGATTCTGCATTTTTGTATTTGTTTCTTTTGCAAAATATTTCAAGTGATTAAATAAAAGTCAAACATAATGTGCTACAAATAAAGAAATAAAAAAGTAAATTTGGTACTAAACACAAAAGGGCCATTAATGAAACTCGTCATATAGAAACGAGATATATATTAAAGAAAACGGGGTTCCTTCTTTTAAAGAACTACTATATTATTTTCTTATGCATTGAAAACGTATTGTGTCTGCGTGAACAAGAATTATGAAGATAAAAAATTTGGCCCAAAATATCCAAATAATCACATATTTGATCTACCACTAATTTCCTTCCATCTGCTCACAGCTTCGATTTTCCTTCTATGTATTTAATATTTTCATTCTTTACAAGATTATCCTTATCTCAATAAATTGATCGAAGATAAATATAAGCGCAATTTTAGGCGTGCATGGATTCTAAAGTGGTGTACGAAAAACACACCTAGCATTGGGAAGTACGTCTTGCCCGGCAAAGGAGTGAAGGTTTTGGAGCGCGAGTTTCTCGAGGATGGTTCTGTCCGCGTTATGCTCGCAACAATCGGCGATCACGGCCACGACTCGCCCGTCTTCGTCCGTCTCTTCGTATGCATTGATGAAGTGAAACGTCACGTACAAAGGAACCTCCACACTTGCCACCTTTTTCATGCAAGAGAAGAAAGATAAAAAAATTCTTGTAATATTCATTTTTTATATACAAAAAGGGCATGTTTGGACCGTAAAATTAGTAAAAACGCATATCAATGATAATTAGAAAAGAACATACTTCGAGAAAGTTACATATTTCGAATAGAAATATGCATATTTTCGAAAGCACGGACAATGATTCTAAGTTAGTGCGTCTACGGCACTCTTCAACATTGTGTTGCACGAAATGAATTTTGAGAGATATAGGAAACTTACGATTTTGCCACTGGCTTTACACATAACATGCACGCAACCTTTGGATTCTGGGTGCCACTCGAACGCGTACAACGGACTGGGCTCGGCCTTGAGGATGCTTTTGACGTTGTACCTCAAGGGCATCACGGGAACGACGATGTAGTGCTCTGTGATGGCAAACGAGTGGACCCAACCGGGTGTGTGGCCGCCCCGGCACTCCACCCTCCCGATCACCTTCCGCTCATTTGATCCCCGCTCCATCCTCACTGCAGTCTACCCCGGGTTGATCAGGTCGGGCAACACCATCAGAAATTCGGTATCGGTCGCGATTGGATGAGCGGATTGTAACAGATCCCCCACGGAGTCAGTGTACATGAACTTCCCTTAGGTCTCAAGCGTGGTTGGGCCGATCATTATCGACCCCTTTTGCGTCTCGGTTAGACAAATCACTTGTCCATCTCCGAGCTTGATGATTCCTGTATTGGCATTATCAGTCAGCGACGCCCCGGGAATCAAGCCAGCAAGTTCGCCAATGTAGGATAGGCCTTAGGGAACTCGGAGAATTCTTGGTAGATTAGCTTATTATGCTTCATTGTGGCATTGTATGCTTCAGATTCGATTGGGCGGTGGCCTGCGATTAATCTTCCGTTCTCGAACTGCAGCTTTACCACCATGGCGTAGCCATCAAAGAGGTGGCCGAATTGTAGTCTCCGACATGCCATGGACCGAGACCATTCCTTAGATAAATTCCGTTCTACATATGATTAAATCAACTAATCAGATTCTCTAATCAATAGAAAACACCGGAGCTGCTAATTCCAATGCATTTGTCATGTACAATAAGTATGCATGAGACTGTAGTGTTAATGATATTATATTCTGAACTGTTGGAGTGTGGTTCATACTCTCCAGCGACTAGACAACACAATGAGTGGGTGGAGGTCCGAGGGGGCCGCCTCAGCGAGGGTCGCAGGGGTAGCGCCCTCGAGCCACTAGAGCAATTTTATTATTTGAGCCCGAAAGTTTCCTATTTTGAATAGAATTCCTAATTGAATGATTTCATAATTGGAGTTTCCTAGAGTTTCCTAAAAAAAAGAGGTTTCTTATTTTGAATCAAACTATTGCCTATTATATTCTCTTTCCCTTGTAATCGAGAGATGTAACAGTGATGTGCGAGGTGCTAATTATAGTGGAATCCTGAGATGAAAGTAGCTCCTAATTTAAAAGTGAACTAGCATAAAATATCGCGTCTCAAATTCTCTTTCTTGCTTTTACTCTATATTTTTTTCGTGATTGTGTGACGAATCCTAACATGAACAATGTATAAAAAACCTTTAAACATTGTATTTATAATTATTTTATATGGTGGAATAGCTGAGAAGAATTTTCAAAGATGTAAGATCACACGTAATCTACATCCGTTTGTACATTACAAGTCGCACTCTTTGAACATTATGTTTGGAAGGTATCTAGAGGAAGTCAAGATAAATCCCTATAATTTACACTTTGTGACTTATTCTTTTTCTCTTTTTTGTGCTAGGTAAGTCGGCGACTTCTATTCGAAAATGGAAAAATTTCTCCAGAAATAGTGTTATTCATTTACGTCAAAGGAAAATCATTTCATATGTGGAAGTAAATTCGAAAATTAGAACGTCATGATGTAAACACTATTTATGGAGACCTTTCACAGGCAGTGCCGACACAACAAAGTTCCTTAATCGTCGATGTCTAGCGTAATCGATTAATAAGATGTACAATTAACATAATTTGGTTAGTGCAACATGAAAAGAAAATAGCATATATACATCTACGTCAAAGGGATATCGTTTCAAATGTGGAAGTAAATTCGAAAATTAGAATGCCTAATCTAAATGCTCTTTATGGAGGCTTTTTTTTCTGGCAGTGCAAACACAAAAAAAGTTCCTTAATCTTTAGCGTCTAGCATAATTTACTAATAAGATGTACAATTAACGCAAATCAACCGGGGGTACTGTTCAACCTTGTGGGTTGATTCGCGTTAGCGGCTGTACAATAGGAGTTTGACCTCTTTTCCGTCATCTCAGGCGCGGGAGGCTACTGTACCTGTCTACCTGAAAATAGCCGACCGAAACCGATGTGGAGTTTACCTTCCCCATCCGGAAGCCCCCATGTTCCCTCCATATATTTTTCTTCCCTGGAGAGAGGGAATATGGAGGAGTTTGTGAGAGATCACCCCAGTTGAAATGAGAAGTAACAAACTTCCCACCTCCACTGAGGTGTTCCCTCCCTTTATCCCCCTTGAGCCTTTCAAGGTCCTGTTCAAGACCTATGATCTGAACACTATTTATGGAGATCTATCATAGGCGGTGCCGACACAACAAAGTTCCTTAATCTTCGATGTCTAGCATAATTGATTAATAAGATGTACAATTAACATAATTTGGTTAGTGCAACGTGAAAAGAAAATAACATATATACATTTACGTCAAAGGGATATCACTTCAAATGTGGAAGTAAATTCGAAAATTAGGACGTCTAATCTAAACGCTCTTTATGGAGATTTTTTTCGGGCAGTGCAAACACAAAAAAAGTTCCTTAATCTTTAGCGTCTAGCGTAATTTACTAATAAGACGTACAATTAGCGTAATTTGGTTAGTGCAACATGAAAAGAGAACCAGTATATGTATTTATAGTTAGTGGCGGAGAGACAAAACAGCTTTGATTAGTTTTGTCTACACGCACAAACCCAGTAAAATGATAACTTTAAGTGATGTTCATAATTAATCATGATGGAGGGCGTTCCATCATCTAATGAATTGTGATAGGCTCAACTTACACCAAGGGCAAGTTTAGAAAATATATGAAAAGAACTTAGTGACAAAGATCTTTCGATCATTTCCTCGTTCTTCTTCTGCCCTTTTATTTAGCTAGACTTTAAACAAACAAACAAACAATTTTCCTTTTCAATTCAAATTCTGGCATATGGAAAGATTAAAACTAGCAGAATGGACAAGAAACATGATTAGGGGACGTGAAAAGATAAGATTCTTATCACATGCATGCAAAAACATGACTGAGAGATTACAGAAAATCACACACAAACTCACCAGCCAGAGAGGTATCTCTCCTTCGACTCCCAACTCGCCCTCCCACCGGTGTTGCCGGACGCTCGTCCACGTGACATGATTCCGGCCGCCCTCACTTCTTTCCCCATTGACGGTTGACAGACGATTGGGACCTGGTTTGCAACGTTCGCGATGGTCAGTTCTCAAAGGTCACCTCGTGCGTTCCTCCTGGGCAAGTTCTTATTTCCAAGAGCAAACACGTCTTTCAAATGATCAACGCATTTGGAAGATGCTTTGATAGAGTGCGAAACATAGTTTGGCCTAGCTATGAAGTTTATCGAAGCCATAGTAGAACAAACAGAGGGCGAAAGGAGTTGAAAGAGAGAGAGAGAGTTTACTCGACGGCTTATCTAAGAGAAGTGAGTGCTAAGACGTGCATATATTGTGTGTCGGCGTGCGAGGCGCCATATATATAAATATGCATTATTGATGTGGGAATCTTGATTGGTGGAATACCATGCCACTAGACGACGTGGAGTTGCGTTTTTACGGGCGGACACGATTTCTCGTGGGTTAAAACACAGAAACGAGGAAAGACATTTGCATTAGCTAGCTAGTTTACGATGACAAGGGCAATGGCACAAGCCTAGAGGTATTGAATGTAAAAGGTCATGACCTAAGATTTAGGCCTCGTTTGGTTTAGCATCCTAAGGGGCTTTCAGTCTCAAAAGCCCCTTAGGGAAATGCTAAAGTGTATGGTGAGCATCCCAATGGATTTTCGACCGAAAGCTAGCATTGAGAATATTCAAAGCTCAAATCCCATTTAGACTAGCTTTGGGTTTTTAGCATTTACTAAATGCCGAAATCAATTTTTTCTTCCCAAGCTACCCTCACTTATTCTTTAATATTTTGGTTTTGCCCCTTTGTTACTGTTCATCTTCTTGCGCTTCGGCGAGGGCTGACGACACTAGATCCGGACGGCAAAAGGCCGACGAGGGACTGGTGAGGTCATGCGACCCCAAGCGACAGTTGCTTGAGGTCCCGCGACCCAGGTGACAACCACCTAAGTTGAGTGACCCAAGGCGCCGCTTGGGTCGCTCGACCTCGAGCAATGGCCACCGGCGGCTGTAGCCCTTCACCGGCCCCGGCAAAGAGTAAACTTTTTTTTTAATAAAAAAGAAAATTTCAAAACCTTTTGCAAAATAAAATTAGCCAAACACTACTTGGGGCAAAGTAGCTTTACAAAGGTTTTTTTTATTAAACGCCATTTGTATTTCCCCAAGGAGCTTAAACCTAAAGGTATTTGCATTCCTCTAAAGGTCATTTGCAAAGTTGAACCAAATAGACCCTTATAGTAGGTGGCTAAGAGAGAGAGAGAGAGAGATTGGCATTGTAGATGGAGACGCCCTTGAGGTAATGAAGGAGAAGGGTAGTCGACTACGAGCTAGGATCATGGAAGAGAAGGGCCAAAATTCATGGATTAAATTGGACATTGAGCCAAAGTTTTGAATGATAACTGGGTTTGATCCAGGACACTTTAAGATAAAAATTTTATTCTCATAAGAGTTAATACAACGAAAAACCTCAAACTGGTATACTTGTGATAAATTTACCCAAAATTAATTTTTTGATAACGAAAAACTCCAAATTGATACACCCGTGATAATTTTACTCTTTGTTAGTTTCTGTTAAATTTTACTGTCAAATTTCTGAGTTGGATGATACGTGACAATTGATGGGTGTATTGATTTGGAGTTTTAGCCTCTATCTATCACAGGTATACCATTTTGTAGTTTTTCGTAATATTAATCTAATTTAATAGATAATAAATTTGTCATAAATGTATCAATTTAGGGTTTTTGGTGGTCAAAAAATTAGTTTAAGGTAAATCTACCACAAGTATACCAGTTTGAGATTTTTTATGATAAAAAAATTAATTTTGGATAAATTTATCATAAGTGTATTAATTTGGAGTTTTTTGATATATTAACTGTTGACATCTATTTTTAATTTGCACAAAAATTAATTACACAAAATTTAGGAATTAATTTTCTTTAATTCCTAAAACAAAAAGTATTTTTATTTAAATGCATTGCATATAGGAAATTAGGCATATTTGTATTAATAGTTTTTTCTAAAAAAAAAATTGCGTTGGGCCAGGCCAGAGCCGGCCCGGCCCGACCCCTTTTTACTTTTTTCTCTCTTCCCCTCCTCTCCCGCGAGCCCGGCCTGCTTCCTTTTCCTTTCTTTTCTTTACCCCTCCCCTGTGGGCTCAGGCCCGATCTCTTCCTTCCTTCTCCCCCTCGCCGGCCCAGCTTTCCCTTCTCCTTCTCTTCTCCTCTGCTGCGATTGTCCTTTTCTTATCCCCTGCTCACCCTTGTCTCTGACGTCTGGCATGACGAACGCCGGAGCCGCCGCGTCAACGTCGCCATCTGGTCAGAGGAGGCCCGGAGGAGCACGCCAACGAGATTGGCCTTAATGGCCAGTCTCGTCCGCCCAGGATTCCCGGGCCTTCCCTCTCCCGGGCCTCCCCTTTCCCCTCCTTCTTCCTCTACCCCCTTTCTGCACCTGTCCCCCCTGCACTGGCCTAATGGCCGCAAAAGTCGCAACCAGAGTAGGCCGGTGTAGGCCATTGTCACGCCAACGCAACGAGCAAGGGGGGGCCCATCGTCACCGGCTATAAAAGCCAAACAGAGAGAGAGGGTCAGGGTTGGCCGGAGAGAGAGAAAAACAGAGTGAAGAGAGAAATAGAGAGAAAACAGAGAGAATAGAGAGAGAGAGAGAGAGAGAACGTGAGCCGAGGTCTCGCTGGAGCACCAATCGCGTCGCCGTCGCCCACGAAGTAGCCAGAGCCCGTCCCGAGCGCCGTCGACCGATGAGTTCCCCCTGGCCGAGAACACCCCCTTATTTTGCTCTGTTTTTTGGGTGCGACTTGGCCGGGACTCGCGCCGATTGTGTCGCACGAATCCCAGCCCATGCCAACACCAGTCTTGGTCTCTGGTCTTAGTCGGAGACGAGCCGCGACCGTTGGAAATCACCCAGCTGCCGGAGGAGGTCAGATTCGGCCATTTTTTGCCGCGCCCGCCAAGTATTCGATGAATTGCCCTAGACAAACGGAATTTGGTTTGGTCGCCGGCCGGCGAACCGGCGGCCGGATGGCAACCCAAGTAGTTGGTGACGTCGGTGGTGGCCCCAAGGGCCGTTTCGGGGGAC
Organism: Syzygium aromaticum; assembly: GCA_024500025.1. Lineage (NCBI taxonomy): Eukaryota > Viridiplantae > Streptophyta > Magnoliopsida > Myrtales > Myrtaceae > Syzygium > Syzygium aromaticum. The sequence continues at coordinate 26,934,929 of CM044887.1, read as the reverse complement.
GGCGCCAGTTTGGGTCAGCCGGCGGATGGCCAATTTTGGCTCCGCTGGCATTTTCCCCCTCCCTCGTAAGTCAGCAAGTTTGGGTCGGACTCAACTCGAATCAGTAGATCCGACCCGAGTCAACGCCTAGGTCGAATCTGTTTACCCAGGTTAGATCCGGCGACCCGACTCGATTTAATATTATATTATTATGTTATTTATTTTTTAAAAATATATTTTTTAAAATTTTTTAAAAAAACCAATTAAATTTAAATTTAAAAAAATTCTTTTCTCTTCCACCGTAGATATATTTTTTTTTCCTGAAAAAGAAATTTTTAAAAAAAGTTTCTTTTATGTTTTTTATCTGATTATTTTAATTTATTGTTGTATTATTATGAATATTGTTATAATCGCATAAATCGTCATGTTTCATTTAGATAAGCCTATAAGATCATGTGGTAATTGCATGTTATTATTGTTGTGTTATTATCATGCATGTTTTTATTTAAATTTTAATAGCATGGTATGTTGTGTTTTAAATGTTAATCGCCTTAGCTAGGGTTAGAATCTTAGGCTGCATATTTATTTTGACTGCTAATCACTTTTGATTATGCACTCGCTTGATCACTTCACATGTTATGAGAAATATCCTAAAATCAATTCAAATTGCCTGACAAATGTTTTCAAAAAATGAACAGGGTAAAAAGGTACCGAAATGGCATTAGTTATCCAACTAATGTAATCAAGTCCCCGAGCTCGGTTAATCTTTGGTTCGCAAGAATATGGTGATTTTCCTATTACCCTGTTTGGGTTTTTAATCGACCCATCCTAAATCGATTAGTGGCGACTCCTTTTTATAAACCACTTGCATGTTAAAATCTAAATTCTAAGTCGCGATATGGTATGGGCTCGGGAGAGTCCGAGTTAAGTCCCGAATTTAGACTTAACACGTACCAGGCGAGCTCCTCGTTTTTTGAGCATGTTCAAAAAATCCAAGGAAGTCGGTCGCGACATTAGCCATTTTCATAAATCAATTATTTTGATTTTGAGTCAACGATCAGACAACCATTGGGGATAGATAATTTTCAGCTTGAATGGTTTCTCACGTATGCTGCCTTTTTCTTTTCGAAGTACGATTCAAAGCCCTTGCGCCGAGTCTCGAATGGTTTCTTACGTTGTTTGGAATTTTTTTTTTGTTTGGAATTTGGTTGGATACTATTTTGCTTGGCTGGGCTTCGGGTTTATTGCATCACAATTTTAGGGTTTCTATTAAAATTGGTTTTGGGAATTACTGTTTTTTTTAACTTTTCGTCATATCCTACTCTCTATAGGGTTTTCTCTTTATCATGTCCTATACTTGTTGCCTCGAAAGGAACTGAAGGTCATGAATCAAAGGGAAAAACGACAAGCGGTCGATACGGCTGACTTTGCTAACTAAAAGAGTAACTAGAAGAATGCGGCCGATGCGGCTAGCTATGTAATAGCAAGTAACCAGTGCAATTGACTTTGCTTTCAAAATAGTTACTGAATGACGTAGCCTATATGATTGGCGCCATAATAACCAAGCTGAGAATTGGAGGAAAACAGCAAGCGACTGATACGACTGGCTTTACTGATGGAACAACAACTCAATGGTGCATCCTCGGATGACAAGGCTCTGCAGACTATGCAACAACATTGCAATCCAAATTTGGCCATCAGATTGGATGAACGATGTTGAAATCAATGTTGACTAGAGAATATTATGACTTATTGGGAAAAAAAAAAAGACAAGAAGCAAAATTAGCTTAAGATTTGCACTTGGGGGTACATCGATGCATTTCGGTATCGACTGGCTTTGATACCAAGTTAAGAATAAGAATGTGTAACAGATAATTGTGGAACTTTCTATATATTTTTGCATATCATGCTGATGATTGTATCAACTTATTCATAGGTTTTATGAGTTGACTATCCAAACTAACATCTATTAATCAAGACATGCATTCGACCAAAAAAAAAATCAAGACATGCGCAATAAAAAATATCCGCACAATTTTCAGAGATACAAAAAATCAAAAGAAATATTCTAATTATCTCTAATATAGAAAAATATCTTGAAGAATTATCTTATTTATCTTTAACATAGATGACATATTTTGCACTATTGCAACAGTGTAGGCGGCCTGATTGGTTAGTCACAATCACCTAGTTACAGAAAATACTTAATTTCCTGCTAATCAGAAATTTATAGCTTCATTAGCGTATGAATGGGCAGGGGCAGGTTCTTTTTCATCGAGTATTGGTGATGTCGATATGTCAAGAGAGGAGAGATTCAGCTGCGCAAAAATATATATTGAACATGCATTATCATGTTAAAATGTCATTTCAACCTCTGCGGTTTTTAATGGCAAATGAATCCAGAAAGGACAGATCATCGTTATGATTTCGAAGCACACACGTAGAACGGGTGAATATGTTACTCAAAACTGTTCCAACGTCCAAATCGATTTTAAAACACTTAATCAAGCACGTGTGCCATGTGACTTGTTCCAATTTTTGTAATGAATGTGTGCTTCTTCGAGCTACTCGATTGAATACATACTGATGGAAATTTGACATTTGAACTGTGTCACCAAATACTTTGCATAATTCAGTATGTGACTAGGTTTTTTCGAAAGTTACTCCGACAAATTTTTTTTTTATATTATGCTTTGAGTTTAAGCACATGTGTGAGATTTGACTTGAGTAGAGGGCGCCCCCCTTTTTTTTTTTTTTTATAAATAAATACATATATTTACTTGTGGAGTTTGGAGATTGGTCAGAGGTTCCGACTCCCTTCAGCCATAGTCACACAAAAGAAAATGAAAAAGGTGGAGTTCTTTGAGCCACAGACATGAACGAGAACAAATGGTGATCTTTCGTGCAGAGAGTTCACAGGGAAATTATCAAGAAAGTCTTAGACTCATGCCAAATCACTATTAAAATTTTTAATTTGATCAATCGAGTTCTAAACCGTTTGGCCATTTGCCAATATAGTCCATTCGACTAATTTTGACTAAAAATCCTAATGTGGATACCGACCGTCCTACATGGCATAATCAATACTGACATGTATAATTTTCAAAATTTCTCATAATTGTTTCTTTTCACCAATGGCTAGTCGCCGGACATCGCGTCCGTAAGCAATGGCCGGTGATTCATCGCGAGGGGGCTCTCACTAGCACTCGCCCCCACCCAGGCCAGGGCGGCCTTGCCCTGGCTAGAGGGCTCTCGTCGGTGCTCGCCGTTACCCTCACGATGCCGGCCATTGTAAAAAAGAAAAAAAAAAAAGAAATCGAAAGAAATCCCATCTCTTGGTCTCTATGTCTTCTCTATCTTCCTTTTCAATTTGCTGCAGATATCCACTCAAAATAAATCCACCGAATTTGTTGTTCCCTTCAAGCCTTACCAGAATTTTGCAAATAACGGTGATTCTGGCTTTTACAAATTGGTGAATCTTTTCCAACATCCCACGGAATTCTATTTCAAGATTGAGATTATGGCCCATTATATTCGAACTCTTCGCCCATTGGATTGTTAATATGATAAAGAGCAAGACTTAAATGCCATCGGTATGCGAATGCAATATCCATGGACTCCGACATCGAACTCAGGTCCCATTTTTTCTTGAATGAAAGCTGCATTTTCTGGTCACCTCCTCAAGTTTCATAGCATTAAAATGGAGGCTTTTGCTGATGTTGAACTATTATTTCTCATATATGCGTATCGTAGTCAAGCCATCCATGCCGATTTCACCCTCGCTCTCACGGACGGAGGCTAAAGTCCACGAGTGGAACTCGGCGTAAGCTGGCCCACCTGAAGGTGTGCTCAAACTGCTCCGAGTCAGGGCAACATCGCTGCTGGTCTACAGTAGCATGATGAAGAGGGGAAGAAGCTCTAACGGAAGCATCCAATCGACCATTAGCAACAGTAATAACAACAACAGTCATGCAAGTGTAATAATGTACGCTTCTTTTCGGAGTTCACCCGTTTCTGCCGTAGCGAAGATGCTTCGTGCCTCATGCTCGATCCCCGATGCGAGTTAAATCTTCGACACCAGCTAAGTTACGACATAGTTGGCAAAAGAAAGGGACAAAAAATCTAGTGGGTCTTTCTTAATTCTGCTGCTATTACATGTTTATGCGAGGCGATCTTGCAGGTGACATTTGCTACAGACAACATTCTAGGAGTTGGCGCTACATGACCAGGGGTTGAGGAGGATCTTGGGAAGCAATCTTTAAATGCTCCGTCATATTCCCTTCTCTCACAAGAATCGAATCATTTAGGACAAGAACATTTGTCAAAAGTGTCGAAAGAATATGTTAAAAACCTGCAAATGAGGTTTCCACATTTTGTATGGTTTGTTTAGGTCGCGCGATTTGGTTTTAGCTTGCGTGTTACATAGTCCAGGAGGTTAGTAATTTGAGAAGAATCTTTGTTAGTAGGACATCCAGGTTGTTAATGTTACGAAAATTCAAATTGGCATTAGCATAAATATTAGAAACAAAACAGAATTATGAAGAAACGAAATTGCAATAACAAAGTTGGAATCTATACAAATGAATACCGAGGCCTGTGTTTGACACAGTTTCCTTAAAACAGATTCGTTCCCTCTAGCACACGATTGAGGTTTGGTGAACGTTTGTCTCCCAGGATATAACAGTTAACAGCGAAGAAGAGATCACGGCACTTACAAGCTTCCGTCAACTTGAACAAACTCGAAATGAACACTTTCGAAAACAGTGTAAATGCAGAGAGCATAAAAACAGAGGAAGAATGATTTCGATAAGAAAAAAAAATAAACAGAGGGGAGATCAATTCGGGGATAATAACAACCGATTAAAACTCGTAACTGTTTGAGTTGAAAAATTAAATCAGAAGGAAAAATTGGGCTCGTCGCGAGACCCACCTTTCTGTCCTGCAATCGTGAACGCGGGATGTGTGCTCGCGCCCCAAGTTTCAGCTTATTGGGCGTCGGATTTGCACCCCCTGCGCCTGCGCGCGAGACAGAGAGTTTATGCTATAATAATTATCACTTCAAATAAGTGTAACTATATATAAAGTACTCCATAACTTTCTTTCTTTTCCGATGTGAGACTAGTGTTTTTCCACTTCCCACTTCTAACTCAAGAGTGTTCTTTGAGCATCAATTTCTCATTCATTTACCCATAAATTTATCACATATTTCCAACAGTTAAAAAAAGGAGACTTCCCTGCTTCACCAAATCATTCAAATTTTCGTTTAGCCCCAATAGGAAGAACAACCACAAATAAGTTCTCTTTTTTTTATAGGTACATTTTTCTATATAAATACAATTTCACATCTGGTATAAACAGGATTTGCAACACTGAAGCTATTATAATCATCATAGCACTAGCAAGAACCATTTCACATATCTCAAGCTTTACATGCATAGAATGAATTCTACTTCTCTCACCACTAAGTAATTCTACACAAAACATATAGAAGACTGACCACCACTTCATCCATGGTCTTCACTATGTCTACGAGACTTATCCATCAACGTTGTACCCACAGAGGGTGGACTTCAAATGACCAACCTTAAGTCAAGACACAGCGAGTGAAATAATAGGTCGATCAATTAATTAAACAATGCCCTGATGGGAGATCTTTATTTCTTTGGGACCCAGCAACCATGGAGACCATAAGGAAGGCCATAGGGGAACTTTGCTCTGGCAATCTCCTCAAAACTGGAGCCATCAAGCAGCAATGCATACCCATCTCCATTTTTCTCACTAATCATTGAGATCACCACACCTGCAAGTGCAACCCCAGCACACAATGCTTCACAAAAGAGAATCGGGAAAACAAAAGAAGGGGAAAAATTTTTTATGGTAAAAACTTTCAAAATGGGAGAGTCAACAAAAATGCGAGTGACTAGAAAGGCAATTATTCAAGAAACATATTTTTCCGATGTGGGTGCTTGTTATTTCGAGCATGAGAGATAATTATAACCCGTCATATGATGCAAACGATAATGTTGAATGTTTTTTCAGTAACTGCGTGGCATAATGAGCATATGTTACGATTTATCTTTCCTAAATTCTTACCATCATCTTCCTCGGTGGCCCCTGCCCTAGCCACGAAGAATGGTTCTGAGGGCACGGCGCCATCCTGGTACCAATTCTTTGCCCTCTTCTCCACTAGATCAATCTGCCAAAACTTCTCACTTCATCAACTTCTCATCAAGAAAATCACAGTAAATTTATGCAACAACTATATCTTCCCAGCGTGGCACCATATCATAATTATGCTATGGAAGGATTAGTTTGAGGGACATGACTATATACCTTGGTGAGGGTGTTGGGGAAATTGCAAGGGCGTTCGGCCCCACAAGCATAGGCAAATCTGTATTTTTTGCCCAGGAAGGCAGGGTTGATGCTGCACATGTCCATGCCTCTCCCATGTTCATCTGGGTCCAATGCTGCCTCCAACTTCCCATATGGACTCCCATCTAATGGTATTATGAACCTCCCGACCCTGCCCAAATTTACCATCATCGTCACTGTCGTCCTCGTCAAATCATACTTGAAAAGGAAAATAAATAATTTCATGCATTTAAGGATCTTGGCCCTTAGAATACCTCTCTTCCTTTGTTAATTAGGTGGAAATTTGACCCAAAAAAAAAATTAGGTGGGATTTTGCAAATTGGCAGTTGGAAAAAAAAAAAAAACCACTTAGTTTCAGCTAGAGAATGATTTTGAAGGTGATGGTGCAATCTGAGATTTGTTCTTTTGTTTAGCAATTATTCCGGACCCGTATAATTGTCTTATATCTAAGCAATAATTATATGCACTTTCTTGCATCGGGCAGGCTTTTTCAATCATTTTGATGGATATAGCTACCAAATTTTGCAACTCTAATGTCTGGTTCAACTTAGAAAATACTCATTACTTTCCCTTCCAAATTTCGAAAGCAAAGTTAATGAATATCAAGTTTTAATTTCTATAATCATGAATTGTGATATTTGTTTGTTGCGGACAAAATTTCAAGTTAAATTCAAGTCAAATTTAATATGCTACGGAAAAAGCCAAAAAAAGAAAAGAAAGTGAAGCCGATACCAAACGCAAAAGAACAAAAGGGCCATTATTGGGACTCATCATATCGAAACGAGAAAAGGGGAAGAAAAGATTTTAATCAGCAAAGAGGACACTCATCATGATGCCATTCTACTACTTTTCGTATTGATTAAGGATTTGTCTGCCATGATACCATTCCAAAGAGGTACAAGTCGCTAATGTTTATCTGCCATTCACTACTAATGAAACTACGAACATATTAATAATTATTTTCACTTATTTCCAACTATGTACGAATTAGAAAGTTTGAAGACAACGCCGGTCTTCGTATGAAGGTTTGCCCCGCAAAGTTTCAAGAGGGGACGAAAATGACTACGAGGAAGACAATCCAAGTCTCAAAAACGGACCCAAAAAAATTATATTATTTTGGAAACGATAGAAGTTAAATTATGCTTACAAAGACTCAATTATATATTAAATGACCTCAAATTAAGGGTAATTAATTAATGGAATAAGAAGACAAAAGTCGAACTCATGTCGGGTTTCGTCGGACTTCGTATAAGATGCTAGCCAAGTATGTAAACCCTAAAACAGTGTGAAAAATAATTTAATAGGAGATAAAGTTACTCACACGTACGATTATTTACATGCGGAGTTTATTAAAAATTGCTATACTTGGATTTTTCTTTTTATAACAAGTTCCTTCATTGCATTGGCGAATTCACAATACGAATAAATACTAAAGAAAATAGGGTCCCTTCTTGTAAAGAGCTGCTATACTATGTTCTTATGCATTGAAACATATTATATGTGCATGGACAACTGTTATGAAGATGGAAGAGTTAGCTAGAAATATCTGAGTAAGCACATATCTAATCGACCGCTAATTTCCATTTCACCTTCTATTTGTCTAGTATTCTCGATCTTTATGCGATTATCAGTATCTCAACAAATTGAATGATGGTAAGTACATGTGAATACGTACGAATTTTGCGTGCGCGGATTCTAAAGCAGCATACAAAAAACACACCTAGCATCGGGAAGTACATCTTCGCCGGCAAAGGAGCGGAGGTTTTGGAGCCTGAGCTTATCGAGGATGGTCGTGTCCGCATTGTGCTCGCAACAATCGGCGATCACGGCCACGACTCGCCCGTCTTCGTCCGTCTCTTCGTACGCATTGATGAAGTGAAATGTCACGTACAGAGGAACCTCCACACTTGCGACCTTTTTCCGTGCAACCCAATAGAAAAAACCAAGACATCCTTGTCATATTCATAGTTTTGATAAACTATGTTGGAAATTATATACAAAGAGGGAATGTTAACCGGTGTCCTGGGGACACCAATTATGACGGCTAAAATTTTAGTGAAGAAAAGAACATATTTCTAGAAAGTTACATATTTCAAGTAAAGATATTCATATTCTTCAAAAGCATGATAAAGATTCTCGGTTAGTGCCTTGAGAGCACTCTGAAATTTTGCTGCACAGAATGAATCTTGAGGGAGATGGATTCTTACGATTTTTCCACTGGCTTTACACATGATATGCATGTACCCTTTGGACTCGGGGTGCCACTCGAACTTGTACAATGGAGTGGGCTCGGCCCTGAGGAGGTTTTGCGCGCAGTACCTCAAGGGCATCTCCGGCACGACTACGTAGTGCTCCGTCATGGGGAACGAGTGGACCCAGCCAGGTGCCGGGCCGCCCCTGCAGTCCACCCTCCCGATCACCTTCCTCTCGTTCGATCCCGGCTCCATCCTGACCACCAAGTAGCCCGGGTTGATCAGGTCGGGCAGCAGTGTCAGGAATTCGGTGTCGGTCACGATCGGATGGGCGGAGTGTATCAGACCCCCTAAGGAGTCGGTGTACTCGAACTTCCCTAAGGTCTCGAGCGTGGTTGGGTCGATCATTATGGACCCCTTCTGCGTCTCGGTGAGGCAAACCACTCGTCCGTCTCCGAGCCTGATGACACCTGTGTTGGCGTTATCAGTCAGCGACGCACCGGAGAACAAGCTTGCAAGCCCGCCAACATAGGATAGGAAATTGTCTGCCTTAGGGACCTCGGAGAATTCTCGGTAACATAGCTTATTGTTCTTCATCGCGGCCTTGTATGCTTCCGATTCAATCTGCCGGTGGCCAGCGATCAACCGCCCGTTCTCGAACTGCAGCTTCACCAACGTGGCGTAGCCGTCAAAGAGGTGTCGGAAGTCGTAGTCTCCAACGTGCCATAGACCGGGACCATTCCTCAGATAGATTCCGCTCTGCGTATGATTAAATCAACCAATCACTCTCCCTAACCAACAGAAAACACCGGAGCTAATTCCAATTTATTTGTCGGGTACGATACGTTTGCACTATACTATAATGCCAGCGATATTATACTCATTTCAGTACATCAGAAATCTGTAACATTCGTACCTTCCTAATAATTTTATAGGGTGGAACAGCTGAGAGAAGAAGAATTTTCAAAGATGGGTAAGATCATACGAAATCTTCATACGTTGGTACACTACAAGGAATATAACATAGACGAGGACAAGAAACAAGGAATGATAAAATTGGGGCAAGGGATATTCTTCGTTAGATCTTAACTTAAAAATATCTCACTCTTTGATAAATATATTTGGAAGGTATCTTGGGATAGTCGAGATAAACCCCCAAAATTTGTAATTTGTGACTTTTTCGATGTCGTTGTTGTTTTGTTTTTTGCTAGGTAAGTATATGGCTTCTATACTCCCACACCGTCGACAATATTATTTAATCTTTAGCATCTGAATGCCCAAATCCTTTGCGCTTCGATAAGCCTCTCCCTTATAGTGATGTTCAATTACTTGAATAGCGTTGTTTACTAATAAAGTTGCAAAATGAAAGTAATTTGGATAGTGCAACATAAATAGAAAGACCAGCATGTGCGTTTATAGTTAGTGGTGGAGACACAAAATGGCCTTGCGCTACACGCACAAACACAGTATAATGGGATAATTTATAGTGTTATGTGACAGACTTAATTAAGTGAGGTTAATAATTAATTGTGATGGAGGGTGTTCCACTATTTAATTTATTGTTATAGGCTTCATCTTTGGCTAGACTTTAAACAAACAAAATAATTTCTTTTCTTTTTTTTTCCTTTTGGGGCATATGGCAAGATGAGAACAAGCAGAATGGAGAAGAGATTTAGCTTAGGGGACGCGAAAAGATATGACTCTGATCACATGCATACGCAAACATGATTGAGAGATCGTAAAAAATCAAACAGACTCACCAGCCAGAGAGGTAGCTCCCCTTCAACGGCCAACTCGCCCTCCCACCGGTGTTGCCGGATGCTCGTCCAGGCAACGTGATCCTGGTTGCTGACGGCTTCTTTCCCCGGTGACGATCGAGAGACGACCGGGGCCTGGCTAGCCACGTTTGTGATGCTGAGCTCTCGAGGGCCGCCTCGCGAGGTCCTCCCGGGCAAGTTCCTGTTTCCAAGAGGAAACCCATCTGTCAAATGATCAAAGCTTTTGGAAGATGCTTTGATGGAGTGCGAAACACAGTTTGGACTGGCTAAGAAGTTTATCGAAGCCATAGCAGAACCAACAGAAAGCAAAAGGAGTTGAGGGATGGAGAGAGAGAGAGAGAGAGAGAGAGAGAGAGAGAGAGAGAGAGAGAGAGATTTTGGAATGGCTTAGCTAAGAGGAGTGAGTGCTGAGACATATAAATGGTGTCCGTGGGTGTGTGAGGAACTATATATGGAATCTTGATAGGTTGAATACCATTCCACTAGAGGACATGGACTTAACAAGTATGATTTTAGGATAATATATGTAAATACATATTGATGCAATCCATATACATATTGATTCAGTGCGTCTACGCTTGTGCCATTGGCCTTCTCATTATAAGCTAGCTAGCTAGCGTATAACTACTACCAACACCGGGAAGACTATGAAAGAAATTGGTTTTCCTTATTTCTATGTTTAACCCGTGTGAAGATGTTTATTATACCTCCTTCACACAGTGCTTAATAAATAAAAATAAAAAATTTATTTCTGATTCTACATATCACATCTCAGGAAAAGAACATTAGAAGTGTCAAAAGTTATGTACAACGCTCACTTTAATGTCAAAATTTTTTTCGGATCACTTAAGTGTCAATTCTGCCCAAATTGATTATATAGCATTTATAATAAAATATTTTAATATGACTTGGCAAATTTTTTAAAAAAATTCAGTCGACATGGACATTCAAAATGACATGGCATCCTGAAGTGATTGTTTTTTAACAACGACTAGTACTAAAGTGATCACTTTAAACAACATTTGGCACTCAAATGATAACTACTTACAACTATTAGACGACATTGTTTATGAATTATTTGCTGACTCGGCATGCCAGCGAACCATATAGAACTAAGAAATTAATAAAATATTATCATGTTGGATTTCCGACGATCTAGATCAAAATTGGTACTTAAGTGATCGTTTTTTCTTTAATTTGGTACTTAAGTGATTCGAAAAAAACTTTTGGCACTAAAGTGAATGTCGTACACAACTTTTGACATTTCTAGTACCCTTCTCCCGTCACGTCACATTATGTATTGTTCTGTGCCACATATTTAATGGAAGGTCTATCTAAGATTGGGTCCAACATGCGTTACCCAAGTTTGTACCTTTGATAAATTAACCAAAACCATTCTAAAAATGAAGTGTAGAAGGACCTTCCATGAAGTTAGATCGAAAATATGATCTCGATTAATTCCATTTTTTTTATTTTGTGTGTTAAGATGCGAAGAGCTGCATTGAGAAGGACTATTTCACATTCAAACTTTGAACTCTGGTGCTATCTTTATAATTGAATGTGTGGTCGTTTATTCTAAAATGTTTTAGCCATCAGAACAGTTCAGACATATTGACACATGATAATGGAGCTCATCAATTTAAAACACTACCATATTGAATCTAAGTTTCAGAGCTTTCGTATGCAGCCAATTCAGCAACCTCCGCTGGACATTTTTGGTGAGAGGGTTTATCAATAAATAAGAAAATCAACGGCCAATTTCGCAAGAAAATGCTCATAGAAGTATTTTGTGATCAGAGATGATTACAGATGAAGAAAATGAATCAAGTGCTGTACCTCAATGACACCAATAGTTGGATGAGTTGGCTCGTCTGTCTGCATAATGACACTGCCGTCCTCATAGTTATTGAATGAATCTTGCGACATACCTGCTTGAGTAAGGTATAAACTCAACAGTAATGGCCTGAAAATTCTTCCTATCTGGCAAGGCAGGGTAAGGGGCATTTAGCTTAACCATGAGTTCCTGATATCATGACAACTTCAGGATCATGCAGAGGAATTCACTTGATTAATGGTCAGTCATTTGGGCCACTTGTGCATACCAAATCACCCAGAGGGAGTTGGATGCCAATGTGTTAAGAAACTAGAAATGCGTCATTTACCGACTATCTTATCTGCAGCTCAACATTTTCATCCATTCTTCCTGACTTTTCCAAGTAAAGGACAATTTTTTTCGGGGGTCACTATGACCTATTCGCTCTCATAACCTATCTCTTTCTCTTGGATTTTTCCAACTCTCCGGAGAACTGCCGCTAACTTGTCATCATCCTTTCCCCATGCGAGTCGAATCGAGATTAGAGAGCAAGAATATAAGCTGCAAGCCTGCAATGGAATAGGGTTTCCCAATACTTTCAAGACGTCCATTAAAACCACCCAGTCCATTTGCCAAAAGATTAACGTTGCATAATGTAAGTACACAAATTAATGTTTCCTGTGAAGATAGAGACGATGCATAAAGATAACATTAACAAAGCGAATTGCTAACCGTTATCAATGGAAATTGCATGATGTCAGATATGTTCCACGACTTAAGAAAAATCCAATATCTATAAGTCAATTAGACAGCACAGGATACATAACTATTTTTTAGGATAGCTCTTGGAAAATGGTTAAAGGTGCTTTGGTTGTACCACGGGGTACAATGTTGGGAACACTATACATGATTAAGACCAGTAGAGAAACAGTAGCAGTTGCTGAGTCGGAAGCTGATTCCAAATTGTAACACCACAGGCTTGGACACATGAGCAAAAAAGGTATGAAGGTATTAATATCAACTACCTGATCTGAAATCCATAGATATTGGTCTATGTGAGGATTACATTCTGGACAAGTAGTTGGTTTTTCGAAGATTGGGAGAGAACCAACCGAAGAGAAGGATGCCGCAGTGTTATGGGTGTTGGTGGAGATTCAAGTTGAGATTATTAGTGTAAAATTATACCTGGATCAAAGGAGAGCAAACATAATATTGAGCTCACATGTGAGGGGGACATTGTTGAGAAAGTTGGAAAAGTCTCATCTGGGAGAATTAGTGTGGTATAGAATAATTAATATATTTTAATTGACTCATAACTCATTGGTTAAAGTTTTGAGTGAAGCTAGGCCAACTGGATATATTAACGGACTCAGACTTGGATTTCCTCTTGGCGATCTCCTTGTTTTGTCGTGTGCTAACAAACAGAATAAACTCAAGTCTAACAACCGGTTAGGAACATAGCAAGTTCCTCATGTTCTTGATCCCTCTTCAAATGTTATTGAGTCACTGCACGATGAAGCATGGGAAAGCTGATGGAGGGATCATCAGATGATCCTTTCCTCTACAGTTATCAGCAATCCACACCGAAATCAATCTATTAATTCTCAGAAAACTTTGTGAATCTTAATACGATCATGTCCTTGATCTCTTTATTTAGAAGTACTGCGTAGTTGTCAGTCTCTAGATCTTGAACTATGGTTGCAAGAAAGCGAGTACATACTTTAGTAGCCATATTTGAAATGGACTGTTTTGCTCGCAAAATCACACAAAAATCAAACCCTATATGGAAATTGCCAAGATAAACTGGCGTATCATATTTACCTCATATTTTTATGACTCTTTTACACTGGGTAATAGTGAATCGCCATAAAGTGGTAAAATAATACCACAATGTGTTAAGATGCTTATTTTTTACTTAATTATGACGACACGTTGTAATGCGGTACGGTACAACTGGAATACCCTATAAGTGTCCAACCCTAGAGTGGTAAAGTTTTGAATAGACCATCAAAGAAAGTTAAAACCAAAATCAATTTACAAACCTTTATACTATTTCAAGGAAGAGTACATATTCCAGATACGTTCACTAAAAGTCTGAAGATCAATAAAATATTTTATATGATGATCATGTTAATAACGCTATAACACTACACTCACACGTCTCTGTGGATTTGAAACTCGATTGCAATATACTATGTAGTAGATCTTTTAGGCTCACGTTATTCGAATCTTTATTCATATAGCCATTCCACAGGGAGCTCAAAATTGCATCAAGCATATTCTTAGGCAGGTAATAGCACTACACTATACGAAATATAGTCGAAAACACTTTGTTTTTATGAACACCCATCCTCGACTAAAGTGATCAAAGCAAAGGTGAGAAAGCAGACCTAACAACATTAAAAAAATACATTGGCATGGTGAATTTAGCCGTCCAAAGTGGAGGAGACACAAAGCATCCTTTGGTTCGTCCATTGCTATTCCAAGGCAATAATGGCGTTTCCCATCGAGAGAATGCTTTTCATGATGATCTTTATTTAGTCCACCCAACTTCTTAGTCCCATACCCCTTTGGGAAAGTGAGAACGAGCCTTTAATCAATTCTGAATTTCCCATTTTAAAATATTTTATCTATTTATTTGTGATTTTTTTAGGGCCACTAAATAGCTTAGGGCCTGGTAACGGGCCAAATAGTGATTGATTCTATTATTTTATTTCCAGGAACAAAAAAAGGACAGAAATCCGTTTGGTAAATTTTTTGTTCTCGAGTACAAATTTGTTCTCAGAATTAGTTTTGGAATAGAATCAAGAATAAAAAAAATTGATTTTTGATTCTAGGAACAAAAATTATAAATGGAAAAGAAAATTTTTTTTTTCTTCTTCTTTTTCTTCTTTCCTGACCTATGGCTGGTGGCCAACAATCAGTCATAGGCCAGGGCCGGCGAGGATGAGGGCTACCTTCGCCGGATCTAGCAAGGGTCGCCCTTGCTAGACCCTCGCCCAGGCCGCAAGTGGAGAGGGCTGGACCCTTTGTGGCCTGGGCAAGGGTCGCCCTTGCCGAACCCTCGCCAGATCCGACGAGGGTGGGGGAGGTCCTCACCAATGGCTAGCGAGGGCCGCGATGCCCTCGTCAGCTTTAGCCATGAGCCAAGGAAAGAGAAAAAGAAAAAAAGGAAAAAAAAGAAAGAAATATTAAAAAAAATTCAAAATATTATTAATAAAAAGAAATTTTTTCTAGTTACCAAACGCATCTATGTTAATTTTCTATTCTAAAAATAAAAATTTTGGACAGTTATCAAACGCTTTAAAATGCTTAAAAATTGTTTCTAGGAATGTAATAAAAAAAGTCATTTCTGAGCAAAAATTATTTTCGAGAACAAAATTATTACCAAACACTTATTAATAGTACCCTTTTTGGGTCTACCTTGTTTGCCAAATATAGCTCTCCCTTTCTTTTCAAAATGATTTTATCAATTTAATTTGTGCCTCCACATCGTGAACGGAAGTCATAGGCCCTATGGCATCTCGTCTGCTCAAAATTACAAGTTTTTGAGATGTTTTTTTTTTTTTTTTGGTAAAAGTTTTTGAGATGTTTTTTGCCCCTGCCTTTTCTAATAATGCAAGTTGCTTCTATCTTCTCGCTTAAACTTCAGTCCATTGCAGTCGAATTTTCCCAAGATTTCTTAATTTCAATCAACTGCAAAAACCAATGGGATAAAAAGAGAGGCAGCAAACTATTATCTAATTATTAAATCCCTAGAAAGTCAATCTAATTTGTAAGCCGGTTCCAATTAAGAGATACGAAGTCTCAGCTTCTCGGGTTCGACTCTTGCTTGACGCATGTGCTCTTCTAGGGTTAGATCACGAGTTTTCCCTAGTAATTGTACCAGACGGACCAACCTTTGGTTGGATGGAGAGCTAGATCGAGTCCGATGCCCAAATGCTAATTTAGAAGGTTACCCAGTCGGGAAGAAAAAAAAAGTAAGAAAGAAGACACGATTTGTCGACGAAGCATGATCGAGTATTCTTTTGACTATGTATTATCGTGCGAGTGGCCAGCAACTTGTTTATTCTAAACGAAGATTCTTAAAAATGAGGGAAGCGCTATCATTAAAACCCAACTTCCATTATGAATATTACTCATAAACAACATTTAAATTCGCCCCATTGATCTCTAACCGGTCACATCAGTGACGGAGACTGCTAAGAAATTGTCCAAAGAAATCACGACCCTCGTAATTGCTCCGGTCGCTTCATGCCTCGGTTGATTCCCACAGAATACAAAATCAAATGGTTCGGACATGGCGGACAAAATTGGGGTTTCCCACGATAAGGCGATACTTTCCTTAATTTAATTAGGTGTCCAATCCCATGATTAAGAATGTGGACTGATGATGGGAAATGCTGATATGCTGACGCATTCCTCATGTATAACATTTGCCACTTGGGTAATTGGTCATTGGAACGTACATTTCGCAATTTGCCTAGTTTCAACGTGATGGAGATGGCGAAGAAATTCAAGAGACGTTTCCTGGAAGATCCAGGACAAATAAGCAACCGATTAATTTTTTTTTTATTTTCCTTTTTCTTTATTTCAAAAGGGTGCTTTCAAATCTCAAATCCTAGAAGAATACAAAATAGCTTGTGGTTTTTGGAGAATTGTCCAATCGCTAGATGATGCTCTTAGTACTCGATCTCTATTTACTTCTCAAACTCACGTTGGACTCTCTCTCGAGCTTTTGCCCTTGGTGAGATTAATCAAATTCGATGATTATGATGGTAGGTTTGAATTATTTGGCTAAGGTTTAACCTTGCTGACTCAACGATGAGACCCTAATGCTCATTGTTTTTTACGAAGAAAAAACGAAGCCGAGTTGGTGAGTGACTCGCAATTAATTAGCATTATAAGGGAGTGGATTGATTCATAGATTCAATGGGACAAATTTTGGGAAAATTATCAAAAAAGTCCTAAACCTATCACAATTATGCCAATTTAGCTCTAAACCTTTTTTTTGGTCAATTGAGTCATAAACCTTTTGCATTTATGCTAATCTAATCCATCTGGCCAATTTTGATTGGAAAGCGCTGACATGGACACCGAACGTCTTACATGGTGTGACATGACCGACGCTAAGACAAACAAATTTTTTAGATTTTCTAATATTTTTCAATTTATTTATTTTTATTCTTTTCTTTTTTTTTCCTTCTTTTCTTTTTTTCGTTTCCTCCTTCACCCACTATGGCTGATCAGGGTCACCAAAGCTCGTCGGCCAGTAGGCAAGGGCAGCCTCACCATGGCCCGTGATCGGAGAGGCTGGCCTTGCCCAGACCATCTCGAGGCACGAATGTGGCCTGATCGCCTTTCCCTGCAAGGCCATGGAGAGGCTACCCTTGTCCAGACCTCGGCGAGGCGACCTCATCCGCGGCTGCGATGGCCTCACCCACATATGGGCAATGCCAGGCGAGGGCCGTGACCCTCGCCGGCCATGGTGGACAAAGGAAGGAAAAGAAAAACAAAGACAAGAAAAATAAAAAAAAATTATTAAAATTTGTTTACATAAGCATCGATCATGCCACATAGGACGACCAGCGTCTATGTCAGCAATTTCTGGCCAAAATTGTTTGGATGGACTGAATTAACACAATTACAAAAGATTTAGTACTCAATTAGTAAACAAAAGATGGTTTAGGACTAAATTGGCATAACTGCAATAAATTTAAGACTTTTTTGGTGATTTTCCTGAAGAATTTCATTACGTGAATGACAACTAAATTGTACAAAAAATATTGATAATGGGAGCAGTTGGTGACCTTGTTCACTCTTTGAAATCATGTCCTATTCCTTCTATATAAGTTTCTGGGGTCCTCTTCAAATCTTATTGCGCTTAGAATATGACGTCTATTATTTAAGTGCGCACTTGTGACATTCTTAAATGTAAAAGTATCGAAATAAAGAATCGTGCATAATAGTGAAAAATGTGAACTGCTTTAAATCGAGGCTACCTGGGAGGGCAAAAGCTTGACCTTGACCAATTTGTGGGGTTTTCAGAGTGTTTCCAGAGTTTCCAGGCAGTAAGGTCTCTTCACCAGTGACCCTAGACAATTTAAAAAGAAAAAACTTATCAGAGGTCGCTAGCGCATCTTCATGGGGCCAGATTTTATCCACCTAACATGAAGAATACATAAGGAAAACTTGTCATATGCATCTAACATTGCATATGAAAGAAATCCAAATGTGCTTTTTTTTTTCAAAATATCACGCTGGTTAGTTAGCTTGAATCCCTATCCATATATACCGTCTTCTGCAAGATTCTAGGAGCTTGAATCTGTGTTTGAAGAACAGCCCAAAATGAAACCACATCACAACTACACAGGAAAATTCACTCCCTGTTAAACGAAAAAATAAAAAAATAGGGTCAAGAAGACGAGCATGAAGCTAGGGTTTCCCCGTGGACATTCGAAGGCAGAACATCAACGTCATTACTAGAAGCCAAGAACAAAACGTTGAGCCCATAGTAAACTTAAATTACGTGCGAAGCAATATTTGTCGAATTTTCGAAGTGAAAACGATGATTTCTAGATTTTCCGGAGGTAAATTTCGCTTTCGACCGTCTCAAATAAAAGCTATGACTCGCCAACTTCTTCACCCAATAATAATATGTCCTAATCAACACGTAATTATCATTAGTAGATTTTTCAGCTTAGAAATTGGGAAAGTTTTCTCGACCTTCACGAAGTGGACAAAGTCTAATACAGTCGACTCCACGTCCTATTAGATGGAGAATAAGTGCAACAAAATATGCCTGTCGGATGCTGTGTTTCAAGAGTGTTTTGCTGGAGTTTGCTAGAGTTGTAATGATGAAGTCCATCCAGTCATGTGTCTCTTCATTGTTGAGATCCTTGGACTTATTTGCACAGGGCATCTTGTCTTAAGTCGTTCATCCAGATGCCAATCCCTAAGGAGGGACATGAATGCAAGCACATCTCCAGTAGCTCGTGCAGTGAACGAATCAGGACTACCCGTGTCTCCTTCCGGATGATCAATGGGCTCTTTTGTAAACAGCTTCTTGATTTCCAGTGGGCAAGGGGAGTCTTAGGCGTGCGTGGAATCTATTCTGGAGTAGAAATTCTACTCCAGAATATATTTCGAAACATAAATACATTTGTTAAAAAATTTCTGGAATGCATTTTGGAATAATTTTTGCATTCTGAAATAAAAATGCGTTTATTAAAAATATTTGATTCCAGAATGCATTCTTGATTCTAGAATGCATTTTTTATTTCAGAATGAGTTTTGGGCAATAAAAAGAAGCTACCTTTTATAGTTTCTTTCTTTCAGAATGCATTCTCCCTATTTTCTTTCTTTTTCTCACTAATTTTTTTTTCAAAAAAATTGAAAAATTCCAGAATAATTCATAAAAATTTCCAGAAAATAAAAAAAGTTAGATTTCGGGAAAATAGAAAATTTGGTGAATTTTTTTCAAAAAATATAAAAAAAATTAAAATTTTCAAAACTTTACAAAATGATTTAGAATACCTTTGGATACTCACTTTGAGTGAAATTTAATTTTTTTGAGGTGCTAAAAAAATTCAAAAATTTCAAAACTTCACAAAACGACTTAAAATACTTTTGGGCACCAATTTTCAGTGAAATTTAATTTTTGTGAGGTGCCCAAAAAAATAAAAGAATAAAAAATTTCAAAACTTCACAAAATGGCTTCGAATACCTTTGGGTACTCACTTTGAGTGAAATCTAATTTTTTTTAGGTGCCCAAAAAAATTAAAAAATCAAAAATTTCAAAATTTTACAAAATGGCTTAGAATGCCTTTGGGCACCCATTTTGAGTTAAATTTATTTTTTTTGAGGTACCAAAAAAAATCAAAAATTCAAAATAGATTTCTGTTCTAGAAATCAATTTTTGGAACAGAATTGGTTATGTTTTACCAAACATATTTTTCCTCTAGAAATCAATTTCTAGTAAAAATTTCATAAATCAATTTCTGGTAAGAATTTGATTTCTAAAGCAAAATTGTTACCATTCGCACCCTTAACAAGTGAGAATGAAATCGAACTTAAGTTGCTTTTTCTCGTCTAGACTCGTTCTGATTGATCGATTTGGTCGCATAGATTCATCAAGCAAAAGAATTATTTATTACAGCATTATTGTTGGTTTTGTGATTAGTCGCGTCTGCTGTACTCCATGCATCTATTAAGACTTCACATCGTACTTTACTTCTTTTCTCATTTTTTAATGTAACACAGATGCTATTTAGCAAAACGGGTTCTGGCCCAAAACCCTAGAAAAACAGAAAAGAAGGCAAAAGAAAACAGAATATGATCAGGACGAGAGGGCACCAGATGAATCTATAATAAGACATTGAGAACGTAGGAAAGCATCCTAGGAAAATGTCCCAAGGGCATTCAAAAGATTCTGATGCAGATTTATTATTCAAGAACAGAACATTCATCACCTAAGTAGCATTCAAAACACTACTTATTCCGTCTTTACTTTCTTTCCCTTGTTATTCTGCACTTTATTTTTTTCGCAAACTACGTATTTTCTTTATTTAAACATCACCACCTTGAAAACCCCATTAAGTGGGATTTTTGGGATCACTAGTGTTGAACTAAGAATTTTTTGCAAGCAAATTGGATACACAAGTCAGCCGGTTTCCAGAGAAAAATTGTGACCGACTTCTCGATAGATGCAGTGTTCGGCGTTACGAGTATTTTCCACCCCGAAGAGGAAACAGACACCACAATAAAAGTTGGGATGACTGTACATATATATGCTAACATTAATGGATAAGTTTTGAAATTTGGAGAGTTAAGGGCAACGAAGTCGCAAGTGTAAAGTCAATGTGGAAGCAAAATACTCATCATAGACGTTTGGGACGACCATAAATCTTAGTGATACAAATATCTTAAGTGTCTAGTGTAATTAAGTAACACGAGTTTCACTAATTAATCAGTCAAATCAACGAGTGTCTTGGAGAACTTCTACTAAATAAGCAATTGTTCGATCTTCAAAATATTGATTGTGCATATTATGTCGTAAAAATTAGGGGTTAACATCACGAAAAGTCCTAAATTGGTACACCTGTGACAATTTACTCCAAACTAATTTTTGACAACAAAAAATCTTAAACTGGTACATCTACGATAAATTTATCACAAACTAATTTTTTAACCACAAAAAATTCTAAATTTGTACATTTGTGTCAAATTTACCATTTGTTAAATTTGATTAATATAAAAAAAATCATAAACTAATACACATGTGACAAACAAAAGGTAAAATCTCAAACTAGTAGATATGTCAATTGCCACGTGTCATTTAATTCAGCAATTTGATAATAAAATTTAATGGAAACTTATGGAAAGTAAATTTGTCACATGTGTACAAGTTTAAGATTTTTGATAGTCAAAAACTTAGTTTTGAGTAAATTTATCATAGGTGTATCAATTTGGAGCTTTTCGTTGTATAAACCCTAAAAATTATAAGGTTTTCTTTTGTTGTTGCCTACGAGTCAATCAAAGTATCAAAACATTTCAAAGCGGAATCGGACGCATACGTATCATAATGTAGTTAGATTCGGTGCACCATAAACGAAGTGTGTTTAGACTTTGTAGTGTTCTTTTCTTGGTGTCTTTTGCTTGATTCAGCTCCTCGGAGTAGGCTGTCCAAAAATTGGAGATCAGGCATTCAATTCCTAGGGTTTTATATGATAACCATCACCTAACAATTAATCAGAGGTGAGTCAATTTCTTGGCCCCTTTTTTCAATTATCGCATTTAAGAGCGTTTTTTTTATTTGTTTATTTTTTAGTTTGGTGAAGATAAATTAACCTTGTTTTAAATAAAAATGAGTTACGTTTTAAATAAAGCACTAAGACCTTTTCTCTCAATAAGGAGAGTCCAATTCTAACGATCAACAATCTCAGGCGGTACACTTAGCGGCAACACTTAGGGAAGACTCTGTTATATTAAATCTATATAGATATATTTTTTAAATATTGCTTGTAATAAAAGTGTATTTAAGAGAGTAGTATCCATTTTTCTGTGCAACGATGTGAATTATATTAAAACTAATTTAGTATGTCTCAAATACAATTAATGATGGGTGTATTTAGGATTTTGTAGTTCGGTTATATTTATAAAATTGTACATAAAAGTTGTCGATGAGGACAAAATGCGGGTGATTATTTATAAACTGATTTATTTTATTTGTCATTTTGCTTAGTTAGCAACATTAGAGTTTTCCTTCTGACCAAAAAAAAAAATTAGAGTTTTTCTCTATCTCCCACCATAATAATACTAACAATTAAATCACTCATCTGCCTCTCCCCTTTCTCGTCAATGTTTCTTTATTTTTAATTGTAACTCCTTTATGTTAAAAAGTCCCAAACTAGTACACATGTTCGGGGATTAGGGAAGTAGGAATATGAGAATCTATCTATTCAACATTGTACCTTGTATTAGATATGCTCAAAAATAAGAAATTCTCTCTCTCTCTCTCTCTCTCTCTCTCTCATGGACGTAGACGGAATTTTTTTGCCAAAGCATGTAAATCTCTGTGTTGGGATTATTCTTGTTTCATCTCATCTAGTTAGGGTGCTCTTCTGCACAACAAATGATATCAGAGCAATCCAGGTTCTCCATTCATGTACTGCGACTTCTGAGTAGATGGCTAGAAAGGGTTTGACCATTCGATTTGATATCGAACGATTCATCGGGAAGAATAATTTTACACTATGGCAAAGAAGGATGAAGGATATGTGATTCAACAGGGTTTATCAAAGGTTATTCTAGGAAGATCGAACAAGCTAGCCACCATCACCAACAATGACTAGGCCAACATGGAGGAGAGGGTGTGCAGTGCAATCCGATTGAACCTATCGAACGAGGCCCTTCAATATGTGGCGGAAATCGAATCCGCTCCGGAGGTATGGCTCAAACTCGAAAACATCTACATGACAAAGTCTTTTATGAACAAGTTGATCTTGAAGAAGAGATTGTATTCGCTTTAGATGAGTGAAGGAGGAGATTTGTTGGAACATCTCAGCATGTTCAATTAGATGATCAATGAACTTACAATCTTGGAGGTAAAGTTCAAGGATGAAGACATAGTGCTTCTACTATTGGCGTCGTTGTCGGATTCGTTTGATCTCTTGGTGACTACACTCCTTTATGGCAAGGAAACCCTGGAGATCAGAGAGGTAACCGCTGCCCTAATTTCAAACGACACTCGAAAAAGGGCAAGTAGGTCAAAATCTTCAAGAGAGGGACTCTTTGGGAAGGAGAAAAGCAGTCAAGGAAGAGGAAGATCAACAGATCGAGGATCCAGTTGTAGGGGTCGATCAAAATCCAAGGAAACTTCAAAGGAAGATGCTACGGGTGTAATAGGGAAGGGCATACCAAGATAAAATGTCCAAATAAGAATGAGAAAAAGAAGAAGGACTCGAACGAAGCAAATGTAGCCGATAGCACTGAGACCAGTGATGGGGACGTCTTGACCATATCGTTGAGGAAGGACACCTTCAAAGATTCATGGATCTTGGACTCCGGATGCACTTATCATATGTGTCCTTATTGAGAAGCTTTCGATGAGTACAAGGCATATGATGGTGGTTCACTTCTCATGGGGAATGACACTTCATGCAAGACTGTGGGAGTTGGAACTGTGAAAATTAGGATGTTTGATGGCATGATCAGAACCCTAGCATATGTGCATCATGTACCGAGTCTAAGGAAAAATCTGATTTCATTAGGAGCACTTGAATCCAATGGATGCAAGTACTCGGCTCAAGGTAGAGTCTTGAAGGTGATAAAGGGAGCTTTGGTTGTTCTAAAGGGACAGAGGCATGGGAATCTAAATCGACTTATAGGAACCACAGTGCAAGGTGAAGCATCTATGTCCACAAAGGCTAGCACGAAGATAGATAACACCTATCTATGGCATATGCGTCTTGGGCATATGGGGGAAAGAGGATTGATGGAGCTTCACGAGAGGAATGCACTCCAAGGTATGAAAACATGCAAATTAGATTTCTGCAAATTTTGTGTGTTTGGAAAACAATGTAGAGTATGGTTCAATGTTGCAACTCATACAAACAGGGGCATGCTTGAGTATGTACACATGGATGTATGGGGTCCTTCACCAGTAAAGTCAAAAGGTGGGAAGGAATACTTCGTGACATTCATTGAAGATTTCTCTACGAAAGTTTGGGTCTACTTCATGCGACACAAAAGTGAGGTCTTTGACAAGTTCAAAGAAAGGAAAGCTGAAGTAGAGACTTCAATGGGGAAGAAGCTTAAGTGCTGGAGATCGGACAATGGAGGATAGTACAAATCGACACCGTTAATGCAGCTTTGCAAGAAAGAAGGGATTAGACGTCACTTCATAGTTCCATATACAGCCCAACAGAATGACATAGCAGAAAAGATGAACCGGACCTTGTTAGAGAGAGCTCGGAGCATGAGGCTGCATGTGGGACTGAGCAAGGAGTTCTAGGCAAAAGCTGTCTGCATGGCATATTATCTCGTGAATCGGTCTCTATCAACTACAATTAAATGCAAAATTCCCAAAGAAGAATGGATTTGTAAAGCTGTTGATTATTCTAATTTAAGAATATTTGGTTGTCCTGCTCTTGTACATGTGCAGAGTTCGAAGCGCTCGAAATTGGATCCAAAGTCAAAGCAATGCATATTTCTTGGTTACGAGAAAGGAGTGAAAGGCTACAAATTAAGGGATTCAAGTGAGAAGAAAGTTCTGACAAGCAGGGATGTTGTGTTCGATGAATCTACAATGTAGAAGTCAAGCTGCATGCCACATGCGGTTACTGAAGAGAACAGTGGTAAATCTATCGTTAAGGTGGAGCTTGAAGCTAGAGAATTTGTAGAGAATGGCAAGTCATCCAATGAAGCTCCGGAAGTTAAAGAAACGATAGAAGTTCCTCGTACTAATGCGGCAGGTCGAGGAAGGCACATTCTCAAAGTACCGGAGAGGTACGGTTTTAAGGACATGGTTGCTTATGCTCTTACCGTAGGCTCCAGCAATCCAAGCTCGTATCATAAAGCTTTGAAAAGTGACCACAAAAAAAAGTGGATGACCGCGATGATGAAGGAGATGGAGTTGTTATAAAAGAATGAGATGTGGGAACTTGTGAAGAAGCACAAGGATCGGAAAGTCATTGGCTGCAAATGGGTTCTTCGAAGAAAGGATGCAGCAACGGAGAAAGAACGAGAGATACAAGGCCCGACTTGTTGCTAAGGGCTATGCACAGAAGGAGGAAATCGATTACAACGAGATATTTTCCTCGGTTGTAAAACACACATCAATTCGTGTTTTCCTATTTATGGTGGTCATGTAGGACATGGAACTCGAGTAGCTAGATGTGAAGATGACATTCCTTCATGGTGACTTGGAGGAGAAAATTTACATGAAGCAGCCCAAAGGCTTCAAGGTGGAAGGGAAAGAAAATCACGTTTGCTTGCTCAAGAGATCAATTTACGGTTTGAAGCAATCTCTGAGGCAATGGAATAAAAGGTTTGATTCTTTTATGCTTCTTATTGACTACATGAGGAGTATGCATAATTCCTGTATCTACTACAAAGTTCTAGATGATAAGTCACTTATTCTGTTGATGCTTTACGTTGATGATATATTGATTGTTGCAAGAAAAATGAGAGACATCATTTCCCTAAAGTCTCAATTAAGAATCGATCAATTTAGCAAATTATGTCCATTCGGACTTTGCTGGTGATTTGGACAAGCAAAGGTCCATCACAGGATATGTCTTTACTCTTGGAGGTGGAGCTATTTTGTGAGGGGAAATACTTTAGTCTACTATAGCATTGTCTACAATTGAAGCTGAGTATATGGCGGCAATTGAGGCTACGAAGGAGAGAATATGGTTGACTGGTTTGGTCACGGAGTCGGATTTAAAGCAAGAAAGTGCTACACTATATTGCGATAGCTAAAGCGCAATATGTCTCGCGAAGAATCAAGTGTTTCATTTCAAAACGAAACACATTGAAGTTTGGTACCACAAGATTCGAGAATTTGTGGAGAATGGTAGCATTGCTTTGAAGAAAATCCATACAAAAGATAATCCTACAGATATGCTCACGAAGACGGTTACTACAGAGAAGTTCAAGTCTTGCAGGGACTTGATTTGTCTCACCCATCATTGAAGTTGATGGAGGCCACACCGGTCTAGGTGCGAGTGTACCTTTGCAAAGGTACGGTAGAAAGAGAGATATAAACGTTTTCTTGATTTGAGTGGAGGCTTGTGGTTTATTCAAGTCAAAGGTGCAGATTTGTTGATGTTGTCTTGAATTTCATGAAGTTTCGATCGATTAGAGACTCGGAAAAATCGATTGGGAAATCTAAGAGGGCTTGGAGCTTGCACGCTAGGCATTTCAAATATATTTCCTATCTACATGGAATTTCATGGGAAATAGTTCTATTTCAATGTAACTGGGATATGTCGTGATATTCCTAATATTTAGGCGATAATCACTAAATATATATTAGTTAGTTTCCTAAACTTATAAGATCTTTAGGGTGGAACTTCTTGGGATTAGAGAAGTAGAGATCTGAGGATCTATTTATCCAACATTGTACCTTGTATCAGATATGCTCAAAAATAAGAAATCGTCTCTCTCTCCCATGGACATAGGCGGAATTTTTTTTGGCCAAACCACGTAAATCTCTGTGTTCAGATTATTCTTGTTTCATTTCATCTAGTTAGGGTGCTCTTTCGCACAACACCTGTGATAATTTACTCAAAATTAATTTTTGACAACAAAAAATCCTAAATTGATACATTTATGATAAATTTACCACAAACTAATTTTTTAATCATCAAAAACCCTAAATTTGTACATTTATGACAAATTACTCTTTGTTAAATTTATTTAATACAACAAAATCATAAACTAATACACATGTGACAAACAAAGAGCAAAATCCCAAACTAGTGCATCCGTCAACTATCACGTATCATTTAATTCAGCAATTTGATAGTAAAATTTAATAAAAATTTACGGATGGTAAATTTATCACATATGTACCAGTTTGGGATTTTTGGTAGTTAAAAAATTAGTTTTTGATAAATTTGTCATAGGTGTACCAATTTGGGATTTTTTGTTATATTAATCCTAAAAATTATAATGTTTTCTTTTGTTGTTGCCTATGAGTCAATCAAAGTATCAAAACATTTCAAAGCGGAATCGGACGCATACGTATCATATTGTAGTTAGATTCGGTGCTCCATAAACTAAGTGTGTTTAGACTTTGTAGTGTTCTTTTCTTGGTGTCTTTTGCTTGATTCAGCTCCTCGGAGTAGGCTGTCCAAAAATTGGAGATTAGGCATTCAATTCCTAGGGTTTTATATGATAAGCATCACCTAACAATTAATCAGAGGTGAGTCAATTTTCTTGGCCCCTTTTGTCAATTATCGCATTTAAGAGCGTTTTTTTCATTTGTTTATTTTGAGTTTGGTGAAGATAAATTAACCTTGTTTTAAATAAAAATGAGTCACATTTTAAATAAAGCACCAAGACCTTTTCTTGCAATGAGGAGAGTCCAATTCTAACGATCAACAATCTCAGGCGGTACACTTAGGGGCAACACTTAGGGAAGACTCTGTTATATTAAATCTATGTAGATATATATTTTTAAATATTGCTTGTAATAAAAAGTGTATTTAAGAGAGTACCACCTTTTTTCTGTGCAGCGATGTTAATTATATTAAAACTGACTTAGTATGTCTTAAATACAGTTAATGATGGGTGTATTTAGGATTTTGTAGTTCGGTTATATTTATAAAATTGTACATAAAAGTTGTCGATGAGGACAAAATGCGGGTGATTATTTATAAACTGATTTATTTTATTTGTCATTTTGCTTAGTTAGCAACATTAGAGTTTTCCTTCTGACCAAAAAAAAAAACACATTAGAGTTTTTCTCTCTCTCCCACCATAATAATACTAACAATTAAATCACTCATCTCCCTTTCCCCTTTCTCTTCAATGTTTCTTTATTTTTAATTGTAACTCTTTTATGTTAAAAAGTACTTTTTTTCTTATCATTACTAGAAAGATATTTGCAAATTATATAAAATACCGGTCGGGACGCTATGTTTGCAATTTTATTTGTTTAAGTTTCTCCATGTTCTAAACCGGGATCAATCCTGAAGCCGGCAATACTGTTTCCACCGAAACGATACCTTCTAATTAAGATTATTCAATAGTACATTGCTATTAAGTTTCATTTTTTAAACATTGGGCCAGTAGCGAGTTCTTTAATAAAAAGTGGGCCGACATTTTGAGGCTGCCACCAATACTGATCTAGGTCAAAAGAAAATAACTATGGGCTTATTGCAATTTCTTCCTTGGTGGGTCGGACCAAACTTAATTAAACTGTAAATCTACTATTCGAAACGGAAGCAATTCTTTATGTGAATCTCGTAGAGCTAGACTAAAAGCAATCCTCAAGTGGAAGCATTTAATGAGATCGGCATACATCTAGCAGAGTCTCATAGAACTAAACTAGAAGCAAATCCTTTTATGAATCCCTTACTCTGGGAAAATTCCATTTATGGTCGTTGAACTTTAGTGAAATTATTGCAGTTTCATTTCCATCACCAAATCACTAAAACTTTCATTATTATTTGTGTTTTTTTTTTAAATCGATGCACTTTGATTCGAATCCAACAAATTTTTGGGGAAACTATTAACGTGCACGAGACCGATTTTTCATGCACCACGTCACTCCCGCGTGGATGCCCTATCACCAATACCTCAGAAAATCTGCCAGACACTGATTAAGGTGCAACAATTAGAAAAGTCAAATACTTTGCATTCGGCGATCGAAATCAAAGTTCGCTATCCAATTTTCACTAAAGCTATCATCCACCAAGGGAACTTACCCTCATAATCTTGATGTGAATGACTCCCCTTGGACCATATCAAGAATGGGGTTTCGGTCTAAATGGGAGAAGCTGGCTTAAGATACCATGTTAGTGTGTTACTGCAATCTAAAAAAGGAAAATACAGTGCTGAGCTTATCAAACGAGATTGGCCCCAAACATATGTCTCGAAGATATTGTCTAACGCACTACTCACATATATCTTGAGCCATGTGTCACAAGTCAGTTAATTTAACGTTCCTTTATACGTATGGCCTTAGGAATCTTTTCTCAAGTTAGCCTTACTCACTAACACTCACAGGGATTGTAGACAAAAGCTCTGAATATCGTAATATTTGTGAGATGATACAAATAATGGGAGGAGACCGTTTTATATACAAGTATGTGCCTAACTATAGCTGTAGATTTCTCATTAATATAACGGTAATGATTACATCTCTCTATCTACCAACTACCATATTTATTACAGTATTGTACATTTACAATATTGCCCACCCCAAGAGTATTATAGACTACAAAAGAAAACCCAAGGATGTAGAAGCTTCGAGGTTCGCCCGTCCTTCATGAATCATTTATGGTCTTTCGTGCAGAAAACATCCTGTCCGGGACACATGCATATCACTGACTCAATTTCACCCCCATATGTTGTGACGGAGCTATGAAACTTCCCTCTCGATGCAACAGAGCTCGACAACTCATGGGCGGTCTCGATCTTTAGGTGGCGGACCAGTAGTAATCGCTGGACTTTGTCTCCCTACACACACTTGCTCTTAGCTTCGTAGGTTCAACACCCACGTGTGGAGTCCCACAAAGAAACCCTAGCTCTGCTAACTTGACAACGCATGGGTGGTCTCGATTTCGGATGGTGGGGTTAATATCAATCTCTCCGTAGATTATGAGGGGGTTGAGGAATTTATGCCTCGTCCATACGGATGAACGAGAGAGATCATGCACAGAGACAGGGAGATACGGAGAGAGAGAGAGAGAGAGAGAGAGAGAGAGAGAGAGAGAGAGAGAGAGAGGGTGAAGTTATTCAATCTCTGGCAAACACACAAGTGGACAGAAGCGAAATTATTGGACGTGGCGTACATAGAGCAGGTGGGAGAGATTTGGTCTCAGAATGTGAGTGGTGTTCCTTCACTGTCGTTGCTGCCATGCAAATCCTTTGGTCTGAGGTAACGATAATTTCTAGTGAGTTATGGAAAATGCAACTTCATCACGAACCCCCGAGCAAAGGAAGAATGATTGTAGAGTGTGATCGAAACTAACATGACATTGAACGTAATTACAAGTTCTTCTACTAGACAATCATGAGAAAGATGGGAAATATAGATTAATTTCCAGCCCACAGAGTTCATGGGGATAATTACGAACATCACGTGTGATTTTACTTTACTTATCAAGGGATAATACCACGAAAAACCCCAAATTAGTACATCTATGTCAAATTTATCCCGAACTATTTTTTTTTACTACAAAAAACTTCACATTTGTATACTTGTGAAAATTTTACCCTGAACTAATTTTTTGACCATCAAAAATCTCAAATTGGTATACTTGCAACAAATTTACCCTCAATTAGTTTTTGTTAAATCTTACTGTAAAATTGCTAAGTTTAATGACACGTAATAGTTGACAGGTGTACCAATTTAGGATTTTGCCCTCTATTTGTTACAAGTTTACAAATTTGTGATTTTTCGTTATATTAATCCAATTTAACGGATATTAACGGAGGGTAAATTTGCCACAAATGTATCAATTTGGAGTTTTTAACAATCAAAAACTTATTTTTGGGTAGAATTGTCACAGACATATCCGTTTGGGATTTTTGGTGGTTAAAAAATTAGTTTTGGATAAAATTATTACAAGTGTACAAGTTTGGCGTTTTTTGTGATTAAAAAAATAGTTCGGGGTAAATTTGTCATGGGTGTACCATTTGGGATTTTTGATGATCAAAAATTTAATTCGGGGTAAAATTATCACAGATGTATTAATTTAGAGTTTTCGATGGTATTAACCCACTTATCAAATACCTTCCTCGCATCAAAACCTATATTTTGCATCTCCGTAATTTAAATAGACTCATTTGCCCTCGTGCGTACCCAATGACCATGCCCAAAACCCTATGCTACTCTCTTCTCCTGCCCTTTCTCTCTCTTCGCATTCAGCAGCATGGCACAACAACTATCGAGAGCCATCCCCACAGTGTCGAGCCACTGCTCGACATCACAGCCCAACCTTAACACCGACACTAATGACGACACCCTTACGCTTGCCTGTGTCCATGCCCGTCTCCCTACATCCATATCTCTATTTGTGGTGAGATCATTTGTGGCTCACGATGACGAGGCCATGCAAGCTTGGCTTGAGCCTACATCTCATGGTCGCTGAGGCATGTGAGATCGGCCTCAGTTGACCTCGAGCCTTGGTGATAGGCTCTCGAGCCACGCTAGCTTTGCAGCAAAGCACGACTATATCGATCGACCTCGATCTAGCCTTGAGCTGGCGCAACAATTGTGTTAGCCTTGCGTGAAGTCAATAGGAAGAAATGTGTCAATTGGTGTGTCGAACCAAGTAAGTCTCGCAAATGGGGAGAAAACCATGTGGACAGGTATGGATGGGATATCTGGAGATAAAATGGTAATTTGATAAACTCTATATAGATAAAAAAATGTAACATGAAATATATCATAAAAATCCATTAATGAAAAGCATGAATCTTGAAATTTGATAAAGATATTTGATACGAGAAGTAAAATTGTATATGGTTTTCATTATCTTCTCAATCAATAGTCAACTTCTCAACATGACAAAATAAACAGTGAATGGCATTTTCTTCCAAAAATCTGCATTAGGGTTGAACGATGATGGATGATGGATGATGGATGATGAATAATGATGATGTGCGTACGGCGTCCCGATAAGAGAGGACACATCACCTTCATCAAAAGGTCGCAGGTGAAGCCAATTCACGATCTGACGGCTAATAATGCTGCATGAGCCACATATCTTCGCGGTGCATGGGACCCGCACTCCGCTGCCATTTAAGTAGAACATGATACCTTTCATTATTTCCTTCGCTCATTTCAGTACCTGAACTTTTTATTATAGTTACTTTGGTGCCACTATGGTACTAAAGTAAGTACCTGTGAAAAAGTTATGACATTCTCATGTTATTTTCCTAAACTTTTTTTCTTTGAAAAAGCTAACTATTGGCGTGCTAACTAGAGGAAAAATCGACATTCTATAAAAAAAAAAAAATCATTTGTGGGGGAAAATATTGAATTTAGCCAGTTTAGATTTGGCTGAATAATGAATATGATTATAGCAATTTGAGGCAAGCGTAATTTCTTTTGTTTTCTTTTCTGGAAAGTTGGATTTACAGGAGGCCTATTTCGTTTGCTAATTTGGCCAATTCCAATTTTTTTCTCTATAAAAGGTTTAGTGACACTGAAAATATAATCATACGTAACAGTTTAGCAAATTTCATGATCAAAAATAGATTTTCATATATGTCATAACACAGCCACTTTATTAGATAGCTATTAGTTTCTCCTCCATATGAACAACGCAACTCGTTGATTATATTTCAATTTTTTCACTTACTGCACTACAAAAAAACATGTTTTTTCCGACGAAATTTTCAACGAAAAATTTGGAGAAATTCGTTGGAAAACAAATTTCCAACGACTTTTCCAACGAAAATAAATTCGTTGGTAATAAGTCGTCGGAAATTTTTCCAACGAAAAATTTCAATTTTTGTTGGAAATTTGCGATAATTTTTTTTTCGTTGGAAAATTTTGTTGGAAAACTCGTGGCTAAATTCATTGGAAACGAATTTTTTTTTTCCGACAAATTTTTTCGTTGGAAATTACAAATTTTTTTTTTGTCGAGCTAAAAATCGTGGAAATTTTTTTTCCATCGAAAAAAAATTTTATTTTGGTCAAAAAAAAATTTTTTTTTATCGAAAAATAGCCCTCGCCGCCGGCGAGGGCAAGCCTCGTCACCGGCGAGGGCTTGCCGGCGAGGGCCGAGCTCGCCGGATCTGGCGAGGGCCGAGCTCGCCGGCCATGGCGAGCTCGACCCTCGCCATGGCCGGCGAGGGCCAGCCTTGTCGCCGGCGAGGGCCGAGGGCGAGCTCGAGCTCGCCGGCCATGGCGAGCTCGACCCTCGCCATGCGAGCTCGAGCCTCGCCGGCCATGGCGAGCTCGACCCTCGCCATGGCCGGCGAGGGCCAGCCTCGTCGCCGGCGAGGGCCAGCCTCGTCGCCGGCGATCTCGGGCGAGGGCCGAGCTCGCCGGCCATGGCGAGCTCGACCCTCGCCATGGCCGAAAATGAAGAAGAAGAAGCAGTAGGGGCGGGAGCAGGCTTCGGGGCCACCGCTCGTCAAGTCCGTCGTCGTCTCCTAGTCTCGCCGGCGACGAGGCTTGATGGCGTCGGGGGCGTCGGGGGCATCGGAGGCTTGGTGTCCATGGCGCCGGAGCCGGAGCCGGAGCCGGAGGAGGAGGGGGAGCGGCGGGGGAGGAGTCGGAGGGGGAGGCGGAGGGGGAGACAGAGGGAGAAGGTGAAGGCGAAGGAGAGAGAGAGAGAGAGAGAGAGAGAGAGAGAGAGAGTGTGTGTGTGTGTGAATGTGGAAATTGAAAGTTGTGGGAATAACGAGTGCGAAAATATTGAATAAGGAAGAAGTAGGGTTTTCGTTGTAAAATTTGTGGGAAATTTCCCACGAATTTTGCAACGAAAATTGTACACACTAAAATAATTTTCCGGAAAATTAAAATTCGTTGAAAAATTCGTTGGAAATTTTCAACGAATATAAAAAATGCCGAAGAGGACTGGGTTTTTTTGGAATTCGTTGGAAAAGTCGTTAGAAATTTCCAACGAAAAAAAATTCGTTGGAAATTTCCAACGACTTTTTCAACGAAAATTGTACACACTAAAATAATTGTCCGGAAAATTGAAATTCGTTAGAAAATTCGTTAGAAATTTCCAACGAATTTTCCAACGAATATAAAAAATGCCGAACAATAACGGGTTTTTTTGTAATTCGTTGGAAAATTTGTTGGAAATTTCCAACGAAAAAAAATTCGTTGGAAAATTCGTTGGAAATTTCCAACGAATTTTTTTTCGTTGGAAATTTCCAACGAAATTTCCAACGAAGTTTCCAACGGAATTTCCAACGAATTTTCCAACGAAAATTGTACACACTGAAATAATGGTCCGGAAAATTGAAATTCGTTGGAAAATTCGTTGGAAATTTCCAACGAATTTTCCAACGAATATCAAAAATGCCGAATAGTAATGGGTTTTTTTGTAATTCGTTGGAAAATTCGTTGGAAATTTCCAACGAATTTTTTTTCGTTGGAAATTTCCAACGAATTTTCCAACGAAAATTGTACACACTGAAATAATGGTCCGGAAACTTGAAATTCGTTGGAAATTTCCAACGAATTTTCCAACGAAAATTGTACAAACTGAAATAATGGCTCGGAAAATTGAAATTCGTTGGAAAATTCGTTGGAAATTTTCAACGAATTTTCCAACGAATATAAAAAATGCCAAACAATACCGGGTTTTTTTGAATTCGTCGCAAAATTTGTTGAAAATTTCCAACGAATTTTTTTTCGTTGGAAATTTCCAACGAATTTTGCGACGAAAATTTTTTCGTTGGAAATTTCCAACGAATTTTCCAACGAAAATTGTACAAACTGAAATAATGGCTCGGAAAATTGAAATTCGTTGGAAAATTCGTTGGAAATTTTCAACGAATTTTCCAACGAATATAAAAAATGCCAAACAATACCGGGTTTTTTTGAATTCGTCGCAAAATTTGTTGAAAATTTCCAACGAATTTTTTTTCGTTGGAAATTTCCAACGAATTTTGCGACGAAAATTGTTTCGTTGGAAATTTCCAACGAATTTTGCGACGAAAAATTTTTCGTTGGAAATTTCCAACGAAATGTGCGACGAAAACGTTTTCGTTGGAAATTTCCAATGAATTTTAATTTTCGTTGGAAAATTTGTCGCAAATTTGCAACGAAAATTAATTCGTTGGAAAATTTTCGTAGCAAAAATTCAGTTTTTTTGTAGTGCTGGTCACCTTATGAAAGCTGTTCTTTTTTAAGACATAAGGGAATTCCAAACTGTCTTTCTGCAATTTTAAACAATTAGAAAACACTACTATAATTTAATTTTTGGCACGCTCGGGTATTCTTTATAATAAAGTTCATCTTCTTTGTTGTTTTGACATGCTATTGGAAGCAACCTTAGGATGAGCAGCAAGGAAAATGACAGGGATTGAAGAGACCAATCATGTTCGCTTCGCAAATCGTGTTGGATAAACATATGAGGAGGAGACAGCAGACTTTTCAATGCTATAACCCACCCAATTTCTTCACCAATCACTCCTTAAAGGAAAAACAGCCTAAGGTCATTTGATGTGTAATTTGATGTGCTTGTCCACCCCAATTGCTGCTTAGCTCTCTAGCTGCTGGCTAGGAAAGTGACCACAAAAGAAAGGGTATCCGAAGAAAGGGGTGTGCCGCAGGCGGGCCACTCGTGTACGTTTCTTGATATTTCATGGGACACATTTTGGATTCCTCCCTTTGGATGCCTAAAATTGAGAAGCTTCTCGCTAGGGTTGAAACTCGGAACGACTCGCTCTTCTCCCGAGAGAGCTGCAGGAAAACTTGCACCGTCCTTGATGGAGCCCGTTGCGGCAGGTAGGCTCCCCCACGGCGATGCGGCAACAGCAGGGGCCCCCACCGCTGTACCTGGATAAATCTGAAGCGAAAACAAAAGAATGGATACGAACTCGGTACCCCATAGGGTAGAAACGAAATAGCGACATTTCTTGTGCATCACTCCATGGTGCGAACCGCAAGAGGTGAGGATTGAAACCACCACCTCCCCGTTTTCGCGAGGGGAACCTCGACAACTGGGCGACGCCCACTTGGTTTTTGGAACAAGTTACTTGATCAAGGCTTAAGTTTGGTCGCATGCTACCTAGATATAGGCCTAAAAACCTCTCGCAAGCCTCCTCGTGATTACAAAAATACAACTTTTCTTCATAGGATTATATTAGGCCTTTGATGGTCTGCCAAGCCCATGATTACTAATCGGCTCGTTTGGTATAGGCCTTGCATGCCTACTTTCCTCGAGAGTTTGTAAATAAGCAACTTTTGTACGAACTTGGTAGTCCTTCTTTGCTTAATTTACCGAATGCTTCGAATCAATATCTCCTTTATGGAATTACTTAGAGTGATTTATTGACTTTTATTGAGATAAATTATCAATTAATATTCGGATACCAACTTTCATTTGAATTACTTACTGATGTTAAATTGTTCTTTCTTTTATATCTTACTAGCTTTTGGAATGAGTTGCTGACAATTTTTAAAAAAAATTTATTACGTTTTCTAGATTTTTTCTTTCCCTTTTTGCCTGTGGCCGATCTCAGTGAGGGTCTCGATGTAGAGAGCTGGCCCTAATTGGACTTCAACGTCAATAATATCAAGTCAAAATTGGTTGAAAGGATTACATCGGACAATCATTAAAATGTTTAGGACTAAGTAGGTAAAATTAAAATTTAGGACTCAATTGACGGTCGTACAATAAGTTTAGGACTTTTTGAACAATTTTCGTAACTAATTTATGTACTATTTTAGGTTACCAACTCTCATATGAGTTATTTACCAAGTTTATTTTTCTTTTTATTGACCATTTTTTCTTATTTTAACCAACTTATTCAACTTTCTTGATTATGTCTTAGTTTTACCAATTTTTATATGATAATAGTCATGATAATTATAAGTGACTAATCAACTTTTCTCCAACCAAGTTATTAGCTAATTCTGGATTTCTAACGCTCATTTGAATTATTTATCGATGTTCATTTGTTCTTTTTAATTTACCAAAATTTCTATTGGATTACTTAATCTGTAATCACCAAATAAAAGTCGATCATTTTATATAATAGGAGGTATTTTTAGGTGTTAGTAAGAAAATATAACAAAAATCCATAAATTGTATAAAAAAAAATTTATCAGAGATAAAAGAAGATTGTTTTATAAAAAAAGAACCAGATAAAAATTGGTAACTTACACAAATAATAGTTGGGAATGCAAAGTTAGATGGTAATTAATCGTACAAAAGGGCTTGTAAGTAATACAAACAAAGCGTTTACTTATTAGAAAAGTTCGTAAATTACAAATACCAAATAAATGTTGGTATGCAACTCAAACGAGAATTGTTAATCCAAATTTAGTTGGAAATCAGGTGACCGGTAACTTTTCTTTACTAACAATTTCTTACGCTTATCAACTCTTCAAAAAGTTTACCAATAGAGAAAAGACTCGGTTTTTAGAAACAAAATAATAGAATCGTCCCCTACATAGAAATCATCGCCCAAAAAGAAAAGGAAAAAAAGGAAACCTCATGCCCTAGACCGATAGAACATAGATTGTCAAAAAATTATGAATTATGAAGATTGAAAAATTTTCATGCTCTTCTATTTAGCAAACTTGGACAATTATTAGTTATTAATTCCTCTAATCAAATAGTTCTAACCATGTCTAGCTTCTACTCTTAAACCTTTCAATTCTAGATTGATCACCTATAGACCTCTAAGTTTCAACTTGCACTAAAGAGCTTGTTTTTGGCTCCCTAAGCTATTGACATCGCGCTCTAGCTCATTAGCTCCTTACTTTTCCACTCACGATAAGTGCGCCATTGCCTTGCTAAAAAGTAACTCATTTGAACCTTTCACCTTTCTTGATTAACACCTTTCGTGGATTCGGTGCACCATACACAAAATCACTTGGTGAGTGCATACGACTTAGCCAGCTTTATAGCATGATGATGCATATGAAAGATCCTTCATTCATAGAGGGAAACCAACTCTCTCCTAATCCCTACGGAGGCTTTCCTATAACCCAATTAGATACATACAAAGAGGAAAGATAATGTTGCATATATGTGACTCCCCTAGTAAATGACAATCATCATGATAGAGGAGAATCATCACTACCCTATCCACATCTTTCACGAACTAATCGTAATTTTTATTTTGTCCATT
This sequence comes from Syzygium aromaticum, assembly GCA_024500025.1. Classification (NCBI taxonomy): domain Eukaryota; kingdom Viridiplantae; phylum Streptophyta; class Magnoliopsida; order Myrtales; family Myrtaceae; genus Syzygium; species Syzygium aromaticum. The sequence continues at coordinate 26,896,785 of CM044887.1, read as the reverse complement.
GTCAGTGCAACGTAAAAATTTTCGCACATTGTATCAAGTATTGACTTTGGTTAATAGTAACCTCACAAAAGGAAAGAAGCTTTCGCTCTTACAAGGGCCTTCACAACCTATCCTCATCCTGTGAAATGCGCTCCATGGGTGAGTTTCTTATTTTAACGTATTGATACCTGCACGCCTCGCATTTCTAATTCCCTTCATATCTTTGTTTTCCCCAAAGAGAGGGAATTCCTTCTAATTGATTTACATTGCAAGAATCCCAAGGTCCAGACGAGACCCGAGATGGAGCCTTTTTAAGGACTTGGTCAAGTCCAAATTCCCCTATTCAATGACAATCATCATGAGAGAGGAGAATCATCACTACCCCATCTTTGTCTTTCATGAGTTAATCGTAATTTTTATATCACTTTGTTAGTACAATGTAAAAATTCTTGCACGTAGTATCAAGTTATTGACTTTGTGCTCACCAGACGCCTATCAATCGGGATATTGACTGGGGTGCAATTTAGATCCACAAAATGTACGACCATTCTTTAAACAATTTTGATGACACTTTATGTCAATATCCTTATACCAAAAGTGTGAGTTGATTTCTTTCTTTCCATTAAAGGCATATAAAAAATGAAAATCAATAGATGCAATAATGTCTCCATATTAAAAAAAAAAAAAAAGATTCCTCCTAGCATATCTTTCTGGTTTTCATTTTTACAATAATACAACCAGATTCTTCCACAACTATAGCTATCATTGGTTGTGGAAGTACGTATATTTAGAATAGAATCAACTAGGTCACCCTTTTCAATTGTTAATAATTGTGAAATAGACGTATACATTTCGTCCTTATTCATTATCCATGATGATTTTTTTTGGCAGCAATTTCCATATGATGGCCACACAGGGGAACCACCATTTCATGCAACCACATGTCCTTCCCTTTCTTAGTTACATTTTTCAAAAATACAATACAAAATACACATATCTTGGTCCACTCTCGCTTCGCAACAAATAGGAGTTCTAACGAAATCACTATTTGCACCAAGCCTTCTCAGAGAAAAGTAACTATATGAAGTCTCAATACAAATGACAAAATCCGTGCATTTCTTAGATCGAATATAAATGAAGAAATGTGGATTTACATTGTTTATTACGTAATAAAAAAGTTTTCGTACTATATATTTCTAGTTAATGTGATGGTGGGGTTTTCTAATGATATTTATCTTGACATGGAGTTCTTATAAATTAATATTCTGATCAGATCAATCAGAATCTGTTTCTTGGGGTTGCCCTAATGTCAATGTTGTAGGCCATTATCATAATGATTTTTTCCCTAATATGGGTCATCATCATTTTGAATTGTCCTCGATGTATTACATTCCTGCTAACAAAATGCAAGTAATCCAGTCTTTAATATATAGCTTTTAAATCTCTCTCTCTCTCTCTCTCTCTCTCTCTCTCTCTCTCGCACGCATTCTGAGATGAGATTTTTGCCCTCTGCAAGAACAGGTCTGCATTGGCATGTCTTAGTCAATTTGATACGTAGGTGGTGTTTCAATAATTTTTCCTTTGTTTCAGGTTTTAAACATGAGAGAAACTGTTTCAGTTCGTGGTGTTCTTCGCTGTCTCGCGTGTTTGAGTAAGTGTGTACTTTTGCGGGCATGTCTAGTATGGATACTAACATTTCTTTGAGGACATTAATCAGAATCCGGATGACAATTACATCAACGACCCATCAGATTAGGTCAATTCACAACGTCAATGCTCCCTTGTATAATATAGAAAGGGTTGGGAGATTTGAGATTCTTATTTGTGAGGTCATTTCATGATGTTGCTCGGAAAGAGACCTGTAGTTCTTGAAAGCTTGATTTTCCCACTGTCTACAGAATGCATGTCAAGAATTTGTCGAGTAGCTCTTTTTCAAAGCAACTTTTTTTTCCTTTATAAATTATGAATTCTATGTAAATTATTTCGTGTTTTAAAAGCTTACAAGAAATAATTATATAAAACCTACAACCCGATATTCATGAGTTTTGAATGATTTAGGCGGTTCTTGTATAATAAATGTCAAAATGCATGAGTCACAAGATTTAGAAAAGAAAATCTTAAAGGCCGCTCCTAACAAACCCTTAGAAATGAATTAGATAGAAAGGACATGGCTTTAGATCTACAAATTGAAAGCTCTACAAAATGTTATTGTTAAATACTAGTACAAAGGCTATTTGTAGAGGATGAGACTTCACAATATCACATGATCTAAACTAAGTTCAATTTAGAGAAGAAAGTTCACCTTATCAGAGTGAAATGATTAACGCTAGTAGATATATAACTTAATTAAAATAGGTTCACGATGGTTCATTATCGTGAATATTGAGAGATATGAATGAACATTAGATATTGTTTGGATTTGTTTTTCATCCTTAAAATTTGAAAACAAAAAGGTACTTGAAGTTTTGAAAGATTTATGAAAAACTTAAGCAAATTTATATACCTATATTTATATCCTTTGAAAGATTTCTCATGTTGTAAAAAAAAAAAAAATCAAACTATTAGCACTGTCGTGCTCATGAATTGACAGACAGGAACAAATAGAATAACAATAAAAATTGTTTGGATTTGCCCCCACAAAATTCGAAAACGAAAGCGTAATTGAATTTTGAAAAACTTGTGCAAATCCACAAATCCATTTTCGCATCATTTAGTAAGGTTAAATAAACGTCAAATAACCTAAACCGGGAAGGGAAAAAAAGGTGCTCAGAAACAAATACACCACAATTCTTTAATCTACAGTCACAAAATATGGAAAAGAAAAGGGAAAATAATGACTATTAGATATCTGATACCTAATTCTACGGAAACATGAAGACATTAATTGGATAATGAAAGATAATTATAGTTGAGAACACGCGGCATTGTGTGTGGATGCCGACAGTCGTTTTCAGCCGTCACCATCAGTTTTCTTTCATGTTATTACCTCCTAAGATAAGTCAAAACTTGGAGCAAAAAAATAAAAGATAAGACAAAACGAAAAATAAAAAAACGAAATACTATGGTTGACCCAACCCACTTCGATGTTCACACGATCCGTTTTTCCAACATAGTTGAATTTTTGACTAAATAATTCATGAACTTTGACCCTATATATAATGTTGTCATATAATATTTAATTTGTTTAACGTGACCTATGAACTTTAGTTCAATATGCAATATGGTCTATGAACTTATAATTTGTTTAATATGATTTTTAAACTTTTGATATATGTTCAAACTGATCCATTTGTGTCATTTTTTTCTTTTTTTTTTTTGGTCAAATATCCAACTATATCGTTTAATCACCCAATGTTAAGCAAATTCCAATAATAATTTCGAAATTACTTGTTGAAGACATCCTTCCCGTGGGATTCGACACTTTGAAAATCATATTGGTGAGATCCATAGTTATAATACTTCTCAAAATGTAAATTAGTGGAAAGACTTTTGAAATTCAAGGACCACCTAAAAGATGAAATGAGAGTTTTCTTTCTTTAAATAATTCTATTGGTAGACTAAAATCACTTAATTTTCTCATCCAAAATATGTACGTACCAATATACCATATTGTCAAGATACAAAGTATATGGTACACAATTCTCTAACAAATTATGTGCTTGCAAGGTTAAGACTATGCCCTACCAGTTTAAGTTTTTACAAAAGATGTAATAAATAAAATACAAACCATGACTATATAGTAAATGTTGAGATGATTAGAGAATTTAGTTGCGCGCTAAATTTTATCATGATATTAGAACAGTTATCTTTAGAATTTAGTAGGAATGAAAATGTTTTTCATTATCTAATTATTTTAAGTGAGATAAACGATTATTTTTAAATATATATATTTTTAAATCATTCATTTTTCATGAAATAAAGACAATCTAAATTTTAGTTTCAATCCCTGGAAGATATTAACAAGATAATTATAAAACAGAATAATTAGAAGTTTTTGCGTTCCAATATTTCGTCCCTCGAATAATGATATCAGGAAGGGGAAAAAAGGGCAAAATTTGTACAATAATTGCGGTTTCATTACGTACTACGATGGCATCTAATCAAAGCCCTGACAGCTCAACTTTCCATGTCACTCGAAAAAGCAACATCCAGCTCAAAATTGTCAAATAAGAATCTTATTACTGTGACAAAAGGTTAGGTACCTAAGTACATGATAACTTTTGAAGAGTCCCCACTCTTTGGGAGGAAAGAAAATGGAAATTTGTAGTTGAATTTTACTTTTTCAGCAGGAATTCCATATGCTTGGGGTACCAACCAATAATGGGGCAAATTAAAATAAGTCCCAGTAATTATTTACATAGTTAAATGAATAAGGTTTTTTGAATGTGTAGAGCCCTAGAGGGAGATTTGCTAGGGTTTCAATAATTTGGGGTTGTCTAATATATGAAGGAGCCATACGACTTATTAACCCCTGTCTAGCTCCATTTCGTGCGGTATGGATTAAAAATTCATGTTTTCCTCGATCCTATTTATAAGGTTGAAAAAGGGTGGAAGAAGAATATGCATCATTCTCATCCAATAATTCATCGCTCGTTTGGCATTCATTTTCTATTTTAGATTAATTAATGTTCATCTTATTTCTCAGTTTTCTAAAACGTACAAAATGTCGTTCTTCGTCTAGTTTGCACACAAGAGACGGACTATAAATATACTTACAGATATGAATGAATGTGAAAAGGGACCATCCTATTCGGAGTCAATACACCAATCTCTCTTTTAATGGCTTTAGGTTTTGTTACGGGGACCGATCGAGCAACGTGTGAACTGCTAGGGGCATGAAATGGACCCATCTGTGTTTGGCTATTGGCCAATGTACATGTTCACATCAATAAATGTGGGAGAAACTTGCGTGTACATTACCAAGGCTTGAATGCATCGAATTCATTTGGAAGAGAGAAGGGACCAGGTACAATAATGGGGATTGTCAAGCCTTTTATTCAAATTAATCTTTCTCGGTTTTTTGTTTATTCATAAATCAACTTCATCTCTTCACATTTTAGTGACACGCTCATTTCCTGAATTGGAAAGATGCTCAAATATTTTCAGCAGGCCGAGATTCTCCATTATTTAAGGGAGGAAAATGCATGTGCAGATTGGTTAGTTAATTGGATCTTTTAGTCCACTAATGCATGTAATAATCTTGCATTAGTTAGGGGATTAAGTTGGATTAGTTTTGTTAGGAGACTAAGGAGATAATTTTCCGGCTTTGCCCCTTTTTTTACCAAAAAAAAAAAAAAACAATGTCTGTTTCGCTATCAATTATTGTTAGAACAAACCCAACATAGGAAGACGATAATTTTATTGAATAGTTACCTAGATACTGTGAAATTGAGTCATGAGTGCGCAGTTATTTGATCTGAAAACTTATGTTATTAGAAAATAAAACGGAACACATACTTAAATCGTGATGGTATAACCTACACCTTCGCAGCAATCTCTCATTTTTGAAAATGGAGGTCCATAGTTGGAGGTAATCACCTTTCTTTTGGATTTTTTTTAATATAGAGAAAGATTAGGCATTGATAGTTTTCTCTCCATATCAAATTAAATACTATCTTTTATATTTTACTATTTTTCGAGTACCTTCACAATTCCAAATGCATTTCATATTTCCTTACCATTGTTAAGAAAACAATTATCAAGAATCAACGCCGTGGTCTCATCGTCTTGAGTGAACATATAAGCCTGTTGTTTCGATTAAAATTGGATTGTGATTCTCACCGTTTTTTAAAGTGTAATTGGCTTGATTTGTTTAATGAGTCGACATAATATAGTTCTAATTATTTTAACGATATGTTTATCTTCAGGTAATATAATCTAATATGAAATAATTTTTTTGTGGATAGGGTGTATATATAGGGATAAAAACACATACCTAGAGTGTGCACTTTCAATTAATTATCTAATCCTCAATGCAGTTAACTATTTCATAATTAAATACTATCCAAAACATGATTATTAAAAAGTGGGTCTATTTTCTTTTGGTCAAATGAGAGACGCTGGTATCTATAAGTGCAAATTGACGAGTTGCCATGAAAAGAATCTTTGTGACGGACTATTAGAACACATGTTGGGTTAATTAAGTAAAAGCATGTGCACAAATAAGGAACCTTTAATCATCCCACCAAGCGGCCACAATCACTAGTTAATTAATTAAACATGTTTGGCATCACATCTTCTTTCTTCGTCAACTAAACTAATCCAAATAATGACAAATTAGAATCATTTGGATTAGGTGTGAACATGGGAACTAGATTAAACCGGCCGATTCTAGGCAATTCCTAGTACCTAAAATTTAGAACTAGTGATAATTAATCCGATTCTCGATTCTAGATATAGACTTAATAACTCAGATCACCTATGCCGGACTGATAGGTTTTTTTTATTGCCAAAAGGCTGGAGAAGAGAACAAAAGCAATTTATAAACACACTTGCACTTTGCAAGAGTGTTCCATTCCTTGCAAGAGTTTAAAAACGTTCTTTCCAATGCTTTATCCAGTTTCAATGTTTCATTTCATACCAGGAAATAGGAAAAAAAGAAAGAAAGTAAGAAATCATGACAGTTTTTAGACCTACTTGAGAACCGGTTCAGTCCAATTTCAGGATAAAAAAGGCCAGTTTTAGATTTCACAAACTAAAAATCAACCCTTCCAATCCGGTTCCGATTCTCATATGAGAATCATCAATCACTCATAATTTGGATTAACAAATAAATTCATTTTGACCGCTCGATTGCCCAAAGGGGACGATGGATCCCACAAGATAATGAATGATTGTGGCCTCAAAAGGCGCGCTTAATTGTTGGACATAGAATGATTAGTTCATTGATTCGACTCCCAATGAAGCCTCGAAATCATATGAAGTGAGGCACCTCAACTATTAAAACTCAAAAACTGTCGAGTCAATATGTCTGAGAAATCGAAATCCGATATAACTCACCTATAAAGATATGATTAAAGAATACAACTCGTGATTAACGATGTGCCATATAGAGACAACGTGATTGTAAGGTTTTCCAATCAATCTTTGTCCTGATTAGTGACAAGGTTATTAATTAGCCCTATCCAATGATTTGGACTGAAGGAGTATTTTGTTTGATCAGGAAATAATTACAATATAACAAGATTGGGATTAATGATCGTACCATTGAATAATATAAAAAAATTTTAAAAATGAGTTCGAAGTGGAGTCATTTTCTAAAATAAGGGTCTAAAATGAACATTATCTCAAATAAGGACATGAAGTGACCAAATTGTCTCAAAAAAAGATCTTTAGCCAATCGATGATTATTTTGTCACCGAAGAAGGGGTATTTTAGTCAAAAACATTATAAGTATATTTTTTTTATTTTACTTTCTTTTTCTTTTCCTTTTCCCTTTTTTCTTTTTTTCTTCTTCCCTCCCAGTCTTCACTGTGCCTAGCCAGCAACCTCTAGTGGCCTCAGGCAAGACCACCCTCGCCGGCATCGGAGGAGGGTTGCCTCGCCTGAGCCGGGCGGGTGAGGGGGACCCTTGCCAGATCTAGCGAAAGCAACCCTCACCGGCATTAGGTAAGGGCGAGGTGAGGGTTGCCCTTGCCGAATTTGGCGAGGGTCGCCCTCACCCGACTTACCCAAGCAAGGGCGACCCTTGCCAAATCTAGTGAGGGCGAGAGCAGCCCTCGCCAGCGTTGAGCGAGGGCGGCCCTTGCTGGCGTCAGGCGAGGGTTGCCTTGCCTGGGCTGTCCTCACCCTCACCAACCCAAGCGAGGGTGGCCCTTGCCTGTTGCTAGTGAGGGCGGCCTCCACCTGTGGCTGGCGGAGGCAATGGCCAGCAAAGGGAAGAGAGGAAAAAAAAAAGAAAAGGAAGAGGAAAAGAAAAAAAATAGAAAAAGGAAAAAAAATAAAAAAAAGTTAAAGACAAAAATATCTTTTGGCCAATGAGGTTAGGTCCTTATTTGATACTGATATTGCCACTTCATGCCATTATTTGAGACAAGATTTACTTCGGGCCATTATTTGAAAAAATGAGGTCACTTCAGGCCCTTATTTGAGACAATGTTCACTTCATGCTCTTATTTGAGAAAATGACTTCATTTCGGGTCCCTTTTTAGAATTTTCCCAATAATATATTGAAGCTTAAAAAGAATATTATCCATCACATGTCTTTAAATGATTTCATTTTTTGTCTAGGAGAAGAGAAACAAAAACATCCGTAGGAAAGTAGTGATATTACCTATATCTTGAGTGTCAAAGCTTGTTTTGTAAAAACCACGGGCAAACCATACCGCAGCCTTTGCTAACTCGGCACTCGTCGTAATCGCCATGAAAATTTCTCCCACCGCAATCCAGTCCATCCTCACCGGAATCTAATTCCTCTAGGTGGACCGGATGTCGATATATATATTACCACCAGAACTGGTGGTCAGGAAGGAAAAGGTTGACTGGATGATCAATTAGAATCCTCCATTATTATAAGTAACGTTCACAAACCCATAAGCGAAATCGCACATGAAAATGACCAAATTGACCCATTTTGCAAACTCATTTTATCATCTCGTATAAGATTTAGGTGATTTGGCTTCGACGTTTTTGGGGGTGAAAATTTAGGGTGAGGATAGGAAATTTTGGAAAGAATATGATTTTTTCAATAAATAGAGAAGCAAAGATAATTGATGTAAAAGCGCAAAGTAGTATCCAAACTAAAACTAATTTATGTATTTGGTATTTTTGAAAGTAGATGTACGTAAGTGGTGGACGAGAAATGATATGTGTTTGTTATATTTTTTTCAATTTTTTTGGAAAAATTTCAAATAAGGATAGAGGTGAGCATGATTTTAGGGTAGAACCTGAGAATTGGATGTTATGCTTCTCAGGTTCCAGGATATATATGCTAAGTTCCAGATTCTAAAAATTAGGGAATCTGTTTTAACAGGTAGATTTCAGGTTCTATGTAGGTTGAACTTGAAACCTACAACCTGGAATTTGGAACGTTGAATCTATAACAAGTTTTTGTGTTTTTCTTAGTCTATATTTTTGCATGATTCTGCAGTATTCCATAGTATCTGATGATGAGTGTATAATTTGAAACAACTAGTCCGTGCTTCGATTTTATGACAGATACTTTTACTTTGCTAATGTTTCATATTCTTTGTGTATTTAAATATAAGTCATGATCAATGGATTGTAACGGCAAGTAGTGGTCATTAAGGTGATGATTCACTACAATCGTTCAATAAATAATACAAGTAGAACAGATAGACCTCGGAACTGACTCTAGAATTTGTGACAAGATAGGTTCCAAGTTTCAGGATATGCATGGTAAGTTGTAGATTCCAAAAAATGATGAATCTATTCTAATGGATATATTTCAGGTTCTAAATAAAACTTGTATGGAACATGAAACTGTTTACACCTAAATATGGGCTCGAAGTGTGGCTATATTCTCAAAAGAATGCCCAAAGTGGACATTGTCTTAAATGAGGGCCTCAGGTGGCTAATTTAGTCTAAAATAAAGGCCTAACTTCACCAACTAACCAAATATTGTCTACGTCTAGGGGCATTCTCATCCATATACATTTTTTTCTTTATTTTTCTTTTTCTTCCTCTCTTTGTTTCATGTTTTTGTTTTGTTTTCTTTATTTTTTCTTTCTTCATCCTGTCTTGGTTGTCCTGCGCTTCGCTATCGATCACCAACCTGCTGTGGCTCTTCCACCTTACATGGCCAACAATTTTAGGCGAGCTCCGATGGTACTTGCTCCAGTCCATACACCCTTGCTTGCTGCCCTTTTGCCATCACTACGCCCGATTTCTCTTTTGCAAGTTGCCTAGCTCCGGTCTAAATTTTTAGAATAGTTGGTGGTAGTTCTATAAAATCTTATATAATATCAGAGTAAGAGATTTTTTTAAAAAAATATTTCCATACTCCATTTACCTTTCCAAATAAATATATTCACACTTAGTACTAGGTAAAAAAACTAAACTAAGTATGAGGGGAAGTGATAAAATTTTTAAATATTAAGTCATGGCTTTATCTAACAGCTTAAGTTTTTTGAACAGTTAACAGTAATCCAACGAAATCTCACAAAGTCGCAGCTCCCTCCTTTGCGGCGTCTTTCCATCAACTGCCACCAATTCATGAGTATCTCCACTCCGAATCAACATCTTGTGATCGGGCACACCCAGTCGCCATTGTCCACACTAATTCCCCATTCGGTGTTCTCTCCATAACCAATCCAAGAGTTCATCCTGCCGTTGCCTCGGTGTCCTCCTCAAGCCAATAATTTCCCTTGTGGCTTCATGACTCTGCTGTTCGTACTCTATTTTTGGCCGCATCCCTCAGACTGCATTTAGTCATTTGGATTTCTAACCATGATAGAATTAGATACGATATGATACAAAATCCAAGGATTTTGCTATATTTTATTCATTGCTTGGTGAATTGCAGTAATGAAGCTAGATATTTTCACATCTATGGCATATCAATGAAAATGAACCAAGAATCTCTCACGAGACTCTTGCTACTTCATTTTTATTTACTTATTTTTTTATTACTTTCCCTCTCTATTTTTTTTATTTCTTTTTTCCACTTCTATCATTCTCTAATAAAATTTTACTAAATAGTAAACTATACTAATATACCTAAACTATGTAATATATATAAATACTAATTATATATTTACAAAATATTGAATTTATATAATAACATAAAATGCAATTATTTTTTGTTATTTTGAATTTTTTATATTATAATTTAAATATTATTTGTATACAAATATGATTTTAATTTTATTAATTTAAGAAAATTGTTATTCAAGAAAAATAATTTTTATATTATGGTAATTAGAAATCCTATCCACGTTTATCCCACCTCTCTCATAAGATAATTTTATATAGGCTATATCCCTTTATGTCCAACTTTTTCCTATCTTGAGCATGAACCAAACACAAGGTAAGATAAAGTTTATCATTTTTTAAATTTTATCTTGTCTACCAAACATAGCTTTAGTGACTTTGGTGATCAATTCAACGAAGTTGGAGAAATTCAACACTGGAGAAGTTGAGTGCTTCTTTGTGCTCCAAGAAGGTCTCACAGACATTTCTTTTTCATTCGGCAATCGATAGAGTCAAAGATGGAGGCGAGAGGAAGATGAAGAAAGAAAAAGAAGGGAAAGAAAACAAAAACAAGAAAAAGAGATATGAAGAAAAAAATATACTTGGATGAGAATGCCTTTGGACGTGGATAAGATTTATCTAGTTGGTGAAATCAAACTCTTATTTAAGACTAAATTGACTACTCGAGGACCATATCTAAGACATTGTCCAATTTAAACCATCTTTTGATAAATCTGCCCACTTCGGGCCTTTATTTGAAAATGCCCCTCCACCCCCACCCCCCCTTGTTTTTTTTGGTAGACGGATATTTTCCCAATGTGGAACGCATACCTTTGCACGATTGGGTCATTTTTTAAGCGGCCGTCTTCCTGAATAAGAAAGTCCAGACTGGGATTTTATCCTCCGTCTCGGCGGGAACTTAGCCAAGAAAGGTTGAAAACGAAAGTCTTCTCAACTTATAATATCTAATCAAATAAAGAAGGAAAAAGTCAGGAAACAGATAGTGCCAAAAGAGAAAAAAACTATATCACCAAAGGACTAATGATTGAAGAAGATCGGAATTGTTCTGTAAGCATGTATTTAATATCGTAGTAAGGACGGGAAAAACAGTAATTTACATAGAGGCGAAAAAGCGATATTCTAATACAAGAACAGAGAAACGTCTAATAGACAATATTTACGATTAAATCATTGTCCGAGCTACTTAAATAATGGTCAAGGCCTATAATTTTTTGGCAACTGAAATAGAGAGTTGTAATTGGAAATTAGTAAATTCTGATAAGAGAAATCAATCGACATAAAAATCCTTTTACCGGTTTTTTTTAAATAAATTGAAAATGGTAAAAGCATTTTAAGTTTTTAAAATTTACGAATTAGTTATATGCAATTTTACATGTCACTATTCTTATTTTTTTTAACTGATTTGGGTATTCCATATAAAAAATTCACAACATTTTGAAAGTGGAAGAAAGAAATAAAAAATAAGTAAAAAAAAACTGAAAGTTAATAACCACAAACTCTTGGGTTATTGAAACATCACAAGATAAATCGAACCAGAGACCATTGGTGTCTATATCGTTATATCATGTGTCGTTAATACACTGAAAAACAAGTAGATAACATGTAAATCTTTGTCGTGATTTATAATTAGGACTAAGCTTCTCTCGTCACACACGGTAACTTCATGAAATAAGAGTGGCTAATGTATGCTTACCGTGGAAGCAATGGCAATGTCATTGTGACACAGGGTAAGCTATAATTAGAAAAAAACTTTCCAAAGAAATTCTAAAATTCAATTGATAGTTGTGTCCATCTCATTCATCGTAGTATCCTTTTATAGGAGAATAAGAAACAACTATCCAAGTTTGGAAAATAGAATTCCTAGAAGACAAATCACAATTAATAAGGATTATGGAAATATAAAATTATTCAACTACTCTCAAAAATATAAGAAATCATTAATGGCCTTCGATGTCTCCGAAGAATGCTCTAGCATTAGTCACAGCCAAATTGCATCGATTTCTGGCGATCACGTTTGTCAAGATAATCACATGACGATTGTTCTACATCATTCTCTCCTTCTTTAGAAAAACTTGCCCTTGAGTTATCATTAAGATAAAGCGGAATGTCTGGAGAGTGATACGCGAATAGGTTCACCATGTTGAATGTTGGAGAGATATTAATATCACCAGGAAGATAAAAAACATAGGCATTATCGTTGATCTTTTTGATAATTCGGGAAGGACCAATCTTCTTGTTCTTCAGCTTATTATATGTACCAACGGGAAATCGCTCATTGCATAGAAAGACCATGACTTCATCGCCTACTTCAAAAGTTTTGGAATGACGTCGCTTGTTAGCATGATCCTTATACTTGGCATTGGACTTAGCAAGTTGGCATGCAACGTCAGCTTGAACTTCAATAATATTTGTCGCCAAATTTTATGCTGCTACACTATAACCAGGAATCTTAGGTAGAGGGATCAGATCAAGTGTATAGTGAGGTACACGACCATAAATAACTTCAAATGGAGACTTTCCAGTAGACCGATTAACTATATTGTTGAAAGCAAATTCTACCGGGCAAGATATCAATCCCACTATTTTGGTGTGTCATTGCAAAGACAACGGATGATGTCTGCTATTGTCCAATTAACCACTTATGTCTACCCATCAGTCTGAGGATGGAAGGAACTATTATACTGCAAATTAGTTCCAAATAACTTCCATAGAGTCCTCAAGAAGTGACTGAGGAACTTAGTATCTCGATTAGAAGTAATTGTCTTTGGAACACCATGTAAACGAACAATTTCGCGGAAGAAAACACTAGCAACATGAGAAGCATCATATGTCTTCTTACAAGGTATAAAATGTGACATTTTTGTAAGTCAATCCACTACCACAAAGATAGAATCGATACCTCGTTGAATTCGCGGAATTCCCAGAACAAAATCCATGGATATATCCACCCAACATTTGGTTGGAATTGGCAATGGCGTATATAGGCCAGTATTCCTATGAAAGCCTTTTTGCAACTTGAGAAATAGGACATTTCTGCACAAAACACGCAATGTCACGCTTCAATTGTGGCAAAAAATATTGTTCCTCCACCAAGGCAATGGACTTATCATGGCCAAGATGTCTCCCAAGACTTTCTCCATGTAGCTCTCGAATCAGTTTTTCTCGAAGAGAACTTCGGAGAATACACAACCCGTTGCCATAAAACAAGAATTTATTGCATATAATCATATCACTAGCATAACCGGCAGCTTGACACTTCGCCCAAGTGTCTCGAAAATCCTCATCATCTGGATAAAGATCGTATAAAGACTCAAAACCCACTACGTCATTCTTCGTGGTAACCAGTAATGCAGCTCGGTAGCTTAAAACATCTGCCACTTTGTTCAGATGACCTGTCTTATGTCGAAGCACAAAATTAAATTGCTCCAAGAAAGAAATCCAGCGCTCATGCATCTTATTTAAATACTTTTGGCCCTTGATGTATTTGAGCACTTGGTGATCAGTATTGAGTATAAACTCATGCTGATAGAGATAAGACTGCCAATTCTTAATAGCTCGAACCACAGCGTAAAATTCTTGCTCATAAGTAGACCATTGGTGTCGAGCTTCGTTCAATTTTTCACTAAAATAAGCAACTGGTTTACCCTCTTGTGAGAGTACTGCGCCAATTTCGACTCCCGAAGCATCTCAATCTAACTCGAACAATTTATCAAAATTCGGAAAAGTTAGAACATGAGCAGTAGACAATTTCTCCTTTATCAAGGCAAAGCTTGCCTCAATCGTATGATCCCAACGAAATTGCCCCTTCTTCAAACATTCTGTGATAGGTGTTAAGATAATGTTGAAATTACGAACAAACTTGCAATAGAATGTCGCCAATTCATGAAAACTCCGCACCTCCCCAACAATCTTGGGTGTAGGCTACTCTTGAATCATGGCAACCTTTGCCTCATCAACTTGAAGGCCATATGCACTAAAAATATATCCCAAAAATAGCAATTCGCTTGTCATAAAAATGCATTTAGGCAAGTTGATATAGAGTTGATTGTTCTCCAAGACCTGCAAAACATCTCGAAGGTGGTCTACATGTTGCTGCTCATCGAGGCTATAGACAAGTATATCATCAAAATAAGCCACCACGAACTTTCCCAAGAAAGGTTTAAGGACTTGCATCATCAAGCGCATAAAAGTGCTAGGAGCATTGGTAAGTCCAAAGGGCATGACTAACCACTCATAAAATCCTTCATTGGTTTTGAACGTCGTCTTCCATTCATCCCTGGGCCTCATACTAATCTGATGGTATCCACTCCGCAAATCGATCTTCAAAAAAATCTTTGATCCAGACAACCTTTTAAGTATATCATCCAAATGGGGAATAGGAAAGTGGTACCTCATAGTAATTTTATTGATTGCTTAACTATCCACGCACATCTGCATGCTCCTATCTTTCTTTGGTGTAAGTAAAGCAGGAACTGCACAAGGGCTCATGCTCTCTTGTATAAATCCCTTCCGAAGAAGTTCTTCCACCTTTTTCCTGTAATATCTGATTCTCCTTCGAGGTCATGCGATAGTGGGGCAAATTTGAAAGACTAGCATCCGTAAGAAATCAATTTGGTGCTAAACGTCTCGCATTGGTTGTAGTCCATCCGATAGATCCTCAGGAATAAGACTAGAAAAAGCCTTCGGTAATGGTTGAAGTGCTTTTGGAATTTTGATGGTTTCCTGCTTAGATCCACTATCCACAATCAAGTACATGCCATTCTTATTGCAAACATTAAGTAAAACATCAACCTTGTCATTGTCCTATTTTTGAGTAGTTCGCGGAACACGAGTAGTTTCATCCAAGGGACGAAGGGTAATTTTCGTCCTATCCTACACAAATGAATAAACATTCTCACACGTTCGGTGAGTAACGTCAACATCATACTGCCATGGCCATCCCAGCAAGACGTGGCATGCATCCATCTCAACAACATCATAGATTATTGTATCTTTGTAGGTTTTTCCAATAGAAATAGGCAAATGACAAATCTGAGTTACCATTATTTCCAGCCCCTTACGAGTCCAGCCCATCATATAGGGTGAAGGATGAACTTCAGTCTTTAGTTGGAGATAATCGACAAGCGTTTGTGATGTGATATTCTCGCAACTTCCGCTGTCAATGATGACGTCACAGACCTTTCCACTAATAGTGCAACAGGTGCGAAAAATGTTATTCCGCTGCGAATCTTCCTTCCGTGGGGCTAACAGTAGTCGTCTAACCACGCAATTAACATATTCTCCTTTTTCGTCGACTATCTCATAAAGCTCATCTTTAGGTTCGACCAGATTCGCCATCTTCCACCGCAGACAATCACTCGAACGGTGCCCAAGTTCACTACATTTAAAGCACTTTCCTGGATAGGGCTTTTCATAAGGATTCGGAACAACATCATGAGCCTTTGATGCAGGGGATTCAGAAGGTTTGGGCGCCTCAACATTACTCCCTGAATTTCAGTTTGTATTATTGAATTGCCGATCAGAGGACTTAGCACCCTCCTGCGATTTTCCTTGCCCGAATTGCTCTTGAGGAGTATAATTTCCTGTTCTGCTTGAGTAATTGTTTCGCTTCAATTGTAATTCCACTTTTTTGGCATTTGCACATCCTCGATAGAGTATAAATGATGCAACGAACCACAATCTTGAATATTCAAATGTAGACCATTGATATACTTGGCGGTTTGTTACGCTTCAGATTCGGCAAGATTATTGCGGGCCGAAAGTTGAAGGAATTCCTTCGTATAAACTTGAACCGTCCGAGTTCCTTGTTTGCAAGCTTGAAATTGCTGGAACAAAACTTGCTCAAAGTCAGCAGGGAGGAATTGAAGCTTCAGCAATTGCTTCATACGATTCCAAGTTTGGATAGGTGTTGTTGATGCCGGGAAAGTTGTGTTTGCTCCCACCAGGCTGAGACGCTGCCCTTCAATTTATACACTACGAGCTTTACTTGGCGGTCCTCTTTGATCTCCATGGCATCGAAAAACTTCTCAACCTCCCAGAGCCAACCAAAAAGTCTTCGATGTTTAAGTTGCCATTGAAGGTAGGAAGGTCAACTTTCAATTGATATTGTTCGTGTTCTCGCCGATATCCTCCATGTTGACGACCCCCACGAACATGCTCTCCTTGAAATCCTGCATAACAGTGACCTTCACGAATAGGCATGTCCTGGAAATCCTCTTCATCTTCTTCTTCAGAATCCTCGACATAGTCATGATGCCTTTGTCGGGGATTTACCCTTCGCTCCATAGCTACTTCGGGAATTCGAGCGATAGGAATACGCTCGGCTGGAAGATCACCAGGGTTAGGGTTAGGGTTAGGGTTTGCAGACCACCGTTGGATGGCGGCAAGTGGTTCTTGCATCGTCCGTTGGTGGTCTCGCAGAGTTTGTCGAGTTTCCTCGACAAATTGAGTAAATTTCTCACGTGTAATAGGCTTAGCGCCTTTAGCTACAAAGGTGTTTCAATTCACGTTATGAGACATCATCGCAGGGAGAAACCTTGCTCTGATACCAAATGACGCAGGGTAAGCTATAACTGGAAGAAAGCTTTCCAAAGTAATTCTGAAATTCAATTGATAGTCGTGTCCATCTCATTCATTATAGTATCCTTTTATAGGATAATAAGGAACAACCATCCAAGTTTGGAAAATAGAGATCTTAATAAATTCCTAAAAGATTCCTATAAGACAAATCACAATTAATAAGGATTCTGAAAATCTAAAATTGTTTAACTACTCTCGAAAATATAAGAGATCATTAATGGCCTTTGACGTCTCCGAAGAATGCTCCGGCATCAGTCACGGCCGAATCGCATTGATTTCTGGTGATCACCTTTGTCAAGATAATCACATGCCAATCGTTCTACATCACATCGTTGGATAAGCTATTTTTGCTCTTTATCATTGACATGTCTAGGGAAAAGAAGATCAAATGAGAAAGGAAAAGAGAAAAAAGAGAAGAAAAGGATGGGAAAGATCGGAGATGAGATCAAGAAGAAGAGATTTGTCGCACAAATGGATCTTAACAA
This sequence comes from Syzygium aromaticum, assembly GCA_024500025.1. Classification (NCBI taxonomy): domain Eukaryota; kingdom Viridiplantae; phylum Streptophyta; class Magnoliopsida; order Myrtales; family Myrtaceae; genus Syzygium; species Syzygium aromaticum. Next base: position 26,879,071 of record CM044887.1, on the reverse strand, counting down.
GAGCAAAAACAACGCGTTCAACAGGGAGAGATAACTTTGACCAAAAAACAATACAAAACAGGGAGAGATAACAAAGGTGGCATCCTTCTGGTCTATACAATTCATGTATTCAGTTTTAAACCTTTCAATTATATCAATCCAATCATAATTTTTTTAAAAATTTACCAATATAGTCCATATGGCCAATTTGACCGGAAATCGTTAACGTGGATGCTAACCGTCCTACGTGACACAGGCGGTGCTGACATGAATAAATTTTATTAATTTTTTAATATTTGTTCAAATTTTTTTGTTATAATTATATTATAATTTTTTTTTCTTTCTTTCTTTTTTTTTCTCCTTTTTCCTCTGCCGGTTGCCTAGCCTCGGCAATGGTTGATAACCAGCCAAGACTATGACTGGCTAGGGTCACCCTCACCAGGATCTGGCAAGGGGCAACCTCGTTGGCCTCATTAGCATGGGCAAGGCTTAACCTTGCTCGAATCAGGTGAGGGGCGACCTCACCGGCCTCTAGCGAGGCTTTCTCCCCAGATCCTGGCAAAGGTGACCCTTGCAAGTCTTAGTCTTTGGCTAGTCACCGGCCATCACCGAGGTTCGGTGATGAGCGGAGGAAGGAATAAAAAGGGAAGAAAAGAAAAGGAAATTAAAAATAAAATATTTCAAAAAATATATATTATAAAATTAATAAAAAAATTTCTACATTAGTGCCGGTTGTGTCACATAGAACAGCTAGCTGCCACATCAGCGATTTCCGATCAAAATTGATCAGATAGATTACATTGACAAAATTTAAAAAGGTTTATGATTCAATTGGCATAATTGAAATGTTTTAAGATAGAATTGACAAAAATGTAATAAGTTTCGGACTTCTTAGACAATTTTCTCAAAGATTCACCTATTCAATGTTGTGGTCTAGAACTTTCTCATAGTCCCCTCATGGCGATTTTTTTTTTTTTTTTTTTTTTGTAATGGTGAAATATATTTGTTATGTATATAAACTATATTTGTGTCCATGTAGGAGCAAAAGTGTAACACCCTTAATTAACTCACTCAATTTATTGTCCGCTTTGACTCGTTCTATAACAAATCTCACGGTTTTGTCCTTTAGCGTACACACATCATGGAAGTGCTTTCACATGAGCAGACTTAACATTAGAGTTTATCGTTACATCAAAATGCATCTTTAATGAGTTGATTCTCGTTTCACATACATATCCCAGAAACGTTCTCTCTTTATTTGGTGTGCAATTTAGTTAATTTATGCCCTTGTCACCATTCGAAAAGCCTATTAGGAGTCACTTCTTGTCCGAACTTTCTAACCCTCGAAATCACTCCTGGTTATCGTCGAACTAGGTCATTACAAAAAGCTTCCAAGGCCATTGCTAGATTGCCCTATATATATAAACCTGATAGTTTTTAGGGATGCCCTAGTTCTTGAGGTGTCCACCAAATCAAAGATTAAGAGTCCCACTAAATTAAACAAAAGACTTTAAATTATTTTTTGGGCATGTCATTCATTGCATCAGCCCATACATATATCTGATTGTCTCTTTCACTAGATTAGAAAAAGAAAATACAAAAAAGGTTTTACACATACTAAATTTAGTAATGCACCAACAAAGGTAGCACACTACAAAAAAACTGGATTTTTGCTACGAAAATTTGCGACGAAAAAATTTTCGTTGCAAATTTGCGACAAATTTTCCAACGAAAATTAAAATTCGTTGGAAATTTCCAACGAAAACGTTTTCGTCGCAAAATTTGTTGGAAATTTCCAACGAAACAATTTTCGTCGCAAAATTCGTTGGAAATTTCCAACGAAAAAAAATTCGTTGGAAATTTTCAACAAATTTTGCAACGAATTCAAAAAAACCCGGTATTGTTCGGCATTTTTTATATTCGTTGGAAAATTCGTTGAAAATTTCCAACGAATTTCAATTTTCCGGGCCATTATTTCAGTTTGTACAATTTTCGTTGGAAAATTCGTTGGAAATTTCCAACGAATTTTCCAACGAATTACAAAAAAACCCATTATTATTCGGCATTTTTTATATTCGTTGGAAAATTCGTTGGAAATTTCCAACGAATTTTCCAACGAATTTCAATTTTCCGGACAATTATTTCAGTGTGTACAATTTTCGTTGGAAAATTCGTTGGAAATTTCCAACGAAAAAAAATTCGTTGGAAATTTCCAACGAATTTTCCAACGAATTACAAAAAACCAATTACTATTCGGCATTTTTGATATTCGTTGGAAAATTCGTTGGAAATTTCCAACGAATTTTCCAACGAATTTCAATTTTCCGGACAATTATTTCAGTGTGTACAATTTTCGTTGGAAAATTCGTTGGAAATTTCCAACGAATTACAAAAAAACCCGTTATTGTTCGGCATTTTTTATATTCGTTGGAAAATTCGTTGGAAATTTCTAACGAATTTTCTAACGAATTTCAATTTTCCGGACAATTATTTCAGTGTGTACAATTTTCGTTGAAAAAGTCGTTGGAAATTTCTAACGAATTTTTTCTCGTTGAAAATTTCTAACGACTTTTCCAACGAATTCCAAAAAAAACCCATTTCTGTTCGGCATTTTTTATATTCGTTGAAAATTTCCAACGAATTTTTCAACGAATTTTAATTTTCCGGACAATTATTTTAGTGTGTACAATTTTCGTTGCAAAATTCGTGGGAAATTTCCCACAAATTTTACAACGAAAACCCTACTTCTTCCTTATTCAATATTTTCGTGCTCGTTATTTCCACAACTTTCAATTTCCACATTCACACACACACACACACACACACACACACACACACACACACACTCTCTCTCTCTCTCTCTCTCTCTCTCTCTCTCTCTCTCTCTCCTTCGCCTTCACCTTCTCCCTCCGTCTCCCCCTCCGCCTCCTCCCCCGCCGCCCCCCCTCCTCCTCCGGCTCCGGCTACGACTCCGGCGCCATGGACACCAAGCCTCCGACGCCCCCGACGCCATCAAGCCTCGTCGCCGGCGAGGCTAGGAGACGACGACGGACTTGACGAGCGGTGGCCCCGAAGCCTGCTCCCGCCCCTGCTGCTTCTTCTTCTTCATCTTCGGCCATGGCGAGGGCCGAGCTCGCCATGGCCGGCGAGCTCGAGCTCGCCCAGATCTGGGCGAGCTCGGCCCTCGCCGGCGACGAGGCTTGCCCTCGCCGGCGACGAGGCTTGCCCTCGCCGGCCATGGCAAGGGCCGAGCTCGCCCAGATCTGGGCAAGCTCGGCCCTCGCCGGCGGCGAGGGCTATTTTTCGTTAAAAAAAAAAAAATTTCGACCAAAATAAAAAAATTTTTCAATGGAAAAAAAATTTCCACGATTTTTAGCTCGACCAAAAAAAAATTTGTAATTTCCAACGAAAAAAATTCGTCGGAAAAAAAAAATTCGTTTCCAATGAATTTAGCCACGAGTTTTCCAACGAAATTTTCCAACGAAAAAAAATTTATTGCAAATTTCCAACGAAAATTAAAATTTTTCGTTGGAAAAATTTCCAACGACTTATTACCAACGAATTTTTTTTCGTTGGAAATTCGTTTTCCAACGAATTTCTCCAAATTTTTCGTTGAAAATTTCGTCGGAAAAAACATGTTTTTTTGTAGTGGCAGCATAATTAACCTCTGGTAAATTCAATCTAAAAACCTTGGGGCAAGTTGTTTCTTTTCAAATGGATCATTATCCATTATAAATACTCTACATTCATTATCTTGGATTAGTTTAGTCAACACTAAAGAATAGAAAATCTTTGCCTACCAGATATAGTTTCTTATTAGGGAGGGCTTTCATTGTTAAATAATTGCCTAACCAATTTTATTTTTTCTTTAGCTAAGAAACAGTGTGTGGATATGCCGTCACATCAGGAAAGCTTTGGTATGGTGCTGGTGCAGCAGAAACGGCCAACTGCAAAAAATCAATTTCTGTTAATTGCCGTGTGCTCTTAAAATATTTAACCGAACAATAAGACGAGGGTAGACCTTGAGTGACACCCAAATACCCAAATTATAAATTCAGTTAGAAAAATGAAGGAGTAGATTATGATATAAAGTAGATGCTAAGAGATCTAGAAGAGGCCCCTGTTGTCCCTTTCTCAACCATACGTTTATACTCTATGACCCGATACTTTGTAGCCCAATTGATGGCCAACAAAACGTACCACTTGTACAAGTTTATGTAATCTAACAAGTCGATCACAATGCTCGTATTTTTTGGATCTCTACTAACTTTACGTTTGAATTTTGAAAAAGTCTCATTTGCTTCTTCGCGTATCATTACCGTGCATCGATGCATGAATTGTTAAATCCCATTTGGCCATAACTCCAAATGTCTACGTACCGCAAACTCGGAGAACAATGAATCAGCCAACAATCGACAAGTTATTGCACGCGCATTACGGCAAATCCTGATCGGTGGCACGCAAAAGAATTTCTCATTCTTCCATCAAAAAGATTACCGATTCATTACATTAACCGTGTAGCGCTTATGACCTTCAATTACTTGGTTTTGAAATCAATAAAGGGTGTCAAAGAAGAATGCCTCTCTATAGAGCTGTTGCGTGGAAAGCGAAACGAGGAAAAAGGAGCACAAGAGGTCGTAAAGCAAGAAAAGGGAACCAAAAGGGGGCTATATCTTCAATTCTTCATACCAAAGCTTCTTTTGTTGGATGAAAGAAGAAGATGAATGAACAAGTTTATGCCCTAGAAGATATGGCCTATGATCTCTTCTCCTTGATTCTTCCAATCGATTGTTTTGTCTTTTTTAATTAGGTAAAGACGCGACATTTTCGTTTTCTTTTCTTTGTTTGTATTTTAATTCCATAAGTTAGCACCAAAATGAGAATGGCTATATACACACTCACATAATTCACCCTTTAGACGTAACTTCTTGTCTCTTTGTTCTCATTACAAGGGTCACTATCAATACCTGAACTTTTGGGACCAAACAAAACTCTTTAATCTTGGCCATGTCACACATATATCAACACTTCTCTTTTGAAATATCGAAATTTTTATATGAGATCGAAACAATTTTAGAAAAAAAATTTCTCAAATGGGTGCTTTCGCTATTGCAGCGGTAGCTTTTATAGAGTATTTGACAAATATTACAAAGTATAGTGAAGGCAGAAACACAGAGAAGATAATGTTCGAGAAGGGTTAACGAATCAGAGTTTTCTTTTGGGTGAGGCAATGGTGAAGATTCAATTGGGAGAAATTTTTTTCACTTTTGAAACAGCATTTGTGCAAAAAATTTCTTATTTCTATAACCACATTAAAGATTACAATTTTTGAAATCTATCCCAATTTTTCTTGTCAAATAGACATATCATAAGATTACAATTTTTTTAAACCTATCCCAATCTTTCTTGCTTTGCAGCTTGCAGGCCAAGTTAGCTAACTTTTTCACTTTTTTTTTTTTGTAGGATATTGGACATATTCGCTCATTTTATTTTGTCATAGTTGCTTTTTATACAATATCCTTAACTCAAGGTATGTCCACTTCATATGTAATGGACGAAGACCCAGAATAAAACACAAAAAGTAGATAAAAAAGATTAAAAACCAAGCCAATCTTAAAGGGTATATTTTGAATTCAAATTTAAAATTAGTCGAGATGCATATCACGTGAGAAACAAACTGCGAAATTTCAAGAAACCAAAGCGACGAACATATATATTCCCGGGCTATTTCTTATATTCGCGAATAGGAAAGGCGAAAAAAAATACAACAAAATGAGAAATGATATAAATGAAGTCAAAATAAACAAATTTTTTCCCCCAAAAGTCACATGAACATAGAGGATCTGTACACAGCAAAGTTTATCCAAACACGTTAGTGGATCGAGACCCTGCGAGAGGGACACCACACACACACCTTTGACCGGGCCTTTCAAGGAAAATACCAAAAGGACTCGGTAAAAAGATTTTAAAAAATTATTAAAAAAAAAAGACAACAATGGAATTAAATAAGCACCATAATTCATTAAAAAAAAGGAAAAAAAATCATTTTCTTTTCACACGAAATTCACAGACTTCTCTCCCGAAACACTAAGATCCCACACTCGCTCAGTTATGATCCCACAGCAGCGAGCCACCGCTCCCCGGCGCCGCCGCCGCCTGGTGGCCGCAGTCGTACGGCCCGCAGTCCTCGAGGCGGTCGGGCCACGTCGGCTGGTTGTCGTCGTAGTAGTAGGCCCACTCGGCGCCGGCCGAGTCGGAGAAGGCGAACTCGCTCCCCAGCTCGTCGCAGCTGGCCCCGAGGCTCGGCAGCTCGACGATCTCGCTCAGCTCCACCGTCGCCGTGGATATGTCCATCGCTGACACCATGGACGACAGCGACCTCGAGGGCAATGGCGAGTGCTGAGCGTCGAGCTCCGCCGTCGGCCTCAAGGTCTCGGCCGTTCCTGTCCATTCATGCTTTGCCCGTCAGATTTCGGAGACATATGGAAAAGTTGTAGAATTGATATGCTTGAGTTTCAGCCCGAGCTTTGATGAGCATTGGCGAAAGCGATCGTACCTTGGTGGTCGGGCATACGGGCGGCGAGGGAGGCGGCGGCCTGGACGTCGCGCGGGGAGAGGGAGGAGGGGCGGGGGAGGGAGGGGGCGAGGTCGGGGAAGTTGAGGAAGGCGGAGGAGCCCTTGATGTGGAGGGCGGCGACGTCGTGGGCGCGGGCGGCCATCTCCGGGGTGGGGAAGGTGCCGAGCCAGATGCGAGACTTCTTGCGGGGCTCCCGGATCTCCGACACCCACTTGCCCCAGTTCCTCATCCGGACCCCGCGGTACACCGGGTGCTTGCTCGGCTTGGAGGAGGATCTCGACGGGTCGCGGGCCGCGGCCGCGGGCGAGTTTGGCGAGGACGAGGAGGACGAAGAAGACGAGGAGGAGGAGCTCGTTTCCGGGTGCTCCTCCTCGTTCGATGCTTCCGCCATTTTCATCAATCCGAGACAAGCTGGAAGACCCAGGGGGGGAGAGACACACACCACCCTGGTCACCTCAAACGGAAAGAACTGCTGATCTCCGAATGGCAGACAACATCTGCAATAGCGAGAGACGACGGTGATGAAGGCGATGAAGGCGATGAAGATGAAGATGAAGATGAAGAAGAGAGAGAGAGAGAGAGAGGACTATCCCTTTCAATCTGCTTCCATCTTTTCCGTGTGAGCGCCTCAACGCTCTATAAACAGGTCGCCAAGACAACGGCACTGTTCAAAAGAGTGCCGAGCGACCACGCAATCTACACGCCTATTACAGCAGCAACGAAGTGTTTTCACTTCTCTTTTTTATTTAGGTTTTTCTGCACTTCGCCCGGCTGGTCTCTCTCTCTCTCTCTCTCTCTCTCTCTTACGCCCTGTTTGTTTATCCCCCCACCCTTTGCTGTTCATTAGCAGCGATATTAAATGCTGAAATATCTAACTAAACTGTGCATTTAGTGCATGATCCGACGTCGACGGCCAATCATTAATTAGTAAAAGAGAGTAGTCGGGCCACGCGGTTGATATTCGAGGAAAAAACCTAGAATCGCGTCACGCAGGTGCGATCGAAATAGTCTTTTCTACGAGAAGTCCGAACTTTCTGGATCGGAGTTTATCACTAGCAAGAATACGACCTCGTCGTAGGAATTTCGAAAGGTTGTGGTGATTAGATTCAAGACATTTAAGTTAATGATATTTTGTAAAAACATGTCTCAAAATTCGATGCGGGATTTTTTTCTATCTATAGATGGTTGATAGAAACTATACATACAAAAGGAGTTTCATTTCATGGGCAAAGGGTTAAGTAGTGAAACATAAATAGGTTATTTATATTCTTGTTAATTCTTATCTATTTTGTTAATGAATAAATGTACTGTAAGTCCTAAAACTTATTACGAAAGCGCAATTAAGTTTTAAAACTTTTAAAAAGTGCAATCAAATCTTAAAATTTATCACGAAAGTGCAATTGGATCCTAAAATCTTCTAAAAGTGCAATCAACGAAATGACTTGATTTGAATCAATTTGACAAGTTTTAAAATTCAAATTGCACTTTTGCGACAAGTTCAAGGACTCAATTACACTTTTCGAAAGTCTTAGAACTCAATTGCACTTTTATAATAAGTTTTAAAACCTAAATGCACTTATCTCTTTTGTTAGTAGATGAATGTTTTCACGTGACCATGGTTTGTGGAGAACTAATTTTTTTTGAAAGAAAATAGCTCTATTTTTTACATTGATTTTATGAGAAAATAGAATTTATTTTTTGGGGCAAGGAGTAGAGAGCCACAGCATCAAATATTTGCAATTTATGTTTTAATTTTTGCGTGATTTGTCTTCAGTAAAGTTTTAATTAAATTGGGATTTACGTGGAACTTGAGGCCCATAATCGTCCGGTCCCATCTCGGGAACCTAGATATTTATTTCCTCGGGGGCCCAATCTTCCATTATCAAATTTAATGCACATTTTCTGAAAAAAAAAATTTCCTTGGGATATTGTCATGACATATGAAGGATTTGCGGGGCCATGAATTCATTTTGTAATTCATGAATTTCAGTTCGCTTTGCTCTTCGTGATAAGACCCATCGAAACTCATCCTGTTGAAGCCAAGAGCGCTACCCGAAATTAGAAATCAATCTCATAAGTTTTCAGCTTTTACTTTCGACATTCGACCAAGGATATATATGGACCTAATAGGATCGGCGTGATCCAATCCAAAAGCACGAACCATTTTGTACCAGATTCTTATTGTTGACAGGAAAATTGAAACAACAAATTGAAATTGAATTAGTTAGAAGAATCATTCCGAGCATATGCTTAGGTAGGGTTTACATATGGCAAAAATTGATGACAAAAGAATTCTTCTTGTGCTAATCTTTATCACGATTAGTTGGGACATAAATGCAAGTCATTTCCTTGCTTCAAATCAGAAAATAACTATATATGTGTAGGGTTTTTTTTTGTTGCTTACCAACTTTTTCGGAGCCCTAGTATCCTTTCGGTTTCGGTTTCTCAGCCACCCAGTAAGCCTATTAAGAAACAATTTAATTTACAAGTCACTTTAAAAAGAATTATAAATAAATAATATTATTATTTTAAAATTTATTAAAATGAAATCTACCCAATCTTTTCACCATATGGTCTCAATGAACCTTCTTCTTCTTTTTTTTTTTTTGCTTTTTTTCTCGTCACTCGATTTGTATTTTTCTCCGAACGGGTGGTTGCAATTGAAATCCAAAACCGTACATGAAAACATCATCGGTGCTCATTCCGACTCTATCCGGTTCTCCATTTTCTTGAAAGTCGTACCTTGTTTCAATCTTCATTTCGTCATTAGTACCAGATCGATGATAGAGCCTGCTCACCAAGATAGGCAGCTAGCCACTCTTATATACAAGGCATAACCTCTTATCATATTGGATGGGGTCCAATCCCATATGCTCCATGAGATTCCCTTTCGTATTTTGAAAAATTGCAAAAAATCGTCCACATCAATGTCGGCCAATCATCGCAATTACCGCGTAAGATAGCCGATGTTCATGTCAGCAATTTTCTACCAAAATTGGCCAGAATGATTACATTAGTAAATCGTCAAATGATTTGGAACTAAATTGACACGATTAAAAAGTTCAAAATCGAATTGATCGCCATATAATATATTTAGAACTTTTTGGATAATTTTTTCCTATATTCTCCATGAGCTTCCCTTTCCATATTTCTGATACGAGTTGCAATTATTATGATTTGATCATTGCTCCATGAGCTTCCATCTCATTTTCTGGTGGTAGTTGCAAATATTATGATCGTTGCTCTTTCTCTCTCTCTCTTACCAAACACTGCTCTCACAACTCATCAATGGGTTCCAAACTTATTGGTGGCTCCAAAACCCCCTAGTCCTTCGATTTGTATTTCAAGATCGAATTAGACCTTGCACATTGGTAGAATTACACAACCGTCGTCTCACGAGCGACACGAATTCAAAATCAACGTCGCTCATCCAAGAGTGGTTGATTACCGATTGAAAGTTGACCCTGCGGCATAAAAAGAAGAAGTAAATAATAGATGCAAATCGACTGAATCTTAGGAAAACTGAACGACCCAACTTCAATGGCTTCCCGTAGCCGACCTCAAACAATGGGGACTTTCGGAATCTTCAGAAATCACATCATGACCATCATTGTACTGTGAATAGACATTGTACCTGATCGAGGACAATTTCAATCCCTGAATGGCTAAGGATAGGCTGAATTGGGAGATTTTTCCCAAAAGAAGTTGGGGTATGAGGGGTAAAAGTTCATGCAACATCCACTAAGAAAAGGATTAATCCAGATGAGAGCAAACTTGGTCCATGTCTAGGGTTTTATTGCCAGAACTCTCTTTTTGTGAATGAAAGGATAATAAAATTGGGAAAAAGAAGTATAATACTTGGTTATGCCCTTGTCCTATATTAGAATAATTAAATATTAAATCACGCATTCATCTAATAGTTTTTGCTTTTAAAACATTTGGCGATAGTCCCATCAAAATCTCATATGGTATCAGAATTGAAGATCTCGAGTTCAAATATTTCCAAGTTTCATTTACCTCCTTAAATCCTCAGACAGTTTTTGAGATGCTACCAATAGAGGTTTTACTGCAAAAACCTAATCGAGAATGTGTAGTAAATCGACTTAAATAAACCACGGGTCTCACAAAAATTTCTCGAGTTATTTCAAGCCGTCTCAAAGTTTATTTCAATTAAGAACTAGCCCAGTCAATGTGTACGAGAGAAGTAGAAACAGCCGACTCAAAAGCTCCTTTCTACGTAGGGTTACGTTCTGCTTCACTAATGATAGGTGGCAATTTTCTTCAATCCAATCTTTTAATTAGTGTTTGACCCAAGAAAAATCTTTTAATTAGTGGGTGACAAACATAGACATCGCCCGTATTAAAAGGCTAGTTCGAAAGAATCAAGGACGAAGGAAAACGCAACCTTTTAATACTATAAATGCCGAAAATAACTCCCAACAATGGTTCAACTTCAGGAACTGGACTTTTTAATTTTATCAAAAATTTGGTTGGCCTATCCCTAGACAAATATGTCGATTTTGAGACATGCTTGCTTGCTGAATCACCAAGGAAAAAGTTGAGGGAGAGAAAAGGAGGAGGAGGAGGAGGAGGGGACCTCCTTGTGAGGTTTGAAACTTGTCGTCGTACCAATCATTTTTGGCCCTCTCTTCCAATTGTCTCTTTCTTAGTTTCGTGAGTAGATTGAACTTACTATTCCCAAGAGTCGCTGATTTCAACTTTTTGATAGGTCCAAGTCGATCGCGAAGGACATGGATGCTCTAGAATCAAGAACTTGGTGGATAGATAAAAATGACCTAAGGTTACGCCATTGACACCGTGAGCCTTCCCCGGAAATGAGATTGATGGTACTTGACATGTGTGTTTCGCTATGAGGACGATTGTTTTTTGGGAGCAGGTGTGAAAATGTATTTCAGAAACGTGATTACTTGATTCATTTCTGTTGACATGTGGCATGCTTGCATAGGACAAGTGAAATCTCGTGTCTTTAAGCCAGCTTGATCCCTGATACTCCACCTAATTGAGATGGAAATGTCGAGCAAATGAGATATTGTTGTTCTTGCTGAGATACTGATTGATTAGCGGTGAAGTTGTAATTGCTGCATCTCTATAGATCTGTTTCGTTTTCTCTGACATTTTATTCAGATTCTTCGGTTCGTTAGCGAGCCAAAGCAACTTAAGGTGCTTGATTTGGAGTTATGGTTAGTGAGATATGAATTTCTTTACCAAATATGCACGCTAGTGAATGGTATCGGGAGACACCAAAGTGACTAACATTAACCAATTTCTGACCTTTTTGTTGTGTCGGGAACGATCCTTGTTGTTCAATGCAATGCGTTGTCTTATCTTTCCAATGGGACTGGCCTCACTTGAATTGGCAATTTATAATTTGACAACGAAGCAGATTGAAGATTGTACATGCACTTGCATATAAATGCATATGGTGGGGGGTGTATTGTGTTTATAACATGACTTGCAATGACATGGTCCATATTTGTATATGATACGAGCTCTAGTCATGGCCTATCCTGCTCTTTGGAGTGATGCCTCGTTATCAAGATGAAAATATATGTTATGGACTATGGTCTGACAATATGATATGGAGTCATGGTGCTACATGCTATATGTTCTCCACATTATGGGATGCCTTTCTAATCGGAATGAATCACTAATTTGTTGAGACACATATATGATGTAATATGGTTTTTGCATAATGGGCTTCGGGCTGTGTTAGAAGGAAATGGTAATGTCAACTGGATCTCAGATTCAGATGGGATAAAATCTACTTGTGGTTCCTTACCAAAAAAAAAAAAAAAATCTACTTGTGGTTATGTATTCATTTCTTGTGGTGTTACGGGATGTTAGACTTCAGCCAAACGAAACTATTCTTTCAAAATCCACTTTTGACTCAGAGTTTAAAGCTCTTGAGTTGGGTAGTAGTGAGGCTGAGAAATTTCTACTAAGATATTCAATTGGGCATGAAACCCAACGTCCTCTATGTCTATGCAATGTGATTGTAAAGCAACATCAATTGTTGCTGAGATGAAAACTTACAGTGACAGGAGAAAACACATTCAATTGAAACATGATATCATAAAGTAGCTGCTGAAACATGGAATTATATCGAATCCTCTGACTAACCCTTTGGGAAAGAAGAAAATAATTGAAGCATCGAGAGGAACGTGACTTATTCCAATTTGAGCTATCAATGATGACAGTAACCCAACCCATGTGATTGAGAATCCCATGAAGTAGGTTTACATGAATAATAGCTGGGCTATTTTGTTGATTCTACGGTGCATGTTTTTTTTTTTTGGTTGAACCTCCTATGGTGATTGTGATTGGTGCTAAACTGTGAGTTGTGCTTTTAATAAGTTCCATATCTCTTACGAGTGGTACATTTATTTACAATGTACACTTGATGAAATCACTTACATGAGTGTGAAGTGAGGCCACTATAATGAGATTCATCCCTGAATTTCTATAGCACTCGTGAATAATCAGGTGCATGCACGGCTTATTAGCATAAACCTTACTCTGAACAATCGAAATCATGAGAGCGCGGTGAGATTATTGAGAACTCTGACTTACAACAACAATCCTTGGTTCATAGAAGCTTCAAGCTAGTAGTCCAAAAGACACCAGATTCGATGCATTGCACTTCACAGTGAAACCTGCCTTGTTCCTCCTCTTCTTTAATTAGCTTTTGGACACGTGAGGGATGGTCGTATGAAGTGTATTTCAAAAAGTCTAATTCCCAATAAAATCAGCTGTCCATACATATGACATTCGAACATTATTGACTTTCTACTAGCCGAATGTGCAAGCAATTGCTCAGCTATTTCACTAGCCGTTCTGAGATGTGTTTTCAGTTAAACTAGTCATTGCCCAAATACTCGGTCTTTCTTCTATCAATACTGACCACTTTGTGCATTCTTTGACATGTCCAAATCTATGCACCCAAAAAATCTTTGACACGTGAAATAGTCTTCGCATTTGCTCTCTGCTACTTTTGCATATCATGTTGTTCCTGCTTAGAAGGCCCGTTGAATTTTTGAGGAAAAACTCATGTTGAGAACGGCACTTGCATGCCTTAGACATATTAAATTTCCATATTTTTTGTTTGCAATGCTCGAAGTTCCGACTAACAGTTATTTCCGATGTAGGTTGTTATGGATTTATAGTGATTACAGAAGGCCGAGCATGGTTCTTGATTGGTTAGTACTTCAAGAACAGACAATTTATTTTCAAAAATATCTAAAAATTATTTGGAATAAGGTCTGATATCCCTAAAGTTATTCTCTGTAACATGTAAATCAGCTTCAAATAGAAAAGAATCCTATGCATATAGAACATAGAAGACAGGCTCCTGCAAACACATAACCACTGCTTCCTTCGCACTTAATTGGATAATGGAACACAAGAAGACCCAAGATTTTCTTTTGGTAAACGAGTTGCTTTCTGAATACCATTTTTTGTGGAAGAAAACTAAAGCAGCAAAGCATCCCAGTCATTTCAATGCAAAAAGGAGAGCGGTACGGTAAAAAGATGAAACTTACTATTTTTGGGGGGGGGTGCATTCATGTCCATGCATTGCATGCAGATGAAAAAGAAGCGCTAGAAACAAATAATTTTCACAGAGACAGCTGGTTCTGTTTGACCGTGACTGAAAGCACACTGTAAATCTTTCTCCTTTCTTCTTTAAAAAATGAACCTCCCTGACTAGGTCTAGAACCTCGCCTGAGTCCCTAGTTTAACCATAGCATATGCAAAGAGACTGTGCTCTATCGAGGACAGATTGTGTCCAAAAGAGTAAACAGTACAAGTTTACTACTGTTTGGGGCAGGAGCGAGCTGTACGATCAGCTTTTTTTTGACTCTCTGATAAGTAGTGTTTTGTATTTTTGAGAAGGTACAAGTTGATGATGAAGATGATGATGATGATGATGATCAGGGAATAAAAGTTTCAGCTCAGACACGTGATGGAGCCAGAAGGGATGGAAATTCATCATCATTGACTGCATGTTGTCTCCATATGTCAATAAAAGTTTCGTCCCAAGATGGCTGCTTGGTAATTTTCAGGTACCATTGGAGAGCAGTATCGAGGGAGCCTTATAAGTTATAATATACCAATTTAGAACTCATATTCATATTTTCTTCGATTTGCACAACTTGAAAAGAAAGTAAAAAACAGTTTTCCTAAGACGCGACCGATAAAAGTTAGGATTTTAAGTGAGATTGATGCAAGTTGTGGACAAACACCTGTATTTAGAAGCAACTCGCATGAAAAATCATGTTTCGTCCACGGTGACCCTTTCGAACTTTCTCCTTTTCCAAACATGATTGGCAGTTACACGAAAGTCTTCGAAGAGGTCCATTGTTCAAGTTTGGATAGGAAATTTTCCAATGAACTTGCATTTGCAGGAGCATTCACGGTAATCCAAATCATCTGAAGCCATCTGAGATCTATTGAAATGTGCTTCTCTAGCATGTTTTTCGACCATAATGCTTGAAAAGAAAAAAATCAGTCAGCCAGCCTCTTTTGGATCTCAAATTACATGGTGTTATGAGCAGAACAAAATTTGTGATTTTTTTCCCCTTCTTTTTGCATTAAAAGCTGGTTTGTCCTGAAGAAGTAATTGGGCTTTCATTGCTTCAGTTCACATGATCCAACCAACCTAACATTGTCCAATCCTTGACATTCTTCAACAGGTAAAATTGGTTATAACAGATCAACCGAGGTCATTATAACAGGCTCAGCAAACGCTGAAACTGGGTCCCCAAGGTGTAATAAATTAGGTTGACCATGCCCAATTATGTGCTTTCTGCACATCATTTATCCTGGATATTCAATGCACTGTCAAGCTTCAATATACTCCATCCCTTGATTAATTTTGACCAAAGCCACATGAGAAAGAAAAATGGAAAAAAAAAATTGCTAGCACACATAAACAATTCGAGCAGTCACAACCATCTGATGCAAACATGTTTCATTGAGATTTCTTGAATTCCATCCCCATTTTGTATTCTGCATCACTTCTCCTGAACATTCAATGCACTGTCAAGCTTCAACATGCCCCATTTCTTGATCAAATTTGACCAAACCCACATGAAAAAGAAAATTGGAAAGCGAAAGAAAAGATTGGTAACAGACATACACGACTTGAGCAGTCACGACCATCGGATGTAGACACGTCTCATTGAGCTTTCTTGCATTTAAGATGGACATGGAGGTGTAGAGATGGTTCTACTGAATCATGTGGATTCACCGCTTGTGTCTGTCACATGGGTTGCCCATACGATGGAGGGAAAACAACATGAGAGGGCTTGAGAGTCTTCACATTAATCTGGTGAATATAAGCATGAGGTGGGTCCAAACCAGGTAGTGCTTCTTTTCTTTTCTTTTTCTTTATAGTTTTAATTTTTCCCCTCCCTTTTCTCTGATAAATCATGCCCTCATTTAATGAGCATGTGTAGTTTATCTTCTGTCTATTCACCTGTAATTTCATGTGGCAGACCCTGCTCTTGTTGTTTTCACTGTATCATTTTCCTGCTCTTGAACGGGTTGTGACGTTCGAGGAAGCATGGCATGATAAGATCTAGTAATTGGAAGCAAAAACTTGTACCCTTGAAATTTTCTGCAAATTATTCCTCTTTTCTTTGGCAATTACGGCACTCTCATCTATCTTCTCCATCTCAATTTACTTAGTCGAATTCTTCTACGATTCTGGATCATGTATCTGTGTGAATGAACTGACATTGTAGATGATAATGTTGGGTTTAGAAGCTCGTGCCTTTTGCTTTTTTCCTGCAAGAGCTACTACACAGGGATGCTTCATGATAGAAGATTAATTCCTCTCTTTGAATGGGGTTGCCACTCGTTATTTCTGAATTATGAGGCAGATATAGACTGTATTTTGCAGTCACATGGTCAGAAAATGATGTTCTGCTGGGACCTATCATTAATTGGCTCTTCCATTCAATAAGATTAGAAATACGATTCTCTGTTTTTCACCAAGGGGCAATCTACTATCTTACTGCATCAGCCTCTGATGGTCTGGCACTAGCAGCACTTGAAGAAACAAGAAGTAACTCAGTGATCTTACCCTAAAATTTGGTCAGGAGCAACATTAACAGCTTTACCTTTGTCTGATGCATCGTGTGTATGAGGTGCCTTGTGGTACAAAGATTTGTTCTATATAATACCATAAAAATTTCAGTGATCAAAGACGGAAAGAGAGAGAGAGAGAGAGAGAGAGAGAGAGAGAGAGAGAGAGAGCGAGGCAAAACATTATAATCATGGAGAAATAAAGATCAATAATATGAGACGTGATTTGTGCTCATTACTGTCTTCCTAAGAACCATTAAGGCAGCGGGTTCCCTAGCCTGAGTTACCGAAGAGTGTTATGGAGGATTGACTCCAATGGGTCCTCCAGCTTTGTTGTTCAACATTGCCTTGTGCATAGACTTTCTGCTACAAGATCTTTGGTAGTGTGGCGATGGTTCTGTGTGACTTTATAAGTCATGATAAGGACGTTGGCCTTTAGCACAATTAGGGATGTGTATGGTCTCAAATAAGGCAACATACATACCATTATGTAAGCAGTGCTGTTAACTGAAACAGGAGTTTTCAAGTGTACTGTCACTGGATAGGGACTTGACTAGGGTCTACAGTCTTACAGGATTCAGGCTTTGTTTCCTCTTTTACCGACTAACAATGAGATGGTTATGATTGTTTGAGAATCTGACTAATCCTTACTGCGTACAGCGCTGGGCGACCCGTGCACACCAGATAATTATAGGAGAGCACACATTCAAGCTCTTGAGGCCATAATAACGAGTCCGTGTCTTGACAAGCCCATCACTGTTGATGCCACATAACGGGCTCTCTGGCTTAACCTATCACAGCACCCTAACACTTGTGTAGAGTCACCAAATCTTTGTACCCTTGATAGAAAACAAATGCCTTTCTTCTGTCAATTTTTCCCCTGCTATGATTGGATTTTCTGTGCAAATCAATTCTTCATGTTTCCTCTCTTACCTAGGTTTTGCTTATTAATCACAGTATCGTGGCAAAATTATCATTACACAGCAATTTACCTCATACACCAAATGATGCATCTGATAACTTTTCTAAACAGGAAGAATAGAAGAAAAGGAATATAGAAGATGGCATCAACAGCTTATTGCATGGAATTGGTTTCACACTGACATTGAAGATTCCATGAGACTTGAATATTCGCTTTATAAACTTCAGCAGCTTATGAATCAAGATTAGACATACCTCAAGGGAAGCAGAAAAGCACAACGCAGTGTAATCCTCTGTTAAAAAGATGTTGGCATGATGCCACGGTACACTGGGCATCTGTGACTGTATTCTGTTAAAGCTTTCAGTGTTTTGATTATTTGATCTCCAGAATTGTAAAGACAAACTTTTACCTGCAGATGAATCACAAACTTGCCTGAGAGTTATCATTTCCCTGTCAACAATTATAACATCCAAGAACAGGAAATTCCCGGTTGTATCCAAGTTTTCATTTTATTGTTTATTGTCCTCATAAGTTAAAAAAGAATGTACTTTTTCTTGCAACATCGATCGCTTCACTCACTACCCCTGCCTTGCAGTCTCGTGTTCTTATAAGTAAATGAAGCAATGTCTAAACAAACATTTTATGGTATCTCCTAAACTTTCCTTCTCTTATGACTTAAAATGAAGTTGTCATCGTCATCAGTGTCCTGAATAATTCTTCTCTTGGCCTTTAAGTCGCCATTTTTTGAGGGTTGCTGTTTCTGTGAACTCTCGGGTTTGCTAGGTGTATATGGTGACTTAATGGGGGTTCCTGTGCGTATTTGCTTTTGCTTCTTCTGTTTCTTCTCATATGCTCTTTTTGCTCTTTCAGGGGACAACAAGCCATGTTCCATCATCCTGTTCATCATAAGTATGAGAAACCTTCTGAGTTATTGTCAAATTAAAATCAAACACGTTCAACAGGACTAGCAATACATAGCATCATTTATTAACCAAGGATGTGAAATGACAACCTACTGCAATATGACAAAAGCGCTAATTATAGTGCTGCAGCAAAATCCAAGCTTGTTTCTTAATAGAATGCCTCAATGCTCAGTGATTGCTAATAGTTGGCCTGTTCCAAGCTAGTTCACATCTATGCAATGCTATTGAAATCCTGGTATAGCAAGAAAACTGGAGAATCCTTTCTCCTGAGTTTCTTCTCCTTAACAAATCCAGGGGAGAATCTGCTCACAAAAGAATGTAATTCCTCTGGAACTAAAGATTTTATTGCAAATTGTAAGCTTTTAGATTGGCGAATCACATTTGCATGAGCAGAATTTGATGTGCATGCGTAGTAAGAGAGAGAGAGAGAGAGAGAGAGAGAGAATTGTAGGTGTACAGTTCATTGTGCCAAACATAGGAGTTGAAAAGCATATTATGTCAAGATTCTACAAGACCATTCCTTCACGTCTTAGTTCAGTTGATTATCTTAACATTTCACCTAGCTGTCCCCAAATTAATCCTCATGGCCACCAGTCGGTAAATTTTCTCAAGATAATTGAGCATCTAAGCCAGAATAGAATCCATCATCTCCTCAATTTGAGCAGTTGGAGTTCAGCTCTGTCATGACAACAAAAAAGTTTCTATACAGTACATTCATCCCTCTAAAAAATCTTCAAAAATCATATATAAAGTAACTCGATTTTATCAGACTCGATACTAGGATTATGGGTATATGTTCCAGTTCAAGGAAAGAACCATGAGTTCTCTACATCCATCAAGTTCCAGGAAGTTGGCTGGTGCAGAAATTCAAAGCACCACCTAAGTACAACCAGTTATAACAATTATATGAAATACCACACCACCCTCTAACTTTCTCAACTGGGTTTTGGGGGGTGGGGGAGGGGGGGTTGGGGTTGAATTGAAGGTTATCCATTGGAGTTTTCCTGCATGTCATCTCATCCCCAGCCGATGTTCCAGTTCCCTGTTTAGCCACTCTAGCTAACTCTATGAACTCTGCTTTGACAAACTTCACCTAGTTTGTAAACAGGAACCTTTTGGAACTACAGATACTGATTGCTGATAAGCATCACCTCTGGCAATGAAACAAAGAAGAAACACGATTCTTCCTTGTTCACCTCTTCAAAGTCACCTCCAGCTGGCAAATATAAGCTTAAGACCATGAACTCTTTACCAGAAGTCACCAAACAGAGCCTACATTTCACTAGAATTACTAGTGGCAACAAGTGGGTGATTACACGACACAAATTCTAACACAAAATAAATCCAAATTTACTTAAATCACAGTTGACAATTAGAAATAACAAGAAAAAATTACTATCTCAACCACCAAACAAGGATCATAAACAGATGGAACATGCCTGTTTCTTACTTATCATCATTGGAAAAATCAGAATTCTATCATAAAAGGAGGTCCCTAGGTAAAACCGGTTTATCTACTTCCAGATACAGATGGCTTTTGTTGTATCAAATGGTCACCAAGTTAACAGTTTTCTTTCTTGAGTAATTAGAAGCAAGTTTATCGACGAATAATTTACTCTTTGATGAAGAAATCGCATCCAGAACATAAAACATTGAACAGTGATTACCATTGTGTTCTCTTATATCCAATACGGCAATTTACAATTGAACTCCTATAACGCAACCGTCGTAACTAAACAAGATCGTCAATACTCACCAGAACTCTGCCATTTCGCTCGTTGGGATTTGTTTTGACAACGACTCGTAAAATATCCTCAAGGGTTCTCTCTGACAATAGGGAACAAAACAAAAAAAAAATGGAGAAATGAATTTCATTCCAACACCAGCTGACATTTTATGCACAAGAGTTGCTTGGCAGTAGATGAAGAACCTCTTCAGGAGGATCAAACTTCTGGCCGGCCAAACTGAACACTTTCTTCTCTCTCACTTTAGTGGTCGTCGTGGACTTCGACGAGCTCGGCGTCGTCTTAGACTTCACCTTCAAAAACATTGACATAAAACCTTGTCATTCTCAAATTCGCACCACATTCAAAAAGCGAGAAGAACATAAAATTGCATTCGAGGAAGAACCAGATAAAACTCGATTTCACTTTCAATGTCATTCATAGAACCTATAATCCATCAAACGAGCTCAACTCAATCGACTGAATCAATCAAAACACAAATCAAGATCGCATTTCAGCTGCAATCCAGCTCCAACCGCAATCAAACCGTGGTCAATCAATCAGAACACAAATCAAAAGCGCATTTCAGCTGCAATCCAGCTCCAACCGCGATCAAACCGCGGTCAATCAATCAGAACACAAATCAAAAACGCATTTCAGCTGCAATCCAGCTCCAACCGCGACCAAACCGCGGTCGATCAATCAAAACACAAATCAAGATCCCATTTCAGCGGCAATCCAGCTGCAACCGCAACCAAACCGTGGTCCATCAATCAAAACACAAATCAAGATCGCATTTCAGCGGCAATCCAGCTCCAACCGCGACCAAACCGCGGTCGATCAATCAGAACACAAATCAAGATCCCATTTCAGCGGCAATCCAGCTCCAACCACGACCAAACCGCGGTCGATCAATCAGAACACAAATCAAGAACGCATTTCAGCCACAATCCAGCTCCAGCCGCGATCCCACTCCGCACGAACACCTCCACCCCCACAACCCCCACCCCCCCCCCCCGTTTTCAAACAGAGAACGGCCAAAGTATACCTCGGTTTTCACCACGGCCGAGGCGGATTTGTGCTTCGAGGCGATGGAGTCTCGGCTCGAGGAGCTCTCGATCTTCCTGCCGTGAGCTGCCGAGCCGTCGAATCTCACCTTCATCGTCACGCCGGATCTGCTCTCCATCGCCGCCGCCGCCGCGATCGGCCGGGATTCCCCCGCGGGACCGGCCCCGTCGTCGTTGTCGATCGGATCCCCTCACCGGCGACGGCGACTCGTGCGATCGCGATCCGGTCGGATCGCCGGATCCAAATCGGAATTCGAGAACGCGAAATCTGGAGGAGAAGAGGAAGATCGAAGTCGCATTCGGAGGTCAAAATTCCGTTTTATTTCTCTGCTTTAACCGCCCTTTTTTTAACTTTAGCTTGGACCTCTTCTTCGTTCGGTGAGACCGGGCGCGGCTGAAATGACTCGAATGCCCCCACGCCGCCGCCATCCGACGTGGACGGATGGCGAGACGGTTGCGTCCCGTCGCGCCTGAACCGGACGACGGCTGGAGGAAGAAGTCGTGCCCTTGGCTTCCGGTAAATCTTGTCGGCGTGACCCGGCGGCTGAGATTGGATTTCTGGCCAAAGATGGAGGTTGCCGATGTTATAAAAAATAATATTTTAAGTTTATTGTAATCGTGTCAATTTATGGCTGTAATTGAGTTTTAAACTTTTGAGAAAATACCACCAAAAATCTCAAATTATAGTAATAAATTTACTCTAAACTTTTTTTTATGATACGAAAAACTTCAAACTATGCCACTTGTGATAAATTTACTATAAATTTTTTTTGTGATGAGAAAAACCTCAAACTATACCACTTATAACATATTTACTTCACAATACTCTAGCCTAATGGCATTTTCGTCTTTTTCCTTTTTCTATTTTTTTTCTATTTTTTTTTCATTTCTTCTCTCTTCCCTCTGCCGGCCATGGCAGAGGGAAGCCAGTGAGGGTGGTCCTCACCGACGTCAAAGGAGGGCAACCATCGCCAGAGTTGGGCGAGGGCGACTCTCGCCCGACTCAAGCAACTCTTGCCCTCACCTAAGTCAGGGGCAACCCTCGTCAGCGTCAAGCGAGAGCTACCCTCACTTGTTAGCTTCTCTCCGCCATGGCCGGCGAAGGGAAGAGAGAAGAAATGAAAAAAAAAAAAAAAAAAAAAAAAAAAAAAAAAAAAGGAAAAAGACGAAAATGCCCTTGTTCCAAAGTATTGTAGGGTAAATGTGTTACAAGTGGCATTATTTGGAGTTTTTTGCATCATAAAAAGAAGTTTAGAGTAAATTTATCACAAGTGAAATAGTTTAAGGTTTTTCATTTCACAAAAAAAAATTCATGGTAAATTTGTCACAAGTAGCATAGTTTTGGGTTTTTTGTGGTATTTTTCCTCAACTTTTTGCATTTGTATCAATTCAGTCAACCTAGCTAATTTTGACTGGAAATCGCCGATATGAATGCCATTAGTTCTACATGGCACGGCCGGCTGACATTGGCATGGAGAATAAAGTAATATTTTTTTCAAATTTTTTTTCTTTTTTTTTCCTTAAATTTAGGGCCGATGACCCTCACTGGACATAGGCAAGGTTGCCGACATTGGGCGAGGGTGAGGGCATGCAACCCCTCGCCCAAATCTAGTGAGCGCCGCAACGCCCTTCTAGATCTGGTCAGGCGCGGGCGTCCCTTCCCGAATCTTAAGCGCAAGGAAAAAAATTTAATAGAGAGAAACTTTTCTTGTGATTTTCCAAACACATTAATTTAATGTGGGAAGAACCCCGAGAAAAAAAAAACGATGTATTAGATATTTGCCACTTTGATTTGGAGAACAATTTTCCTAATTTCAATTTCAAGGACGTTTTTCGAAATTTAGCCTAATGCTTTCTCCGAATTGTTTTCACTCTCAAATGAAAATGAAAAGCCGAAAAAATAGACAATTTCACGAACCAAACGTGCCCAAACTTTGACTTTTTTCCCTCGCCTTGAGCCAAGCTTCTATAACAACAACGATCGCTGTACGAAATTTCGTTACATTTTAAACATCCTGTGGAGGTTTTTTCTAAGGAGTGTTGCAGCACCACAAACTTTACCCAAAAGCGGAAGTTGCATCTTACGGATCATATAAAGATGCAGCATGGGTCGCGAATCTTTGCTAGTGGGTCGGCGGAAAGGAGGCGCAGAGCAAAGCAAGAGAGACAGGTCAAAAGCACAAGAATAAAGCATTCATCCTCCATTGTTCGTCTCTCCTCCGTGCTTTTCTCTAAGGAACAGATCACCAGTTTGGTACAACAAAAACTCATGACCAGAATGCTCCCTTCTGTATCTTTCCTTGGAACCCGTTTCGATCTCGCCCCCACATGCGGGTTTTTCCGTCATTAACTTGACCCGATACGCGTGCAAGCACGTATCAACAAGAGGAACCCTTCAGTGTTTACATCGAACGGCATGAAATAAACGATCTTCGTTGGTGGATGCTCCATTGGCAATGAGTAATATACTCTGTGCGCAAGCGCAGCTGATGACTGAATAACTGGGAAACAATTGAGGAAGGAAATAGAGCATGGATGTCTGTACAGTGTACATTTCTCGCGAAAATCCACGACCCGAACCACTTACGTACATCTCTTTCAATTTACCATATCTACCTAGGGTTAATTTGAAACACTCTGTTGAACCAAATCGAATGGAGTATCATATGAAAGATGTCGTACTTAACTGGCCTACTGTGCCAAAGGAAATGCCGCTGTACCTTCTTGACCCGCACCTGCATCTGCCGGAATCTTTTCTCCGGGATAGAGAGAAGTATGTTCTTCAAGTTTGGGATATCCTTCTCCAGTACAAAAACGGCAAAGGATTCCCAGTTCAGAGTCTCGAAAAACGGGGGCACGAAATTGTCGGATATGATCACGGGCACGCACTCATAGAAGATGGCTTCCACAACTCTAGGACTGTTTACTTCATAACCTTTCGCGCATATGCAGTACTTGCTACTTCTCATGTGCTGAATGTAGTTCATATTACCCTTGACGTTGGGCATGGGACCAAATATCCTCATGTCGGGATCTTTGTTGCCCCAGTGCTGTAATAGAATCGGCCTAACGTATCCGTGCATGTTTCCAGCAAAGAAAGCCAGGATTGACCTCTGAGAAGGGCGTTTGCCTCCAAGATTTCTGAGAGGTTTCTGAGCTGACCGCACATAGGTTTCTGGTAGCGAGACATCCTTACCAAAAACAAAGCCTTCTTTGACATCAGAATTGCAGAGCGCCCTTATGCACCTGGCCATAACTCTCCTTGTTTCAGATGGGGCCTGAGGAAGTTTTTGAAGGAACTCAGAAGATGGTGGCTATAAATAAAGCATATAGTTACAGCACACAAACTAATGTGATCTGCATACATACGTATGTGCTGAGAGTAAAACTTAAAGCATACCCAGTCGTGGCAAGCTGCAAGAAAATGGTCTGCTCCTCCGGTTCTATTCCAGAAAGGGTGCTTTCCTTTGATAACATCCAAATAATTTCGCAAAAATTGTATAAGGTTCTTATGACTGTGGGAATTGGGGACATACAAGGTTTCCTCGAGCATCCGAGAGCTAAATGGCAAGTAAAATAGGTGGGCCTTTCTAGCATGCTTAGTAACAAATTTCTTGTTTGCTTCCAGTAGCTTCATAAACCATCCTTCAGAAGCATATATTCCTTGGAGCACCGGTTGATGTACAATTGGCTTTTGTCCTTCCTTGTAAATGTATACTTTGAGCATCTCTTCCATTAATTCATAGCTCCTGCAATTTTTCAGTTATCATTTTAGAGCAAAGAGTTGCAAGACATCCTTTATGCAGACATCATCTATGGTGTGAACCAACTTGCATTTCTTTTATGGACATAGTATAGGTTGTGAACCTACTGTCTTTTCTTGTCCAAAGTAACCTACCATATCAACAGTAAACTTGTTGCCCAAATTGGAATTAAGCTGACTAGCTGAGCCACTAATTTAACTCAATAGTTCTTGAACCTCATAAGTAGCACTTCCTACTCAAGTATACAACTTTTATGCCCAGTCACGAACATAAAGCTATAAGATATAAGTCATATCTTACATTAAATTCACCCAGCTTGATTCCCCATATTCATTTTACCGTACATAATGACTAGAATGGATTTAATAGAAAGAGTTCTGGTAAAACAAAAGAAAAGTAAATGATGCAGGCTCTCGTGTATGAATTTGCACCACAGCACAAACAACCAAACCCCTCGCCCACCACCCACCACCCCCCCCACCCCCCGCCCTGCCCCAGTTTTGGAAAAAACAAAAATGAGAACGAAAAGAAAAAGGATCAAGTGCATGTCTTACCTTTTGAACATGGAAACATTTTGATAAAGAGGGGCATACAGGCTTGTGTCACTCATGATGGGAGCATTCTCAATTTGCAATTTCGCTTTTAACAATTCTTGATCAACTGCTGAAGACCACTGTGGCTTCTGCAACCACAATGCAAACATGTGAATTTCTACAGATGGAGTTTTTTTTTTTTGGGGTAAGGTTCCTACAGATGGAGTTCATGATACCACGTTCCAACAAATAAAAGTGCAGCTCTTACCATTGACTGGTACGCAACATGGCTTTGAAGCAATAAAGCTTTCATCTCTGCTATTGTAATTACTTCTGGTGTTGGTGCCTGAGGTGTTTTATACCTATCGTGAATGGAAGCGGTAGGAGAACTGTCACTTAATGAGGAGACATCACCCTGCATTTGGTTAGACTTAACGTCTTGCTTAGGAGTTGGAGTCCAGTATACTTCTGTCGAAGAAGTATTGGAAACAGATGATGGAATGGAAATTGTCACATGGGGGCCTCCTTTTATTGATGAGGTGGAGTTCGAAGATGAATCTACAGGTGGAATTGCACGTGCAGGTGAGGGAGCTATATAACTAACTGTGCTTTCATCATTTTCAGGTATTTTGACATTGTTCTTCTTATTGGCAGCTGAGGAGTTACTGTACATAGTCGAACTATTTAGAGAAAGCCTCTCATTACTGTCAGGCACCATAATTTCCTCCGCTGCATATCCACCGATTGATATATTGGCAATGGGCGTGGTAGTTCCATTTACCCCCACTTGATTCTCTATTGATGACTTTTCATCACCAGTTGTATAGTTATTTACACCATAAGATTCATTGAAGACTGTATTACTCTTTGGTACAGTGCCATTGTACAAAACTGAGCCTCTCTCTTCAAAGCCAAGGTCATCCACTCTTTCATGAATGGTAGAAGCAGTAGTTGTGTCCGAGTCATTTGAAAGTGTCTTATTACCTGACATATCTGATATAAATGGCGATTCTTCCACATCAACAATATCCCCTTCAATCGGAACCTTGATTGCAGAAAACAGAGATCCCAGGACGTTCCCACGTGGAAGTTCGATAGACTGAAGCAATAGAACCATAGCAAATGATATTCCCACGAGCCATAGCAACTTTCTTGTCTCCAGCTGACATATTGAATGAAATTTATGATCCATTGGGAAGCAAATCATTAGCTTGTAGCCTCTAAGCTCAAGATAAAACCCTGCAGACCCACAACCCTGCGCATTTTTCCAACTGCAAGAGTCAGCATTCCCAAATTACTGAACCAAAATGTACATGATTTCCGCTACTTCTAAGTAACCTAAAAGTAAATGTTACTGAAATTGCTAACTAGAGTTCCAGATGCAAGGAAAACAGAGCAACTCCAGCTCCATAGAGTTAATGTTACACAAAACATCAGCAATAACTGTACAGCGGCAACTCTGTTTCCCTGGTTCTTCTATTTAAATACAAGAGCGAAAAGAAGTGTCTTAATTGAAAGGTTGAAGCAGTCCAAGCAATTTCAATAAGGAAAGCATAAAAATTTAGCAGCTGCACCTGCATGCTCAACCAACAATTAGGAGAGTTTACAAGAATGCTAAAGTGTCCTCTCCATTATTTCATAAGTCGGCAAAGCCAATTTGTCACGCATCTACACATAACGCATAATTCTAACATACCTAATCGGGGAACTCAGCCAATAGATCCATTGCCCGGGTTTTGCATCAATCTCATAATGCTAACGCATCAATCTCGTAATGCTAACACAAAGTTACATGCGTAATGGGTACAGAGCTTGAACGGCAATATGGTCGAGTCTCTTCTTAGTTCATCTCAATCCCTTCCCATTTACTTTTTGAGTAAACAAATAGAGGGACACCTGAGCTAGGCTTTTCAGTTCATAAACAGTGTATGAATCATATGGAGGGACTCATGCAACCCACTAGTTAAAAATTCAAAGCAAAAAATGCATGACAGCAGGGCAACCGGACCACTACCAATCTTCTTGTATCGAGCATTTTCTCCAACCGACGAGACATCAATCCGCACTAAAACGAGGTCGAATTTCGAAACTCCATTCGACCACGCGAGATACGGCACCCCCGTAAATCCCAACGACACCCCTCGTCTTCCCTGCCGAAACCACAACTCCATTCAGCATCCCCCTTCGCATTCCCCGGAGCCACGCCGAATCACGGCGGCCCAAAACCGCAAGCCAACCTCGCCGCGCCGCAGCGAGCACCGAGGACCACCCAACTCGGCGATCACCCACCGTCAACGGAGGCAAGAACCGGGGACCCAGCTTCACCC
Source organism: Syzygium aromaticum (assembly GCA_024500025.1). NCBI lineage: Eukaryota > Viridiplantae > Streptophyta > Magnoliopsida > Myrtales > Myrtaceae > Syzygium > Syzygium aromaticum. The sequence continues at coordinate 26,851,148 of CM044887.1, read as the reverse complement.
ACTTCACCCCACCCCCCTTCGTACCCAAGCACCCACCACATCACACGACAAGACACGGGACGAGCAAAGAGCTCGGACCCAGAAACCAGCACCGAAGAAGCGCCGATCGGAACGCGACACTCACCGGCGCTCGGCTCCGTCAACGCAAAGTCAACATGGGCAGCTGCAAGAATCGCGAGATTCCCCCCCTCCGGAAAGCCGGTCGAGCAAGCGAGGCATCACCGTCGTCGCTTCCTCGGCTACTTCTTCCGCATTACGTGAACGAACGAACGAATGATTGAGGGAGAGAAGACTGTTCGAGCGTCAGCTCTTCCGGGATTCCCCGAGAGCGCTCCTCTTGTCCTGTCGTGACGAAAGCAAAAAGCAGCAAACAAGTGAGACTGAGGTGGCCGGCGTACGGAAACGCGAAGGACATTTACGCGAATTGCCACTCATCATTTTTGGTTTCGTTACGCACGGCGGGGACCGGGGAGGAGTTCTGCTGCTCAGGCCCGCGCGTGTCGCGAGGTCTCGTCGAGCGGAGTGCCGTACGATTTTATTTTATTTTATTTTATTTTATAAATTTCCTTTTTCCAAATAGTATGGAACTCGCACTTTAATTTTCATCAATTTCTTTAAAAAAATGTTCTAAAATGATGAAACTATTGATGCATAAGATCATAGTAGTTTTTTTTTCATGCATTCGCTCTGCGCAAGTGCAATTATATTACTCTTAGGCGACATTATAATGAATTAGTTATACAAAAAACGACTTTGCCAGGACGACGAAAAAAATATATATCTAATATCATTTGCTTTTCCTTTTATTTTTACCACAATCTGAATTCTTTTCTAGTAAGAAAACACTCAATAAAGTTGGTCATTACACTGCAAGGAGAATTAATGAGTTTCATCAAATGGGTTTTTAATGAAAAGAAGGGGGGATGGCTCTTCGCTTTTAATCATTTTTATCAATTTTTCTTTAGCCAATTTGACATCTATTTTTCTCTTCAAGACTAAATTGCATTACAGTATTCGAGATAAGAGCAACATGTAATTGAGGGGGAAACGAGAGTTTTAAAATTGGGACAGAATGGTGGTTAACTTAAATATATGAATATAAATACGGCGAAAATAGCGAATAAGTAGTAGCGTACAGGCCCTCAAGGGCTCATTTGAAAATCCATATGATGTTCGGCAAAGAAAAATACAATTTCCAAAGAGGACTTGAAATTCCAAACATGCTTTCCTCTCCTAAAAATCAAGGGATAATTACATAAGTGATATTCGAACTTTGACCTAATGTGTAACGTGGTCCGTGAACTTTACCCAATGTGTAATGTTATTTTGAAACTTTTAAAGTGTTCAATGTGATCCCTAAAATCTTGGTATATGTTCAATCCATTCTTTGAATTATATGAAAATGGTCGGTATTATCCCTGAAGTTAAATTAATGAAATGACAACATTGAATATTTTTGTATAGTTCATGAACTAAATTAAATAAGCAACCATAGCTTAGGGACTACATTGCTCATTAAACTAAAATTCTAGGACTATTCGTTTCATCTTCGAAAAATCAATGGTTAATATCATTAAAAACCCCAAACCGGTACACATGTGACAAATTTACCTTTCGTTTGTTTCCGTTAAATTTTACAGTCAAATTGCTGAGTTAAATGACATGTGACAGTTGACGGATGTACTCGTTTGGAGTTCTATCTTTTGTTTGTCACATGTGTATTAGTTTGTGATTTTTTTTTGTATCAATTCAATTTAAATGAGGGTAAATTTGTCGCAAATATATCAATTTGAGACTTTTGATGATCAAAAAATTAGTTTAAGGTAAAATTGTTACATGTATATCGGTTTGAGATTTTTCGTGATATTAATTCTAAAATCAATATCGGCTTGTGTCAATCGACCAAGGCAACGTGGTCCGCACGCGCCTTTCAACGAACGTGAGCCAAAGTTTCAGACAGATTATCCACGAGTCACTGCAAATTGCTGGTGGTGGGCCACATGCATGATAGGCCCACCCAGATGTCACCTTCCTTCGTTGGTTCGATTTCCGAATCAACGTCAATCCTCGCCGCAAAACTACATGCGCATCCCACGCCAAAAAAAAAAACAGTAGAGTGGTGCCAAACTCGTGTATAAGCACACCAACCCCTATTTTTCTTTTTTAGGTGTATAAAAAATATTGTGTGGATACTAACCTACGTTTAATTAATAATTTGGTAAATAAGTCTCTTTCCGTGGTGAAATGAATCGGGAAGATAAGTTTAGTATGCGATAAATCCGGCTATCTTACAAAGTGAATTATCTATAATATTATGGCATAAAAAGTTAGTGGTCATCGTTCGCCTTGTGAGAATGGGGAGGTGAGGCAAGGAGTACGAAACCCTCCTATGGATAGGAGTTTTATGTGGTTTCCCCGTATGGGCCGACTCAAAGTCTAGAAATATATTTGATTGACGGGAAAATTATATAAAACGTCCTAAACTTATTGTATTTTTTGTCAATTCAGTTTTAAATCTTTTAATTATGCCAATAAAATCCTGATTACATAAAGTCTACGTTGCTGATATCAAATCCTGACGGTAATCAGAATTAAAATTCTCGTGTCTTTCGCCTTTTTTCTTTCGATAACTCAAATCCGTTTTCTTGCTTTCACACAAATATGAGCTTGTTCTTCTAGGATCAATCGGATCTTAAAAACATTTATTGCTCTCTTATTATTTCCCTCGCGTGGTTTTTTTTAACTAGTAATTTTAGACGGCCAATGTAAATTTTACTTCATGGCATCAATACCTCTTGCGTCTTTTTACTATTTCAACCATTCTCATCCTACAAGTAATTTATTTCTTTTGAAGAAATAAGCTAAATATCTCAACTTATACTAATAATAATATGAGTTAATACCACGAAAAACCCCAAACTGGTATATTTGTAGCAATTTTACCTTAAATTATTTTTTTGATCACAAAAAATCCAAAATTGGTACACCTTTGATAAATTTATCCCAAACTAATATTTTGACTACTAAAAACCCTAAACTGGTACATTTGTGACAAATTTACTCTCCGTTAGTTTCCGTTAAATTGAATTAATATCATAAAAAATCACAAACTAGTACACCTGTGATAAATAGAGGATCAAACATAAAACCGGTACATTAATTGATTGTCGCGTATTATTTAACAAAACAATTTGACAGTAAAATTTAATGGAAATAAGTTGAGGGTAAATTTATCATAAGTGTACTAGTTTAGAGTTTTTTATGGTCAAAATATTAGTTTGGGGTAAAATTGTCATAAATATTTTAATTTGAGGTTTTTCGTGATATTAACCTAAATAAATATCTCATAAGTCTAATAAATTTTCGTTTCCTTTTTTTTTTTTTTGAAAAAAGAAAAGTGGCCCGGGTGGGGGGGGTGAGGAGGTTAGCGCAAACGGCGCAACGGCCATGGGCGTCGACTTGCATCCGGCGAAAAGCCCTTAAACCCTAAGTTTCAAGCTCCCCACACAGAGCACACGACCGGGGCCGCTGATCCCGCCGGTCTCCGCGGCGGAGATGGAGATCGACAGAGCCGACGGCCGCAGCCCCAACCAGCTGAGGCCCCTCTCTTGTTCGCGCGGCGTCCTCAACCGGGCTCACGGCTCCGCGAGCTGGGCTCAAGGTAAACTCCTCTCTGTTCTTGCCTTTCTGCGTTTTCTCCGTAGCATTGCTGTTCGAGGTGTTGCTTTCCTTTTCGATCAAAGGCGTTTCTTTTCGGCTTAATTGGTTTGAAATCGAAGTGGGTTTTGTTTTTCATGGGGGGATTTTTCGTGGGTGTGCAGGGAATACCCAGGTTCTTGCTGCGGTTTATGGGCCGAAGGCGGGGACCAAGAAGAACGAGAACCCGGAGAAAGCTTCCATTGAGGTGATCTGGAAGCCCAAAACGGGGCAGATTGGTGAGGATTCTTTTTGCCCTGTGCGTATGTTGCTGTGGAGAAGCGCACATTGCGTCAATTCTCGCGTGATTGCAGGGAAGCAGGAGAAGGAATATGAGATGGTGCTGAAGAGGACATTGCAGAGCATCTGCATTCTGACTATACATCCGAATACCACGACCTCGGTGATTGTTCAGGTTAGTTGTTCGCATTATGCGCGGTTCTCTGTTTTTCCATGTGCAGAGGCTTCGCTTTACTTCTACGAAGGGTAAGTGTGCTAGATGCTAGATATTGGTTGTTGTCCTTTAGTTAAGCGTCAAACCTAATTTATGGGTTTAGTGTCCCTAACCAGTCTATCGATCTTCACCTTATTTTGGCAGCTAGATGTAACCAGGAGGCCAACATTATTTCAGTTAGTTAATACTGTGTTTAATCAGCACTGCATGTATTAGCTTCTTTATTCGTCTTGAGCTTTGACGTTCACTTTTGCTTAATTCTGGTGGGATGCATCTAAGATAGCTCAGCTGGGAAACTTTAGTGTCTTGAGAGTTCTAGAATCTGAGACAAACATCCATTGTTGTTTCCTTTTCGTGTCATGCACGCCTCTGGAACTTCAAAGGTTCCTTTTAGCTGGATTTTGCTTGATTTCTTGTCCAGCTGCTATTTATGATTCAAGACTAGTTTGTCATTCTGACAAGTTTGCTATTCATGATGCAAGGTGGTCAGATACAATGATTTGAGTCTGTTATGTATTTTCCTTATGCTGGGTGATCTATTCTATTTTTCAGGTTGTCCATGATGACGGTGCTGTATCCATGATGACTGTGAATTTTATATGCAAGTGGTTTCTGCAGTCTTTCAAGATGTGTCATCATTTCTGGGTTAGATAGGTAGATAATTTGACGAAGGCAGAGAAATCTAAGATGAAGAATTAGTTAGGGGTATTCACATGGAGATAGGTCTTGTAAGCTTAGTCCGTACTGTTGTGCTTGACCCATTAAAGTGCCTTTTCTGTTTGTTGTCAGACATTGTAGTGCTAATTAGAGGCTTTTTGATGATCGGAAGATTTTAGATGGCGGTTGGCCTTTGTGATGGCTGAGATCAATCTTAAAGAATGTTATTTGATCTAGGGAAAAAGTTAGATCAGATATTGATTTTAGGGGCTGATAGTGGATGGAAAAAAACGGAGGCAGCTTTGCAAGTTTCTTGGGCATGAATTTGTCAACTTCTGGATTTACATCATAATTTGGACACTTTTATAGCTTGAATGGTGGTTTGGATTTCGTTGTGAGCTCTTCTTGCCTAGGAAAACAACCGATATTAAGAGAAGACGATGTGTGTCAGGCTTCACTCTCAAGCACTACAATAAAGGCTTTATTAGTTGTGACTGTTGTCGATGTTGGATTTATCCCGAATTGACAAATGGAGCAATAGAGCATCTTCGACTTTCTTGACATAATATTGCACGTGAAATTTCATTTCTGTTCCTTATGAGTTGTTACAATGAAACTTCCTTGACTGAATCTTGGTAGCTTCTCCCTTGTGCCATAAATGCATCATGTGCTGCTCTTGTAGACGCTGGCATTCCTCTGAAGCATCTTGCTGGTAATTGAAGCTCATTGTTTTTTGTGTAACTTTTCATGTCTTGTAACAATATGAATTGGAATTTCTACTGATACTTTTGTTGGTTTATGCAGTTGCAATATGTTGTTGTTTGGCCGAAAGTGGACTCGTGATGTTGGACCCCACTAAGTTAGAGGAAGAGGTGACTTTTTCTTCATGGAGTTTTATCTCTACGGTGAACAGTTGGATTTTCTAAATTGCAACAGCTGATAAGCGCGACCCTTTCTTTTGGCCATTAACCGTCTTGATGTATGTGATGAATAGCTTTATTCGTAGAAATACTTTATGATTTGTGGATGGCGAAACAAGCTTCTATTTGTTTTGACCTAACACAGACGAGATACCATTGCTTGAATTTGATTGGTATGGGCAGTTTATTTAAACAGTGAACAGGTTTTTCTCTTGACAATCTTTCTTTGTTTTCTAAAGAATAATCGGAAAGTATGAATTTTTGTTTGAGTCTGATGTATTTATTCTTTCCCCAAAATAGCCATGTATGTGGAATGCATTTGTGCATATAGTCAGGGATCCAATGACCTATGTTTTCTGTTGAATGTTTTGGCAGAAAATGAAGGCATTTGTGTATCTGGTTTTACCGAACTCTATCCTCTCTGTCCTTCCTGAAGAATCATCATCAAAAAAAGGTGAACAAATGGAACATGGGCTTATTACATCTGTTAGTCATGGCGTCATGTCAGGTATTAAATTCAGATGGTTAAGTTTATCATTAAATGTTTCCTATGGTAAACAGACTTTTTCAATGCAAGAATTTAAGATTGCTAAAGTTTTTGGCTTTGAGAGGATAATGCATTTCTGTCTCATGAAATGGTTCCTGATTTGGTTTCAACATGCCTCCGTTCAACCTAATTCTGAAATTTTTGGTTTGCTTCTCTTTCTTCAAGTGGATGATTATCTTCACTGCTTAGAACGCAGTCGTGCGGCAACCTCAAAAATGTCTGATTTCCTCCGGAGAAATTTACAACCACAGCTTTCTGGTGACTCATCCAAGGCAGGATGAATACACTGCTGCAACCCGTTGCTTGTGTTTGATATTGACCCTTGTAATTGTCAACAAGTTTCTTTTGTGAAAATTTTGTGAACTTTTAAGCGGATCTTTCAATGATGCTGCAGATTGGGGGGAAATATGTGTCTGACTTCCACAGAGTTGTTCGAGACATCTATTGAGAAGCAGTTATACACATATATAATATATATTTTGGTGATCTTGCTGTGTTCTTTCTTTTGGAGTCGATGTTTGGCTGCAAACGAGAAATTTCAGGTAATGAGTCATCATGAATCTTCTCATCTACTGGAGCTCACAAATGTGAGTGCTCATTTGTACAAGGTAGCTATCAACTTATCAACTTAGTTTTCGTCCCCATGGCGCACTCCTTTCCTTCTTACTTAGGTTTTGGTCACGAATGGATGGCTACATACTCGCACATGTCAAAACTTATCCTATTCCTGGTGCACGTGCATCTTGCTGCTATACACATTGTCTTAGCCAATGGAAGTTTGACCATCCCTGTTTTGTTAGCCACACGGATTGAAAATTACACTAGGAATGTCATTCACTGGCATTCACAGAGGACATGCTACTATCAGTTTTTTTAATGAAAAATGGGTGAAGAATTCACCTTGGCTGGGTTTTCACCTTGAATTCGAGATGGCAAGGGATAGAAGAGAAGTGGTTTGAATTAGCTATAGGTTTATGATCGGGGATGATGTTGGGGTGCGGTTTATACTTCTCATAGACAGGAAGGCATGGTAGTTGCACTCTCCCATCAGAGGGCAGGGGTCTGGGAGGCTGTCCTGGCGGGGGACGTGGGGGGCAACACTCCCGAGCTGCCAAAGGGCTTTTATAGTTCGAATTTATATTTTTTTAATAGTTTGAGTTTGGGTCTATGAATAGCTGCCGTCTATATATAATTTTTTCATCTTATAATTGAGAGTTGTAACGGAAACATAAGAGGTGCTAATTATAGGGAAATCTTCTGTTTGATGTAACCTAGTTTGATGATCAGGATAAATCTCGTGTCTCGATTTCTCTTTCTCGTCTTTACTCTCTATTTCGTTGTGCTTGCGTGCCTAATTCTAATAGATCAGAGATGGTTAATAACACATCAATAGAAGATTCTCACAAAAGGAAGAGATGTAGAACTTCATGTTGACATTTTTCATAGGTTACAACCTTCAGAGTCTATTTTCTTCAACTGTCTGTAGAGGGTGTGTTTCTTCCAGTTTGACATTCTATTTTATTTTTCTCCTTCAGTGATTGCCTATTTGACCATGTGAACGAGACAATTCAAAAGAGGCATATTCCTCTGACCCTCCAATCTAGCAATAAAGCCAAATAGCCTCCCCAACACCTATCAGGTAGCAACTCCACCAGCTAGCCACTGAAAATGGAAGCATATGTACACAAGAAGATACTCTGCGAGAACAATGAAATTCTTCCAACCTACTCCAGCCAAAAACGAAATTTCTCTTTTTCCCCAATAATTCTTGATCTAGTGGGCTTAAGTAGGAGTGTCCAAAAAGCCTACGCTAGCTCGACTCGACCCGCGACGACCCAGCCTGACCATAAAATTTGGGTTATTATGGGGTTGGGGCTTGTCCTTTATGAATATGGCTTTTTAGTTGTGGGTATTATTAGAGTTGGGTTAAGGTTGGGCTCGACCCATGACACCTTGGTACTACTCACAAATCCCCCTCTCTCTTTCCCCTTCTCTCTCCTCTTTGTCTCTACACGATGAAACCCTAAGAACATTAACCATCAAAGCTCACGACGCTAGCAATCGTGGCCCACCAAGCGCCCCCCACCATGCCGCTCCAATCTCGGCCATCCGCCACCATCGCCGTCGCTGCCTCTGCCTTCGCCTCCGCCTCGTGGCTCGACGACGACGGGACGTCTGCGTCCTCCAGCTTCAGCGAGTTGCATCGGGAGCTGCGGATGCTACGTCACCAGACGAAGTCCCTGTTGGCCGCGGACCTGAGCTCCGGCACCCGAAACGGCGGTGACGGCAGTAGCAACATTGGTATCAGTGTCAATTGTGCACGGTTGCCGAGCTAATGGATGGCTGGCTTTGTGAGCAATGGGGGCTTCAGACCCTAACCTGATCCGTAAATCTACATCCCCATTATTCATACAGACGTCATCATCCCCATCAATCACACCAAAATCCAACCTATTTACCTCTTTTGACACCGAATCCGCGTCCCCCACGAAACGAGATGCTTAGCGAACAGATCCATGCCAGAGCCGCTCCCGCTGTCGAGCTTTCGGAGTAGATCATCGGAGTAGGGATCGGAAGCAATGTCTCCGCTTGAGGCTCCAATTCGATCGGCAGTGGCGATCGGATCGCGGACGGGCAGTGTCAAGTTGTTGTTGGAATCAAAGAGATTGATCACACGACGGCTGCTGTGGCGGCAATCGGGCCGGCGGAGGCGGGAGGTCGAGGCCTCCTCTGACATGACCTTGGGGTATATGCTTATCAAACCCGAAACCCAACCCTGCCCGGACCGGCCCAACCCAATCCTTGGGGTATATGCTGAACAGGGTCTTGGACCAGGTCTAGGCAGGTCAAGCGCGACCCTGTTGGTTTTGGGTTAGATAGGGTATCATGAAAGCCCAATGCAGCCCGAACCATTGACACTCCTAGACTTAAGGTATCTAACATTACAGCCATCAGTCAATTATCAGAAATTTTCACTGTTATAATTGGCTCGTAAAAGTGATTGATTTCTGGTTATCCATGATGTCAAAGTGACATTTTCAAGAAAGGAATCCATGATAATGAGTCTCGGAATGCATGAAATCACCGATTGATGTGGCATGCGGCAAACAAGTAGAGCATGCGAATCATGATTGGAGTCTCCACCCATTTTAGAGAGCACAGGGAGAAGCGGAGATAAATACCGTAAGGAGTATTAGCATGTCACATCAACCAATGACGTGGTGTGTGACAATCAATCTAATATTATGTCGTCCTTGGTAAATTGGCAGGTCGTTGTCGTGGCATTCCGAAATTCCACCCATTTGAAATTTATAAAATAACTGAGTTTTATGAAATGTGCTCGTAGTAAATTCTTACTCGGAACTGGTCATTCTTGGGATGCTAACCATTAGGAAAAGGCTAATAGGGAAATTAAATTCGCGCGACTAAAGAAAATTCGATCGTAAATAGATTTTCGACCATTAAATCGCTGAAGTGATATTTTGAGCCACTGTTGACCGATTCAAGGATAGTTAGGAGTCAGTTCGCCACTGTCATAGTAGTGGATCGCAGGTGATTTTGCTGGACCACGAAACGATTTGGCGAATGATCCTGAACCTATACCAAACGACCGTATCCCTCGGATAAAGTGATTGATCTTCGCGATTTTAATGACAACCGAGGTCGTCATGTATCGAACAGACTTGCACATGACTCGATTCAGTATCAGTCATGAGTTGATTCTGTGAATTTCCCCAGCAAGCCGCTCGTTAGTTCGAGAAACATTCGAGTTGGGTTTAATAAAATTTAATTATTGAATTTAGCCCAATTTGGACACCGGAAAATTAGGAAATCACGGCGATACGTTAGGACAACGTTGCAGGAGACACGTGTGATTTTTGGGTGCGCTCAAATCCTTCGGAAAAATTCGATTTGGGCAAGAAACGGAGAAAGTGACCAAAATACCCCTAGGAATTATTAAAGGGTAAGCTTTAAGGGTAAATGGCATTTTGGTAATTTTGCCCTAAAATTTTGATCGGACAATTTTACCCTTGGATTTTTGGGAAATTACAAGAATACCCTTGGATATTTTTGGATGAGATTCAATCTCGGCCGTCGGTTTCAAGATAAGATTAAATCTGGACCGTCGGATTAAAAGTGTAAGAAAAGGGCAATTTGGTCATTTCCATTTTTGGTCTAAGAAGCACTATTTGGTCAAGACTCCTCTCTCTCTCTCTCTCTCCTCACTCTCTCCCCATCTCTCGGCACTCCCTCCCTCTCTCTCTCCCGATTCCTCCTCCCCCACCGTGAAGCCCCTTCGCTGGCGCCGCTGTTCCCCACCACCCGGATTGCCGTTCACCCACCTTGCTGCCACCGTACCATCCTCATGCCACCACCACCAGCCATGTCTCCGTCGTTCCTCTCTCCCTCTCTCTCCCTGTGACCGACCCACGGCAAGGAGGTTGCCGCACGCCGCCATACGTCGCCGCCCAAGCCGGACCACCGCCGTGAGCCGTACGCTGTTGCCATAGAGTGTCGCCGCTTCCTGTTCTAGCTGATTCAGTCTAGAACTCGGTAAGTTGCGCTCTAAACCTGATTTAGGACTTCGAGTATCGAAGGATGATTTTATTTTGGGGTGAAATTGGGCATATGCGGGGGTGAATTTGGGTAATTTAAGATCTGAAAGGTTTAGCGGGCCTTAGGAATTTATTTTGGAATTTTTGGAGGAAAATTAGAGGTTGAAAATAGGTTGTGAATTACTGTTCACGAGGCTGTGATTGATGGATTGGGACACAAGTTGGATTTTTAAAACCGATAATTAGTTGCGAGAAAATGTCGTAAAGAGCCAGGAGTGTAATTTTGTGATTTGAGGTGCGGAATTCACTGTTTGCTGGTTGTGATGTGTGGTGTGATATGCCGTGAGTGGTTGTTTGGTGCGTGAATGGTACCGTTAGGTCCATCTTCGAATTTCATGAAAGTCCCGTGAAGGACCGAAATTGATTTGACAGTGTTTGAGTACGGAAAAATGCGAAATTGTGTGTGAATGCGCGTTTGAGGTGTGAATGCGTGATTGTGAGTACAAATGTGTGCACAGAAATTCATGTGGAGATGTGTAAGTGCGAGAATGGGATCGGGTCGGGTATCGTAAACTCAGGCAGCAATCACGTAGGTCTGTTGCATTTGGCACAGGCTGAGACTTGAAAAAGCAAGAATGAGAATCGGTCCGAGGCACGATCAACTCGGGTGAGACCGCGATTGGACCGAGGCATTATAAGCTCGGATTTCGATCATATAGGCCTATCGCATTTGGTGCAGGCTGAGTTTGGGATCAGGCCTAGGGCATGTGATGCTCAGGTTGCGATTAGGGCCTGAGGCGTGAACGAGTATGCGGGCCGGAAGTGTGGTGATGAATAGTCGCAGTGTGCTTGAGGCGTATACTTCAACATGGGTCATTGGCGAGTGTTGTGGAAAGAGGAAATGAGAACGGAATGAGTATGTAGGATGAGAATTGTACATGTGTGTGTTGTATATGATGTGCTTGTGATTGCATGTGGAATGCCTGTTATGTGACGATTTGGCACGTGTATGATTGTTTTATGATTGTCTGGAAGTATGTGATAGCTTAGGTTAGGTTTAGGGGCGTGCTTTCTGAGATGTAATCTCACGGTTATATCAACCAACAATTTTTAGAACCCCGACCTGAGACATGAACCCACCACCACCACCACCACCACTAGTATGTTTTGGATTACCAGTGCATACAGAGTATAAAGTGGCAGAGTTTCCGATGGGTGATGGGATGACCTGGATCAGACATACTACGACCACATATGTAGAAGTAGGATTGCCGTTGTGGGAGACTAATGTATATACAGTTTGGTATTTTAGGGACATTGACGGGGATGAGTTTGGTCCCGTCAGAGGTTTTGATATCCCGTATGATCTAGTTGGAGATTGGGACCCGGCCGCCATGCCCCCGATCAACGGAGAGTTGACCAGTACCGAGGTTAGCTTGGCTCAGTTTGGTCTGCACCTAGCAACCGCAGCACAGGGATCCTCTGGAGCCGAACATGAACTCGAACCCGAAGTGTCACAAGTCGAAGCTGAGCTAATGGATATAGATTTAGAACCTATCCCTGAGGATGTACCAGGAGAGGTGGAACCCGAGGTGGAACCTGAGGGCAATCATGTTGAATATGAAGAGCAAGTAGGAGAATCGGAGTACATACTCCCGTTTGAGCAGTACTTGGATCCCGATTTTGTACCTAAGATTTATTTCTGGGATATATTAGCTGAGAATGGTCAGGATGAGGTTCCAATGGAATCGGACGATATCAACCACCTGATTGTCATCGAGGCGGAGCTGGAGTCCTCGGAGAATCAAACGAACAGGAAAAGCTCAGAATCAGAAAACGAGGAGTCAGACACTGAATGGACGTCGAGTAAGGGGCATAGAGGTTAGAGTGTCGGTTGGAAAGCCATGCTTTTGACGAGGACTATTTTTGAGGACGAATGCCAGGTCAACGATCCCGTTTGATTTTGATAGTTTAGGAAGGTGTGGACTCGTTTATTTAAGTTTGTAAAGCTGTGAATATGGTGATACAAGTTTATATGAAAAATGAAAATGTATATTCTCTTAATTCTCCCAAGTTTAAATTGTCAAGGTGTTTTATGGTTTCCATTGCGAATTTAAATCTTTGATATTTAAATGAGGTTGGCGATACCCTGGGATATCGCACTCTTCGACTAAAGGCGGAATGTCACGGACTCGATAGGGGTTTGGGGCGTAACAGTTGTCCAATGTGGGCCAGCCTAACCAAGTGTCCTCTCTCATTGTATGCAAACTAAGCAGTGATATTCGCTGAATAGAATTTTCAAATGATACAATAATCCTTGATTCTAGGTGGAACAAATAAAGTACATAATTGCATTTCATTGACTCAATAAGTACGAGTATTTAAACCCTGTCAATCCTTTAGGTAGAAGGAGAGACAGAGAGATGTTATCTTCACATATGGCGCTGCAAGTTAACTGCTCTGTGAAGAAATTGAGTTTTTCTGTTTTTGTATTTCTCTTCTTCTCTTGTATTGTACAAGTGTATTGTATATATAGATATTACAAAAGCCCTAAATTAGAGATGATTGAGGATGATTAAGATAAGTAGAGATTATAGGAGCAATATTCTTAAATTAGATACAAGAGATAAGATTGCTGACTAAGAACGTTATCACTCTCCCGCAAGCGAAGCATTGTCCATAATGTGAAGCTTGGACCGTAAAAGACGAACCCGTGTTGATGACAATCCTTTTGTGAAGATGCCCACGATTTGATCACAGGTGTTGATGTAATAGATGTCAAGTAACTGGCGACCCACTAATTCACGAACATGGTGATAATCTATTTCAATGTGTTTAGTGCGACTATGAAAAACAAGATTCCGAGTTAGGGCAATGGCAGAGATGTTGTCGCACCACAATATAGGAGCATGGGGAAGCAAGATCCGTAGTTCTCGGAGAAGAGAGAGGAGCCATTGAATTTCAGCATTTGTTTGAGCAAGACAACGATACTCGGCCTTTGTAGAAGAACAGGCAATAGTCGGTTGCTTCTTTGTACTCTAGGAAACAGGGTTGGCCCCAAGAAATAAACAATAGCCACTAGTAGAGTGGCGATCATCGGGACTGCCGGCCCAATCAGCATCACAATAGGCATGTAAAGAAATAGGATCAGGCTGAAGTTGCATGCCATAAGAGATTGTGCCTTTCAGGTATCGAAGGATACGCTTTATAACTTGCCAGTGGTGTTCTTCGGGTGCTTTGAGAAATTGACAAGCCTGGTTAACAGCGTAGTTAACGTCAAGACGATTGAGAGTATATAATTCTGCAGTATAGTATGAGCAGTACATCCTGAACATGTC